>OX382240.1:19555285-20140285 GCA_947507525.1 Apamea epomidion | reverse complement strand
CTAACCTAACCTAACCTAACCTAACCTAACCTAACCTAACCTAACCTAACCTAACCTAACCTAACCTAACCTAACCTAACCTAACCTAACCTAACCTAACCTAACCTAACCTAACCTAACCTAACCTAACCTAACCTAACCTAACCTAACCTAACCTAACCTAACCTAACCTAACCTAACCTAACCTAACCTAACCTAACCTAACCTAACCTAACCTAACCTAACCTAACCTAACCTAACCTAACCTAACCTAACCTAACCTAACCTAACCTAACCTAACCTAACCTAACCTAACCTAACCTAACCTAACCTAACCTAACCTAACCTAACCTAACCTAACCTAACCTAACCTAACCTAACCTAACCTAACCTAACCTAACCTAACCTAACCTAACCTAACCTAACCTAACCTAACCTAACCTAACCTAACCTAACCTAACCTAACCTAACCTAACCTAACCTAACCTAACCTAACCTAACCTAACCTAACCTAACCTAACCTAACCTAACCTAACCTAACCTAACCTAACCTAACCTAACCTAACCTAACCTAACCTAACCTAACCTAACCTAACCTAACCTAACCTAACCTAACCTAACCTAACCTAACCTAACCTAACCTAACCTAACCTAACCTAACCTAACCTAACCTAACCTAACCTAACCTAACCTAACCTAACCTAACCTAACCTAACCTAACCTAACCTAACCTAACCTAACCTAACCTAACCTAACCTAACCTAACCTAACCTAACCTAACCTAACCTAACCTAACCTAACCTAACCTAACCTAACCTAACCTAACCTAACCTAACCTAACCTAACCTAACCTAACCTAACCTAACCTAACCTAACCTAACCTAACCTAACCTAACCTAACCTAACCTAACCTAACCTAACCTAACCTAACCTAACCTAACCTAACCTAACCTAACCTAACCTAACCTAACCTAACCTAACCTAACCTAACCTAACCTAACCTAACCTAACCTAACCTAACCTAACCTAACCTAACCTAACCTAACCTAACCTAACCTAACCTAACCTAACCTAACCTAACCTAACCTAACCTAACCTAACCTAACCTAACCTAACCTAACCTAACCTAACCTAACCTAACCTAACCTAACCTAACCTAACCTAACCTAACCTAACCTAACCTAACCTAACCTAACCTAACCTAACCTAACCTAACCTAACCTAACCTAACCTAACCTAACCTAACCTAACCTAACCTAACCTAACCTAACCTAACCTAACCTAACCTAACCTAACCTAACCTAACCTAACCTAACCTAACCTAACCTAACCTAACCTAACCTAACCTAACCTAACCTAACCTAACCTAACCTAACCTAACCTAACCTAACCTAACCTAACCTAACCTAACCTAACCTAACCTAACCTAACCTAACCTAACCTAACCTAACCTAACCTAACCTAACCTAACCTAACCTAACCTAACCTAACCTAACCTAACCTAACCTAACCTAACCTAACCTAACCTAACCTAACCTAACCTAACCTAACCTAACCTAACCTAACCTAACCTAACCTAACCTAACCTAACCTAACCTAACCTAACCTAACCTAACCTAACCTAACCTAACCTAACCTAACCTAACCTAACCTAACCTAACCTAACCTAACCTAACCTAACCTAACCTAACCTAACCTAACCTAACCTAACCTAACCTAACCTAACCTAACCTAACCTAACCTAACCTAACCTAACCTAACCTAACCTAACCTAACCTAACCTAACCTAACCTAACCTAACCTAACCTAACCTAACCTAACCTAACCTAACCTAACCTAACCTAACCTAACCTAACCTAACCTAACCTAACCTAACCTAACCTAACCTAACCTAACCTAACCTAACCTAACCTAACCTAACCTAACCTAACCTAACCTAACCTAACCTAACCTAACCTAACCTAACCTAACCTAACCTAACCTAACCTAACCTAACCTAACCTAACCTAACCTAACCTAACCTAACCTAACCTAACCTAACCTAACCTAACCTAACCTAACCTAACCTAACCTAACCACATAACTTTGCATCCCGGTGACGCAATTTCAAGCTGTTTTCAGCAAATTAAATATTTTCTTAGCTCCCTGAAACGTTCCCACTAGGGAAAACTGACAATTTCGCGAAAAACATTTTTTCGTTTTGGACTTGTAAAATTTTCACAAAAACTCCTGTTATAAAAAACACTTTTTGATTTTTTCCTCAAAATTTCCAGATTATTCCAGATTTTTTACAATTCAAATTGATACTTACCTGCCTTACCTGTACTCCCGTGCGCGTTCCGCGAGCTCGAGTCCCGTTTTGGTAGTGTTATTCCAGGTTTCCACATACATTTTGGCCGTAAAACACGTTTTTTCAGCAAAATTCCCGATTTTTATTCTAGATAAATTCCAGAAACCACACAGTTCGCTAGCCCGCGCGGAGACGCGTCTTTTGACACCTCGCCCGTGCGCCTAGCCCACATAGAACATCTAAAATTCCAGAAAATTTTTACATTCTATAGTACCAACAATTGACGAAATCCACCTAAGGGAGACGTGTTTTTGCACAAATCTACATAACTTTGCATCCCGGTGACGCAATTTCAAGCTGTTTTCAGCAAATTAAATATTTTCTTAGCTCCCTGAAACGTTCCCACTAGGGAAAACTGACAATTTCGCGAAAAACATTTTTTTCGTTTTGGACTTGTAAAATTTTCACAAAAACTTCTGTTATAAAAAACACTTTTTGATTTTTTCCTCAAAATTTCCAGATTATTCCAGATTTTTTACAATTCAAATTGATACTTACCTGCCTTACCTGTACTCCCGTGCGCGTTCCGCGAGCTCGAGTCCCGTTTTGGTAGTGTTATTCCAGGTTTCCACATCCATTTTGGCCGTAAAACACGTTTTTTAAGCAAAATTCCCGATTTTTGTTCTGGATAAATTCCAGAAACCACACAGTTCGCTAGCCCGCGCGGAGACGCGTCTTTTGACACCTCGCCCGTGCGCCTAGCCCACATAGAACATCTAAAATTCCAGAAAATTTTTACATTCTATAGTACCAACAATTGACGAAATCCACCTAAGGGAGACGTGTTTTTGCACAAATCTACATAACTTTGCATCCCGGTGACGCAATTTCAAGCTGTTTTCAGCAAATTAAATCTTTTCTAGGCTCCCTGAAACGTTCCCACTGGGAAGAACTGACAATCACGCGAAAAATTTTGCCCGCCCACCCGCCCTCTGGCCTATAGGAAGGTAGACGTGGGGTTTCGGCGAAAAATTTTTTGCCAGCTTCTGATTGCGTTAGTCTTGGTGGGGCTCTTGGGGGTCCTAATACGAAGATTTCGCATTTTAATTTATTGACCGAGTCTGTAAAGGCTTATTGTGAGAGTCGACAGCATAATTATTTTATTATTGTAATTATTATATTGTTGAAATTTTTATTATTGTAATTTATTTTAGTATTGTTATTAAATTGAAATTGATTTTTACATTTGTTTTTACCTTCTGTGTTCCCCCCTTTACAGGGACACAGAAGCAGCGCTAGTGCCCTCTGACCGGACGTTTTCATGAACTTTACGTTCACGAAGGCCACTAACATGTTTCGCACACCGGCCAAGAAAGATGCGAGCTCGCCGGGTACCAGGGGCTTACCGCGCTCGACCGAGAAGGCTGGACCCTCGCTTCCCAATGTGAGGCGAAGCATTGGAGAATGGGAGGCCGGAAAATCCGAGCCCCAGATCAAGCCCCTGGCCATCCCAAAGCGTGACACTACACCACTTGCGCCAAACGATCCAGAGACCGGAGGAACCAGACAGGAGTCGAGGTACCCCAGTCTCACAGCGGAGGCGAGAGCTTGCCTAAATAAAGCTAAGCTTCATTTGGGCAACTCTCGAAACCTCAAAACAGAAATAAAGACTGGGGTCCTCGACGCGATAAACCGGCTCTATGAACTGGTAAAGGAGGCAGAGCGGAGCAAAACTCCCATCGTTCCGGCATCTGTGGTCGCACCTGCAATTGCTTCTGCAGTCGTGCCCCAGGTCGCGCCGGCACCCGCGCCACAAAGCCCGTCGATGGAGCAACCGACAGAGCTAATGAAGAGCCTTATGGAAGGCCTTCAACAACACAAACTGGCGTTGCAGGAGTGTAAACAACACACCCAGGCTCTGTCGGAACAGCTCCAGCTGGCCCCTCGCTATGCCGCAGGCCAGGGCCCAACATTCGCGGAGGTCGCCGCCGGCCCGAAGCAGAACATCCAGGAACCTCTTCACTCGGTCATTGTATCATCTGTGAATGATCAAGACACCGGTGAAGAGGTTCTTGAGAAGCTCAGGACGGCGGTCGATGCCAGAAATGAGGGCACCAGGGTGGAGCGGCTGCGCAAAGCGAGGGACCAGAAGGTGGTGGTCGGTTTCAAGACCAAGGAGGAGATGTTGAGGGTAACTGAGAGGATTCGGAGGACAGGCAATCTTGTGGTAGAAGAGGTCAAAAACAAAGACCCTCTAGTCATCATCAGGGACGTCCTCTCCTGCCACACGGATGCCGAGATCCTCCAGTCCTTGCGGCGGCAAAACATCCACCTGGTCGGGGACATTCCTGCGGATGATGTGAGGTTGGGGGTGAAGTACCGTCGAAGGACGAGGAACCCCCACATGTGCCACGTCATTCTGCAGGTGTCTCCCACGATATGGCAGAGGCTTACGATGGCGGGTCGCGTGCACATTGACCTGCAGCGAGTGCGAGTGCTGGATCAGTCACCACTGGTGCAGTGCACTCGCTGCTTGTGTTTCGGCCACAGCCGTAAACTGTGCACGCAACCCGCCGACCTATGCATCCACTGTGGTGAGCCCCACATGCAAGCCGATTGTCCGTCGCGGCTAGCAGAGGAGGCCCCAAGGTGCCACAATTGCCTGTCAGCCAAACTCGACAAAGCTGACCACAGCGCGTTCGATAGCGGGTGCCCGATCCGCGTGAAATGGGATGCATTGGCACGCCTTTCCGTGGCGTATTGCTAAAGTGCAATTAGCAACACACGGAAGTAAGTGCCACTGCAGTAATGCCCGAAGCGACCCAGACACCCGCGCAACTTGCAAACGGAATGCGGAAGGAATCGCAAGCTCGGACCGCCTCTTTAAGGTTACTTTTAATGGGGCAAAAACGACAATAGCCAAAACAAGCAAAAGAATTCACAAGATCATGGAAGCAAATTGGAGCCAACTTCGTAAGAAATTGGCTCAATTAAAAGCAGGCACCTATACGAATTCTTTTGCAGTCGAAATCAAATTGGCAAGTACAAAAAGCACCGATATTATTGTAACATACAAGCACATAACGGTTAGCGACAGGCATCTGACATCGAGGTGGTCCAATGAGCTCGATGATCTAGGTAGGGCGAAAGGCGGTACAAGGCGCAGCATTCCAGGCGCTGCACCAGTGGAACAGCACCTGAAGCAAAGAGAAGTCATAGTTGAAAGAGACTCCGGACTTAGAAAAAGAACAGAACGAAAACATTATGCAATTATAATTGTAATAAAAAACTATAGGATAAGAAAAAATTAGTTTAGGAAAATATGCCTATTTAATATATTGAGCATATATTAGTATAGTCATAGCATAAGTATAGTTTAAAGTAAGTTAAAGATAAGATCAAAATATTATTAAAATTAGCATAGTTAGATTTTAAGAACAAATGAAATTGAAAAAACTCAAAAAATATTAAATACATATAATTTTCTCTAAAATTTATTAGGTATAAGCTGTTCACTTTAGGAATAGACGAATAGTATTTAGTGTAGTGCGTAGTAAACCAAACGCGAACAGGAAAAAGCAGGTCCCGCGTCTAAAAAGGTCTCTGATCATGTCAGAGGGACACTGAGCAAGGGCAGGAGTGGGTTTTAGCCGGTAAGAGTCCGGCACTGCCCAGACTGGCTCATTAGTGAGGCAGTCTGGGCGTCCATGAGGATTTCCCACTCCTGCCAAATCAAAAAAAAAAAAAAAAAAAAACCTAACCTAACCTAACCTAACCTAACCTAACCTAACCTAACCTAACCTAACCTAACCTAACCTAACCTAACCTAACCTAACCTAACCTAACCTAACCTAACCTAACCTAACCTAACCTAACCTAACCTAACCTAACCTAACCTAACCTAACCTAACCTAACCTAACCTAACCTAACCTAACCTAACCTAACCTAACCTAACCTAACCTAACCTAACCTAACCTAACCTAACCTAACCTAACCTAACCTAACCTAACCTAACCTAACCTAACCTAACCTAACCTAACCTAACCTAACCTAACCTAACCTAACCTAACCTAACCTAACCTAACCTAACCTAACCTAACCTAACCTAACCTAACCTAACCTAACCTAACCTAACCTAACCTAACCTAACCTAACCTAACCTAACCTAACCTAACCTAACCTAACCTAACCTAACCTAACCTAACCTAACCTAACCTAACCTAACCTAACCTAACCTAACCTAACCTAACCTAACCTAACCTAACCTAACCTAACCTAACCTAACCTAACCTAACCTAACCTAACCTAACCTAACCTAACCTAACCTAACCTAACCTAACCTAACCTAACCTAACCTAACCTAACCTAACCTAACCTAACCTAACCTAACCTAACCTAACCTAACCTAACCTAACCTAACCTAACCTAACCTAACCTAACCTAACCTAACCTAACCTAACCTAACCTAACCTAACCTAACCTAACCTAACCTAACCTAACCTAACCTAACCTAACCTAACCTAACCTAACCTAACCTAACCTAACCTAACCTAACCTAACCTAACCTAACCTAACCTAACCTAACCTAACCTAACCTAACCTAACCTAACCTAACCTAACCTAACCTAACCTAACCTAACCTAACCTAACCTAACCTAACCTAACCTAACCTAACCTAACCTAACCTAACCTAACCTAACCTAACCTAACCAGTTCCCCCCCAGCCCTCGCGGTGGTCGGATCGTTTTTGAAGTCGCTCCGCAGTTAAAAAATCGGAAAAGTGGTAAAAAGTGCTCGGATTTTAACAAATCAAGTGTCGGTGTGTAGAGGAAAGTTGCCCCTACACGCCTTCGTTAAAACGCAACCTGGATTGCAGTGCTGTGCAGTGCAAAAGCTGAAAAACCCTCTTTTTAGAGGTTAAGTTTTCCCAAATTGGACTATCGGACGCATTTACCACGGATCAAGATCGACGACCCCATGTTTTTCTTGTGAGAAACATAGCGGAGCAGCCTTACCCTGGTTCCTGCCTACTCAGAAAACACCTCGACTCTGAAATTCTCGAGATATTCAGGAAAAACGAAAAAGCACGTGTTCTGAAAAACCTCAGGGAGACACGTCAGCTGCCTGAAACTTTGCAGTACGCGAGAGGCCCATGGGAGAGAACAATATTCGCAAGTACATTAATTTTATCTAATGTACCCTCCGTTTTATGACAATTAGAAAGTTAAAAGTTTGGATACCTATAACTACTGAAATAGCAGAAAATTTGCAAATCTACAACTGCTATCTTTGGCGCGCTCATCAGAAGAAGACACACCGAAAGAACTAGATTTTTAGCTATTTTATATTTGGCATAGTGACCAGAAAACTGTAAAAACTATATTAATATAAATTTTAACAGGAAAAATCCTGAAACCCCAAAATTATCTACTAGAACCGTATAGCGCATTATTTGTAGAATATTAGGACATTTTTTCCAAAATTTTTTGATAAGCGGTTCCAAAGTTATTGAATTTTTAGTTATTTTTTAATATAAAATAGGAACAAATAGAAATAAATTAATTTTAATGATTGAATTGACTTCTGTATGTGTATAGCGAATAGTTTAAGCCCAAAGTCGCGCCCAATAACTTAAAAACCCACGGAAATAGCTTTTTTCAGCCATCTTGGTTTAAGTGGTTAAATTTTCAACTGCCAATATCTCCAAAGTTATTGGGCGTAGAAAGCCCGGATTTGTTCATTTTTGAGCGGGGCACTTGTTAGAATATACGAAAAATACTTTCAGGCGTTTTTCAGGGCTGAAATTTTTCAGCGCTGAAAACAAATTTTATATAAACGCAAGGTCGGGGCAGGACCTACATTCGAGACCGCAACTCTCTCCGATAAACGGTCACGGAGTTAGAGCCACTTAAAGTTGGCATTTGACAGTTGGGCGGCCATCTTGGAAAACTTTGACTCAACGCAGCTCCGGACTCAGTGGTCGTAGAGGGTTGCCGTTTAAACATTGTTGGCTCAGGGGGACGCAATCTATCGTGTTCAATAGGTTTCGGGCGATTTCGGGCTGAAAATTTTCAGGAACCTGGAGGCCACCTTGCATGAGGGAGCGAGTCGGGCCGAGCCGAAAGAGTCCAAACTCGGGTGTTCTGCGACCAGCCAAAGCGGAGATACCACCTGCCAAAGATTAACTTTGACAGCAGCGCCGCCATCTTGGTGAAATTTTAAATATCAATATCTCCGCAACGGAGGGTCGTGGAGCGACGGGATTTGCTTTGCTGGGACTGGCTAACGCTTGTCTTTGGGGTGGACTGGCTTTCAGGCTTTTTCAGGGGAAAAAATTTTTTCAGCCTGAAAAGCTCTTCATTGTGTAGATCTCGTCGAGCTCGGTAAAATAAACCCAAGCACGGGGAAATTCGGTCTGCCGGTTGCGGAGCTTTCGGGTTTCAACCACTTTCTGGCCGCCATCTTGAAGGGTAACCAGAATTTTCAAACTTTGATTGCTCCGGAACCCTTAGTGCTAGGTACCTCGTGTTTGGTGTTGTTGAGTCTGGCTTGGCGGGCTCTATTCATTGACGGTATCGAGCAGACTCTACATAGAGCCACTCTACCAAAAATTTTTAAAATTGGTTTTTGACTTTCCAAATTGACACCAGGGCCTATGTGGAGCCCTATATAACTGCCCGAAACCCTGTACCCTGGGTGGAGTCCTAGTAGAAACGTTTTAAAAGTTTTTTGTTGTGACTCTACCATAGCTTTTAAGTCTTGTGCGGTTTTGTTTACAATTTTACTTTTTATTTTATTTTTTATTTTATTTTATCGTCCCTATTGACGTATTTTTAATTATAATATATTGACGCATACCTTCCGACATGTTCGGCTTTAGAACACCTTCAAAGGTGACCAACGACGAGAAGTCTCCGTCAGGGCCTGGGGCAGTGCCCCCCCCTAACGTAAGGCGCAGCATAGGGGAGTGGGAAGCCACAAATACCAGCCCAACTCCCTCAATTACAAACAAGACGTCGCAGGCCGGCCCTGCGAAAACCGTGACGAAGTCTGCTCTGACGCAGGCGACCGCGACCACTATGAGGAAGTCACTTGAAGCGCATTCACCGCCAAAGATCAAATATGTAGACCGAACTGCGGAGGCGAAAGCCTGCCTAACAAAGGCAAAGCTTCACCTAAGCAGCTCGCGAAACACAAAGACGGAGATTAAAACCGGTATCTCCGAAGCCACGGAACGACTTTACCAATTGGTAAAGGAAGTCGAAACGGAGCTCAAAGTGGCAAAGCTACAAATGACGAAGGCAGGGCCGGTAGTGACAGACCCAAAAGCACCAGCTGCAGAATTAACTTCTCCTGAAGAAACAGGGACAAGCAAGATCCTGCTGGCAATGGAACACCACACAAAGCTCCTAGCGGAAAATAGTAGGAAAATAGAGGAGCTCAAGGAGAAGATGGATCACCAAAATGATATCTTGGAGAAGGGCACCTATGCGAGTGTGGCCGCAGCTCAACCCGTGAACTCACTGCCAAAACGCAGTACGCTGCATTCTGTTGTGGTCACGTCCAAGGACGAAACCGAAACAGGCGACGAAGTTCTTAATAGAATAAGAGAAGCGGTCAATGCCAAAGATGGGTGGATAAAGGTGGAAAAGGTGAGGAAAGCCAAGGATAGGAAAATAATAATAGGCCTGGAAACCGAAGAAGAGAGAATCAAAATAAAAACCCGTCTCCAAAAAGAAGGAGTTGACCTCACTGTCGAGGAAGTTAAAAATAAAGACCCGCTTCTGATCCTAAAGAACGTTCTAGTTGTGAATACCGACGAAGACGTCATTAGAGCATTGAGGAACCAGAATAAGGGTGTTTTTGACGGCCTCGACACTGGGGAAAACAGGTTGGAGGTAAAATACAGGAGAAGGACACGTAACCCCCATATTGGCCACGTCATCATCAGCGTCTCGCCCACTATCTGGCGACGGGCTATAGAAATCGGGACCGTGCACATCGACCTCCAGCGCATTAGGATCGAGGATCAGTCCCCGTTGGTCCAATGCACTCGCTGCTTAGGCTTCGGACACGGTAAGCGGTTCTGCAAGGAGCCCGCGGACTTATGTAGCCACTGCGGTGGCCCCCATATGAGACCAGAGTGCCCAGACTGGCTATCGGGCTCACTACCCGCTTGCCGAAACTGCGCGAAGTCGAAGATGGAGCACGGCACGCAACACAACGCCTTCAGCCTCGATTGCCCTGTAAGAAGGAAATGGGATGACGTGGCCAGGTCGACTGTAGCGTACTGCTAAGGGCACCCCTATACAAAATACCCCGTATGGAGTATTGCAGGCTAACCTCCAACGCAAGAAGCTAGCCACCAACGAGCTTCTGATAGAAGCTACGAAGCGCGGAATAGCGGTGGCGCTTCTACAGGAACCGTACGTGGCAGGAGCGAAGGTAATGAGGAGTCACAGGGGCGTCAGGATCTTCCAGAACACTGGCTTAGGAGAAGGGACTGTCAAAGCGGCAATAGCCGTCTTTAACAGCGACTTTACAGTCAAGCAGTACCCAAAACTCACCACGAATAACATCTCAGTGGTGGGAATCCAGACCAGTGCCTGGGAGATCACGCTTGTCTCCCTTTACTTTGAGCCAGACCAGCCTATCGAGCCCTATTTAGAACACCTCAGACGAATAGGGCTTGCAGTCGGCTCCAAGAGACTGATTGTTGGAGGGGACGCCAATGCAAAGAGTATATGGTGGGGCAGCCCGACGGTCGACCTTAGGGGAGAAGAGATGGCAGGAACTCTCGGTGAGCTTGGCCTGAATATACTCAACCGAGGAGAAATTCCAACCTTCGACACTATCCGCGGAGGGAAACGGTACAGCAGTCACGTGGACATAACCGCTTGTTCAAATGACATTCTGGACTTGATAGACGACTGGAGGGTTGACGAAGGCCTCACGAGCTCGGATCACAACGGCATTATGTTTAAGATCCTCTTGAAGAAATCTAAAGGCGTCAAAATTGAAAGAACAACTAGGAAATTCAGAACCAAAAAAGCAAATTGGGCCAAATTTCATGAGAAGTTTGGCAAATTAAAAATAGACCATAAATTCACAGCAACCGAAATAGATAAAATTAAAGACATTGAGCAAATTGACATCATGACAGATAACCTCACAAAAGCAATAGAAGAAGCATGCAAGCAAACAATACCTACCAAAAAAGTCCAAGAGGAACTTACCTTGCCGTGGTGGTCCGAGAGACTCGCTGAGATGAAGAAGACCGTCGCCACCAGGAAGCGCAGGATCCGCTGTGCCGCCCAAATCCGGAAGTCGAAGGTCATAGAAGAGTACCTGAAACTGAAAGAAGAGTACGAGTTAGAATCGGCTAAAGCTCAGACCGAGAGTTGGAAGGAGTTCTGCGAGAAGCAGGATAGGGAGGGGGTCTGGGAGGGAATATATAGGGTGATAGGTAGAACGCAGCGTAGGGAGGAGGACTTGCCATTGGAGGAGAACGGTGACGTGCTGGATGCGAGAGGCTCCGTAAAGCTACTAGCTGAAACTTTTTACCCGGATGACCTCCTAGAATGTGACAATGCCCATCACCGATCCGTTCGAATCAAAGCAGAATACGTAAACTCTGGCGAACAAGATGATCCTTGCGACCCACCGTTTACGCTGGCAGAATTAAAAAATTCAATGGAGTCCTTCAACCCGAAGAAGGCACCGGGTTCCGATGGCTTTACCGCAGACATCTGTTGTCATGCCGTGAGCAATGACCCGGAATTATTTTTAAAGTTCCTAAATAAGTGCCTAAAACACCATCACTTCCCCACGTCCTGGAAGGAGGCAACAGTCGTGATACTGAGGAAGCCTGGGAAAACCAACTATACCACCCCCAAATCGTATAGGCCGATTGGACTATTGCCTATATTGGGGAAGGCTTTTGAAAAAATGCTGGTGGCCCGCCTAAAGTTCCACCTTTTACCAGGGATGAGCACCCGCCAATACGGCTTCATGCCACAAAGGAGCACCGAGGACTCCCTCTATGCGCTCATGCAGCATGTCTACAGTAAGCTAGAGCAAAAAAGGATAGTTACGCTTGTATCATTGGACATAGAGGGAGCCTTCGATAGCGCCTGGTGGCCAGCGATTAGAGTCCGTCTGGCAGAGGAGAAGTGCCCAATCAACCTTAGGCGGGTCATAGACAGCTACCTCAGAAACCGAAAAGTGACGATCAGGTACGGTGGGGAAGCATACACCAAGGACACAAACAAGGGCTGTGTCCAAGGCTCAATTGGAGGACCAATCTTATGGAACTTAGTCCTAGACCCCCTCCTAAAAGCAGTAGTGAACGGGGGGAACTACGTTCAGGCGTTTGCGGACGATGTTCTCTTAGTCTTTGACGGAGATACCGCACTAGAGGTGGAGAAATGTGCCAATGCCGCTCTCAATCATGTTCTGGCGTGGGGTGTCGAGAACAAACTCAAATTCGCACCACACAAAACGACAGCGATGGTGATTACCAGGAAGCTGAAATACGACACACCACGCTTGAGGATGGGGGGGATCGACATTGGCATATCAAAAGAAATGAAGCTTCTGGGTGTGACCATTGACCAAAAACTGACCTTCAACACCCACGTCTCACACGTTTGTAGGAAGGCAATTGCGATCTACAAACAGCTGTGTAGAGCCGCAAAGGTCAGTTGGGGGCTTCACCCAGAGGTTATTCGGGTGATATATGTGGCGACCGTAGAGCCCATAATACTTTACGCTGCTAGCGTCTGGGCACCGGCTGCAAAAAAGTTGGGCATTATAAAGCAGCTTGGGACCGTCCAGCGTGGAATTGCTCAGAAAATCTGCAGGGCATATCGCACGGTCTCCCTGAACTCAGCACTGGTGCTGTCCGGAATGCTCCCCCTTGACCTCCGAGTTCGTGAGGCAGCATCACTTTACGAAGCCAAGAAGGGGGTGCCCCAGACATCACTGGGGGACAGGGAGGTCGAGCGAATGGCTGCTGCAATCGAGGATCCCCACCCCGCGGCACGTGACATCCTGCAATTCAGCAGCCTGGTGAACCAAGAACAACTCGACAACAGCTGTAACTTCGACGTCCGCATCTTTACGGACGGGAGCAAGATTGGAGGAGGGGTTGGTGCTTCACTGTCCATATGGAATGGTGAGGCCGAGACCAGAGCCCTCAAACTTGCTCTATCCAGTTACTGCACAGTTTACCAGGCTGAACTCCTAGCAATAGCAAGGGCAACTAGGGAGATAACTGGGCTCAATAAATCTTCCTTTGGAGTTTTCAGCGACTCAATGGCGGCTCTCCAAACGATCACAAATCCTGGATCGCACCACCCTCTTGCTGTTGAAGCTAGGGATAACATAAGATCTGCATCCCTCCAAAACAAGTTGATAAGCTTGTTCTGGATCAAAGCTCACATAGGACTATTGGGGAATGAAAGAGCTGACCAACTAGCAAAAGAGGCCGCTGAGAACTCCAAACGAAAGCCTGATTACGATCGGTGTCCGATCTCATTCATCAAGCGAAGCCTACGTATGGCGACGCTTGATGAGTGGAATCGTAGGTACGAAACCAGCGACACTGCATCCGTGACCAAGTTATTCTTCCCGGACGTGCGGGTAGCATATGGTATAGTTCGCAGGATAGGAACAAATAGCCTGAACACACAGATAATGACGGGACACGGCGGATTCTCTGAGTATTTGTTTCGTTTCAAGTGCAAGGAGAGTCCCTCGTGCATCTGCGACCCGGATGCAAGCGAAACGGTCCCACATATACTACTCGACTGTCCCCAATTCGCAAAACAACGCTTTAACGTCGAAAATATACTGGGCACGAAAATGACACCTAACAACTTGAGGGATATAATGAAAAGTAAGAAAGCAGAAACATTCTTAGATTATTGTAAATATGTCGTAAAAAGAGTAATCGATCGTAACAAAACCGCATAAGTAAATATGCTGTCATAGTATAGTATATTATATTAGAGACTAGCATAGTATGTAAAGCTGTAAGTATCATAAGATAAAATAGGAATTAATTGAATATATAAAAATAAAATCAAGCTTGGAATAAGTTTTATTATGTAAGTGTTAGTGTGTAAAAACAAGCACTGCTCCCTTATCTCTATAAAAATAAAATAAAGAAATATGGATATGTAAAATAGTATAAGAATAGATAATAAGCAGAACTAAAAATGTAAAATAGTATAAGAATAGATAATAAGCAAAAATAAAAATGTAAAATAGTATAAGAATAAATAATAAGCAAAAACAAGAATGTAAAATAGACATAAGTTTAGAGTAAGTGGTAATGTATACGGAAACTTATTAAAAAACTGTCTCCCCGTTCCTTTCTTGTAATACCCGAAATGGAATAAACTAATAAAATATAAACAAAGATAGAAAGAAGTTGTTAGCTGGGAATCCCACCCAGAAAAGACACAAATGAGGATGAATGCATGAAAGACCAAGTATGAGGTATGAAATTACGAGAGGCATAAATGCGAGAACTGGCATGAACGTAGAGCAGACAGGCATAGGCTCCGATTATGTTGGAGGTAGAAGTATAAAAAAAAAAAAAAAAAAAAAAAAAAAAAAAAAAAAAAAAAAAAAAAAAAAAAACCTAACCTAACCTAACCTAACCTAACCTAACCTAACCTAACCTAACCTAACCTAACCTAACCTAACCTAACCTAACCTAACCTAACCTAACCTAACCTAACCTAACCTAACCTAACCTAACCTAACCTAACCTAACCTAACCTAACCTAACCTAACCTAACCTAACCTAACCTAACCTAACCTAACCACATAACTTTGCATCCCGGTGACGCAATTTCAAGCTGTTTTCAGCAAATTAAATCTGTTCTAGGCTCCCTGAAACGTTCCCACTGGGAAGAACTGACAATTTCGCGAAAAACATTTTTTCGTTTTGGACTTGTAAAAATTTCACAAAAACTCCTGTTATAAAAAACACTTTTTGACTTTTCTTCAAAATTTCCAGATTATTCCAGGTTTTTTATAATTCAAATTGATACTTACCTGCCTTACCTGTACTCCCGTGCGCGTTCCGCGAGCTCGAGTCCCGTTTTGGTAGTGTTATTCCAGGTTTCCACATACATTTTGGCCGTAAATTACGTTTTTTCAAGAAAATTCCCGTTTTTGGTTCTGGATAAACTCCAGAAACCCCATAGTTAGCTAGCCCGCGCGGAGACGCGTCTTTTGACACCTCGCCCGTGCGCCTAGCCCACATAGAACATCTAAAACTCCAGAAATTTTTTACATTCAATATTACCAACAATTGACGAAATCCACCTAAGGGAGACGTGTTTTTGCACAAATCTACATAACTTTGCATCCCGGTGACGCAATTTCAAGCTGTTTTCAGCAAATTAAATCTGTTCTAGGCTCCCTGAAACGTTCCCACTGGGAAGAACTGACAATTTCGCGAAAAACATTTTTTCGTTTTGGACTTGTAAAAATTTCACAAAAACTCCTGTTATAAAAAACACTTTTTGACTTTTCTTCAAAATTTCCAGATTATTCCAGGTTTTTTATAATCCAAATTGATACTTACCTGCCTTACCTGTACTCCCGTGCGCGTTCCGCGAACTCGAGTCCCGTTTTGGTAGTGTTATTCGAGGTTTCCACATATATTTTGGCCGTAAAACAAGTTTTTTCAGCAAAATTCCCGATTTTGGTTCTGGATAAACTCCAGTAACCCCATAGTTAGCTAGCCCGCGCGGAGACGCGTCTTTTGACACCTCGCCCGTGCGCCTAGCCCACATAGAACATCTAAAACTCCAGAAATTTTTTACATTCAATATTACCAAAAATTGACGAAATCCACCTAAGGGAGACGTGTTTTTGCACAAATCTACATAACTTTGCATCCCGGTGACGCAATTTCAAGCTGTTTTCAGCAAATTAAATCTGTTCTAGGCTCCCTGAAACGTTCCCACTGGGAAGAACTGACAATTTCGCGAAAAACATTTTTTCGTTTTGGACTTGTAAAAATTTCACAAAAACTCCTGTTATAAAAAACACTTTTTGACTTTTCTTCAAAATTTCCAGATTATTCCAGGTTTTTTATAATTCAAATTGATACTTACCTGCCTTACCTGTACTCCCGTGCGCGTTCCGCGAGCTCGAGTCCCGTTTTGGTAGTGTTATTCCAGGTTTCCACATACATTTTGGCCGTAAATTACGTTTTTTCAAGAAAATTCCCGTTTTTGGTTCTGGATAAACTCCAGAAACCCCATAGTTAGCTAGCCCGCGCGGAGACGCGTCTTTTGACACCTCGCCCGTGCGCCTAGCCCACATAGAACATCTAAAACTCCAGAAATTTTTTACATTCAATATTACCAACAATTGACGAAATCCACCTAAGGGAGACGTGTTTTTGCACAAATCTACATAACTTTGCATCCCGGTGACGCAATTTCAAGCTGTTTTCAGCAAATTAAATCTGTTCTAGGCTCCCTGAAACGTTCCCACTGGGAAGAACTGACAATTTCGCGAAAAACATTTTTTCGTTTTGGACTTGTAAAAATTTCACAAAAACTCCTGTTATAAAAAACACTTTTTGACTTTTCTTCAAAATTTCCAGATTATTCCAGGTTTTTTATAATTCAAATTGATACTTACCTGCCTTACCTGTACTCCCGTGCGCGTTCCGCGAGCTCGAGTCCCGTTTTGGTAGTGTTATTCCAGGTTTCCACATACATTTTGGCCGTAAATTACGTTTTTTCAAGAAAATTCCCGTTTTTGGTTCTGGATAAACTCCAGAAACCCCATAGTTAGCTAGCCCGCGCGGAGACGCGTCTTTTGACACCTCGCCCGTGCGCCTAGCCCACATAGAACATCTAAAACTCCAGAAATTTTTTACATTCAATATTACCAACAATTGACGAAATCCACCTAAGGGAGACGTGTTTTTGCACAAATCTACATAACTTTGCATCCCGGTGACGCAATTTCAAGCTGTTTTCAGCAAATTAAATCTTTTCTAGGCTCCCTGAAACGTTCCCACTGGGAAGAACTGACAATTTCGCGAAAAACATTTTTTCGTTTTGGACTTGTAAAATTTTCACAAAAACTCCTGTTATAAAAAACACTTTTTGATTTTTTCTTCAAAATTTCCAGATTATTCCAGGTTTTTTATAATCCAAATTGATACTTACCTGCCTTACCTGTACTCCCGTGCGCGTTCCGCGAACTCGAGTCCCGTTTTGGTAGTGTTATTCGAGGTTTCCACATATATTTTGGCCGTAAAACAAGTTTTTTCAGCAAAATTCCCGATTTTGGTTCTGGATAAACTCCAGTAACCCCATAGTTAGCTAGCCCGCGCGGAGACGCGTCTTTTGACACCTCGCCCGTGCGCCTAGCCCACATAGAACATCTAAAACTCCAGAAATTTTTTACATTCAATATTACCAAAAATTGACGAAATCCACCTAAGGGAGACGTGTTTTTGCACAAATCTACATAACTTTGCATCCCGGTGACGCAATTTCAAGCTGTTTTCAGCAAATTAAATCTTTTCTAGGCTCCCTGAAACGTTCCCACTGGGAAGAACTGACAATTTCGCGAAAAACATTTTTTCGTTTTGGACTTGTAAAATTTTCACAAAAACTCCTGTTATAAAAAACACTTTTTGATTTTTTCTTCAAAATTTCCAGATTATTCCAGGTTTTTTATAATCCAAATTGATACTTACCTGCCTTACCTGTACTCCCGTGCGCGTTCCGCGAACTCGAGTCCCGTTTTGGTAGTGTTATTCGAGGTTTCCACATATATTTTGGCCGTAAAACAAGTTTTTTCAGCAAAATTCCCGATTTTGGTTCTGGATAAACTCCAGAAACCCCATAGTTAGCTAGCCCGCGCGGAGACGCGTCTTTTGACACCTCGCCCGTGCGCCTAGCCCACATAGAACATCTAAAACTCCAGAAATTTTTTACATTCAATATTACCAACAATTGACGAAATCCACCTAAGGGAGACGTGTTTTTGCACAAATCTACATAACTTTGCATCCCGGTGACGCAATTTCAAGCTGTTTTCAGCAAATTAAATCTGTTCTAGGCTCCCTGAAACGTTCCCACTGGGAAGAACTGACAATTTCGCGAAAAACATTTTTTCGTTTTGGACTTGTAAAAATTTCACAAAAACTCCTGTTATAAAAAACACTTTTTGACTTTTCTTCAAAATTTCCAGATTATTCCAGGTTTTTTATAATTCAAATTGATACTTACCTGCCTTACCTGTACTCCCGTGCGCGTTCCGCGAGCTCGAGTCCCGTTTTGGTAGTGTTATTCCAGGTTTCCACATACATTTTGGCCGTAAATTACGTTTTTTCAAGAAAATTCCCGTTTTTGGTTCTGGATAAACTCCAGAAACCCCATAGTTAGCTAGCCCGCGCGGAGACGCGTCTTTTGACACCTCGCCCGTGCGCCTAGCCCACATAGAACATCTAAAACTCCAGAAATTTTTTACATTCAATATTACCAACAATTGACGAAATCCACCTAAGGGAGACGTGTTTTTGCACAAATCTACATAACTTTGCATCCCGGTGACGCAATTTCAAGCTGTTTTCAGCAAATTAAATCTTTTCTAGGCTCCCTGAAACGTTCCCACTGGGAAGAACTGACAATTTCGCGAAAAACATTTTTTCGTTTTGGACTTGTAAAATTTTCACAAAAACTCCTGTTATAAAAAACACTTTTTGATTTTTTCTTCAAAATTTCCAGATTATTCCAGGTTTTTTATAATCCAAATTGATACTTACCTGCCTTACCTGTACTCCCGTGCGCGTTCCGCGAACTCGAGTCCCGTTTTGGTAGTGTTATTCGAGGTTTCCACATATATTTTGGCCGTAAAACAAGTTTTTTCAGCAAAATTCCCGATTTTGGTTCTGGATAAACTCCAGTAACCCCATAGTTAGCTAGCCCGCGCGGAGACGCGTCTTTTGACACCTCGCCCGTGCGCCTAGCCCACATAGAACATCTAAAACTCCAGAAATTTTTTACATTCAATATTACCAAAAATTGACGAAATCCACCTAAGGGAGACGTGTTTTTGCACAAATCTACATAACTTTGCATCCCGGTGACGCAATTTCAAGCTGTTTTCAGCAAATTAAATCTTTTCTAGGCTCCCTGAAACGTTCCCACTGGGAAGAACTGACAATTTCGCGAAAAACATTTTTTCGTTTTGGACTTGTAAAATTTTCACAAAAACTCCTGTTATAAAAAACACTTTTTGATTTTTTCTTCAAAATTTCCAGATTATTCCAGGTTTTTTATAATCCAAATTGATACTTACCTGCCTTACCTGTACTCCCGTGCGCGTTCCGCGAACTCGAGTCCCGTTTTGGTAGTGTTATTCGAGGTTTCCACATATATTTTGGCCGTAAAACAAGTTTTTTCAGCAAAATTCCCGATTTTGGTTCTGGATAAACTCCAGTAACCCCATAGTTAGCTAGCCCGCGCGGAGACGCGTCTTTTGACACCTCGCCCGTGCGCCTAGCCCACATAGAACATCTAAAACTCCAGAAATTTTTTACATTCAATATTACCAAAAATTGACGAAATCCACCTAAGGGAGACGTGTTTTTGCACAAATCTACATAACTTTGCATCCCGGTGACGCAATTTCAAGCTGTTTTCAGCAAATTAAATCTGTTCTAGGCTCCCTGAAACGTTCCCACTGGGAAGAACTGACAATTTCGCGAAAAACATTTTTTCGTTTTGGACTTGTAAAAATTTCACAAAAACTCCTGTTATAAAAAACACTTTTTGACTTTTCTTCAAAATTTCCAGATTATTCCAGGTTTTTTATAATTCAAATTGATACTTACCTGCCTTACCTGTACTCCCGTGCGCGTTCCGCGAGCTCGAGTCCCGTTTTGGTAGTGTTATTCCAGGTTTCCACATACATTTTGGCCGTAAATTACGTTTTTTCAAGAAAATTCCCGTTTTTGGTTCTGGATAAACTCCAGAAACCCCATAGTTAGCTAGCCCGCGCGGAGACGCGTCTTTTGACACCTCGCCCGTGCGCCTAGCCCACATAGAACATCTAAAACTCCAGAAATTTTTTACATTCAATATTACCAACAATTGACGAAATCCACCTAAGGGAGACGTGTTTTTGCACAAATCTACATAACTTTGCATCCCGGTGACGCAATTTCAAGCTGTTTTCAGCAAATTAAATCTTTTCTAGGCTCCCTGAAACGTTCCCACTGGGAAGAACTGACAATTTCGCGAAAAACATTTTTTCGTTTTGGACTTGTAAAATTTTCACAAAAACTCCTGTTATAAAAAACACTTTTTGATTTTTTCTTCAAAATTTCCAGATTATTCCAGGTTTTTTATAATCCAAATTGATACTTACCTGCCTTACCTGTACTCCCGTGCGCGTTCCGCGAACTCGAGTCCCGTTTTGGTAGTGTTATTCGAGGTTTCCACATATATTTTGGCCGTAAAACAAGTTTTTTCAGCAAAATTCCCGATTTTGGTTCTGGATAAACTCCAGTAACCCCATAGTTAGCTAGCCCGCGCGGAGACGCGTCTTTTGACACCTCGCCCGTGCGCCTAGCCCACATAGAACATCTAAAACTCCAGAAATTTTTTACATTCAATATTACCAAAAATTGACGAAATCCACCTAAGGGAGACGTGTTTTTGCACAAATCTACATAACTTTGCATCCCGGTGACGCAATTTCAAGCTGTTTTCAGCAAATTAAATCTTTTCTAGGCTCCCTGAAACGTTCCCACTGGGAAGAACTGACAATTTCGCGAAAAACATTTTTTCGTTTTGGACTTGTAAAATTTTCACAAAAACTCCTGTTATAAAAAACACTTTTTGATTTTTTCTTCAAAATTTCCAGATTATTCCAGGTTTTTTATAATCCAAATTGATACTTACCTGCCTTACCTGTACTCCCGTGCGCGTTCCGCGAACTCGAGTCCCGTTTTGGTAGTGTTATTCGAGGTTTCCACATATATTTTGGCCGTAAAACAAGTTTTTTCAGCAAAATTCCCGATTTTGGTTCTGGATAAACTCCAGAAACCCCATAGTTAGCTAGCCCGCGCGGAGACGCGTCTTTTGACACCTCGCCCGTGCGCCTAGCCCACATAGAACATCTAAAACTCCAGAAATTTTTTACATTCAATATTACCAACAATTGACGAAATCCACCTAAGGGAGACGTGTTTTTGCACAAATCTACATAACTTTGCATCCCGGTGACGCAATTTCAAGCTGTTTTCAGCAAATTAAATCTGTTCTAGGCTCCCTGAAACGTTCCCACTGGGAAGAACTGACAATTTCGCGAAAAACATTTTTTCGTTTTGGACTTGTAAAAATTTCACAAAAACTCCTGTTATAAAAAACACTTTTTGACTTTTCTTCAAAATTTCCAGATTATTCCAGGTTTTTTATAATTCAAATTGATACTTACCTGCCTTACCTGTACTCCCGTGCGCGTTCCGCGAGCTCGAGTCCCGTTTTGGTAGTGTTATTCCAGGTTTCCACATACATTTTGGCCGTAAATTACGTTTTTTCAAGAAAATTCCCGTTTTTGGTTCTGGATAAACTCCAGAAACCCCATAGTTAGCTAGCCCGCGCGGAGACGCGTCTTTTGACACCTCGCCCGTGCGCCTAGCCCACATAGAACATCTAAAACTCCAGAAATTTTTTACATTCAATATTACCAACAATTGACGAAATCCACCTAAGGGAGACGTGTTTTTGCACAAATCTACATAACTTTGCATCCCGGTGACGCAATTTCAAGCTGTTTTCAGCAAATTAAATCTTTTCTAGGCTCCCTGAAACGTTCCCACTGGGAAGAACTGACAATTTCGCGAAAAACATTTTTTCGTTTTGGACTTGTAAAATTTTCACAAAAACTCCTGTTATAAAAAACACTTTTTGATTTTTTCTTCAAAATTTCCAGATTATTCCAGGTTTTTTATAATCCAAATTGATACTTACCTGCCTTACCTGTACTCCCGTGCGCGTTCCGCGAACTCGAGTCCCGTTTTGGTAGTGTTATTCGAGGTTTCCACATATATTTTGGCCGTAAAACAAGTTTTTTCAGCAAAATTCCCGATTTTGGTTCTGGATAAACTCCAGTAACCCCATAGTTAGCTAGCCCGCGCGGAGACGCGTCTTTTGACACCTCGCCCGTGCGCCTAGCCCACATAGAACATCTAAAACTCCAGAAATTTTTTACATTCAATATTACCAAAAATTGACGAAATCCACCTAAGGGAGACGTGTTTTTGCACAAATCTACATAACTTTGCATCCCGGTGACGCAATTTCAAGCTGTTTTCAGCAAATTAAATCTTTTCTAGGCTCCCTGAAACGTTCCCACTGGGAAGAACTGACAATTTCGCGAAAAACATTTTTTCGTTTTGGACTTGTAAAATTTTCACAAAAACTCCTGTTATAAAAAACACTTTTTGATTTTTTCTTCAAAATTTCCAGATTATTCCAGGTTTTTTATAATCCAAATTGATACTTACCTGCCTTACCTGTACTCCCGTGCGCGTTCCGCGAACTCGAGTCCCGTTTTGGTAGTGTTATTCGAGGTTTCCACATATATTTTGGCCGTAAAACAAGTTTTTTCAGCAAAATTCCCGATTTTGGTTCTGGATAAACTCCAGTAACCCCATAGTTAGCTAGCCCGCGCGGAGACGCGTCTTTTGACACCTCGCCCGTGCGCCTAGCCCACATAGAACATCTAAAACTCCAGAAATTTTTTACATTCAATATTACCAAAAATTGACGAAATCCACCTAAGGGAGACGTGTTTTTGCACAAATCTACATAACTTTGCATCCCGGTGACGCAATTTCAAGCTGTTTTCAGCAAATTAAATCTTTTCTAGGCTCCCTGAAACGTTCCCACTGGGAAGAACTGACAATCACGCGAAAAATTTTGCCCGCCCACCCGCCCTCTGGTCTATAGGAAGGTAGACGTGGGGTTTTGGCGAAAAATTTTTTGCCAGCTTCAGATTGCTTTAGTCTTGGTGGGACTCTTGGGGGTCTTAATACGAAGATTTCGCATTTTTAACTTATTGACCGAGTCTGCAAAGGCTTATTATATAGACAAACATAATTATTTTATTATTGTAATTATTATATTATTGAATTTTTTATTATTGTAATTTATTTTAGTATTGATATTAATTTTAAATTGATTTTTACATCTGTTTTTACCTTCTGTGTTCCCCCCTTTACAGGGTCACAGAAGCAGTGCTAGTGCCCTCTGACCGGACGTTTTATGAACTCTACGTTCACGAAGGCCACTAACATGTTCCGCACACCGGCCAAGAAAAATGCGAGCTCGCCGGGCACCAGGGGCTCACCGCGCTCGATGGAGAAGGCCGGACCCTCACTTCCCAGTGTGAGGCGAAGCATTGGGGAGTGGGAGGCCGGGAAAGCTGAGCCCAAGACCAAGTCCCCGGTTTGCCCAAAACGTGACACCACACCGCTTGCGCCAAACAATCCGGAGACCGCAGGAACCAGACCGGAGTCGAGGTACCCCAGTCTGACAGCCGAGGCGAGAGCTTGCCTAAATAAAGCTAAGCTTCATTTGGGCAACTCTCGAAACCTCAAGACAGAAATAAAGACTGGGGTCCTTGACGCGATTAACCGGCTCTACGAACTGGTGAAGGAATCGGAGCGGAGCAAGAATCCCATCGCGCCAGCACCTGCGGTCACACCTGCAGTCGCGCCAGAGTTCGTACGTGCAGTCGTACCGGTGCCCGCGCCACTTACACCGTCCACGGAACAACCGACGGAGCTGATGAAGAGCCTTATAGAAGGCCTTCAACAGCACAAAGTGGCACTGCAGGAGTGCAAACAGCACACCGAGGCTCTGTCGGAGCAACTCCAGCTGGCCCCTCGCTATGTCGCAGGCCAAGGCCCATCATTCGCGGAGATCGCCGCCGGCCCGAAGCAAGTCATCCGGGAGCCTCTTCACTCGGTTATTGTATCATCTGTGAATGATCAGGACACCGGTGAAGAGGTTCTTGAGAAGCTCAGGACGGCGGTCGATGCCAAAAATGAGGGTACTAGGGTGGAGCGGCTGCGCAAAGCGAGGGACCAGAAGGTAGTGGTCGGTTTTAAGAGCAGAGACGAGATGACGAGGGTCGCTGAGAGGATTCGGAGGACAGGCAATCTGGTGGCAGAAGAGGTCAAGAACAAGGACCCTCTAGTCATCATCAGGGACGTCCTCTCCTGCCACACGGATGCCGAGATACTCCAGTCCTTGCAGCGGCAAAACACCCACCTGGTCGGGGACATCCCTGCGGATGATGTGAGGTTGGGGGTGAAGTACCGTCGAAGGACGAGGAACCCCCACATGTGCCACGTCATCTTGCAGGTGTCCCCTACTGTGTGGCAGAGGCTGACGACGGCGGGTCGCGTGCACATCGACCTACAGCGAGTGCGTGTGCTGGATCAGTCACCACTGGTGCAGTGCACTCGCTGTCTGTGCTTCGGCCACAGCCGAAAACTGTGCACGCAGCCCGCTGACCTCTGCATCCACTGCGGCGACCCCCACCTGCGGGCTGACTGTCCGTCACGCATGGCAGCGGAGGCGCCGCGTTGCCACAACTGTCTCTCAGCCAAACTGGAGAAAACCGACCACAACGCCTTCGACAGTGAGTGCCCGGTGCGCACTAAATGGGACGCATTGGCGCGCTTGTCAGTGGCGTATTGCTGAGGTGGTGTCAATGCTCCCTGGAAGTGGGAACCACAGCGGTAGTAGTCCCAAAGTTCGCAGGAAAGAAGCAGTTAATTGGAGCCAATTTCATGAGAAATTGGCCAAATTAAACGCCGATCTTAAAAATCAACTTACTTTACCGTTGTGGTCCAGCAAGCTCGTCACAAATAATATTTTAGGTATAGAAGTGATATTATATATAAGTAGGATATGCATTAAATGTGAGAAAATTGTAGTTGTAAATTTTAAGATAACAAATAATGTAGCTCAAGAAATTATGACTAAATAATATATTATAAACATATTAGGATAGGCATAAAATAAATAAATAATAATTATTACTAGGTGTTTTATTTTTACTATAGTTAGTGCGTATTTCCAAATTAGGTAGACTTATATAAAAGCACAAAAATATAAAAAAATAATATAGATATAAATATAATAATAATATATAATATAGCTTCCAAAAGCACGTTTCACATAAATACCACAAAGCGAAATATATGCTAAAATAAGAAGTAGTGAGGTGAAGACTGCTTCCGGGAACTTCCTTCTTCCTAAAAAAGGACTGTCCAACAACAGACAACCACAAAGAATGACAGGAAACAGATCACATCAGCCTAACAAGGTCTCTGATCACGTCAGAGGGACACAGAGCAAAGGCAGGAGTGGGTTTTAGCCGGTAAGAGTCCGGCACTGCCCAGACTGGCTCATAAGTGAGGCAGTCTGGGCGTCCATGAGGATTTCCCACTCCTGCCAAAACAAAAAAAAAAAAAAAAAAAAAAAAACCTAACCTAACCTAACCTAACCTAACCTAACCTAACCTAACCTTTTTTTTTTTTTTTTTCTCTCGCTGAGAAATGCTTTATGCATCCCCGTCTCGCGGGGGACGAGACGGGGTATGTGGGACTCCCTGTCGGAATGACAGTATACCCACTAAAACTCAGCGGTGTTCCCACATCGCCGTGATGGGAGGGCCATGGGAAACCGGCATAGCCTTTACTTCCACAGCCCTCCCGGCGCATGCCCGCCTAGATGGTGTGGCGGGCCCCGCATGCCCCCCAGGTTGGGGGGCTACGGGAATGGCCGAGGACACATGGCCATTCCCGTCCCACACTGGTGGAGGCCTGTGCGATACAGGCAACGGTGCCCCCGCACCCGTTGCCTGCTGACCTCCACGCCCGCCTAGCTGGCGGGCCCCGCATGCCCCCCGCGTTGAGGGGGCTACGGCCGCAGAGGATAGGGAGAGCGGCAACGTAACACCGACACTCCTCTTCCCCTGCGGCCCCACCGCGTCCGCCATCTAACGGTGGCGGCCCCGTTAAGGCCGCGGAAGGTAGGGAGAGCGGCAACGTAACACCGACACTCCTCTCCCGCCGCGGCCTCCAATCCTCAGCCGCGATATCTCCCATACGAGGGACATCGCGGCCCGCCTCAGGTAGGTTGCGGTGTCACCCAAGTGGCACCGCCACCTACCCGCAGGCCGCTCGTCGTCGGCTAAGCCGCAAAGCCTTGACGAGCGGCCCCCGCTGGGGTTCCTCTTAGCTTCACCGTGGTCCTGCGAGGCCACGGCTACTGAGCCCCCCCGCCTCGTCAATGCGGGAACCCACCGGGGGGGAACCTAACCTAACCTAACCTAACCTAACCTAACCTTTTTTTTTTTTTTTTTTTTTTTTCTCGCTGAGAAATGCTTTATGCATCCCCTTCTCGTGGGGGACGAGCCGGGGTATGTGGGACTCCCTGTCAGAATGACAGTATACCCACTAAAACTCAGCGGTGTTCCCGCATCGCCGTGATGGGAGGGCCATGGGAAACCGGCTTAGCCTTTACTTCCACAGCCCTCCCGGCGCATGCCCGCCTACCTGGCGGGCCCTGCATGCCCCCCGTGCTGGGGGGCTACGGGAATGGCCGGGAACACCTGGCCATTCCCGTCCGACAGTGGTGGAGGCCTGTGCGATACAGGCAAGGGTGCCCCCGCACCCGTTGCCTGCTGGCCTCCACCTGGGAGGAGTCGGAGATGACTGTCAAATTGACGTCTTCTTCGACCCCTCCTCCGCCTTCTGAGCGCCGCCGCGTGAGGATCGTCCTCCCGCGCGCGCTCCGCCGCCTCCTTCTGGGACATGACGTGTTCGCAGAAGGAGGCGACTGCCGCCCAGGACCCCTCACCCCCCAGCATGGCGTTAACCAAACCGGGCAGTGAGAGGTCCCGTCCGATCGCCGCAATGAGACTGCGACGAGGCTCGGACCACGACGGGCACACCTCGAGGGTGTGCTGCGCCGTGTCCTCCGCCGCGCCACAGTCGTGGCACGACGGCGTCTCCTCCCGTCCGATCCGGTGCAGGTACGATCCGAAACAACCGTGTCCGGACAGCACCTGCACCAGACGGAACGAGAGGAACCCATGCGACCGCTCGAGCCAGTCTCGCAGGACCGGCCCAAGCGCGTCGAGGGTTCGGCGGCCAAAGGCTGCGGTGGCGAGGTCCCGCGTCCAATGGACGACGATGGCGTCCCTCGCCTCCCGCCGGACGGCCTCCCGCTCTTCCGGGGCGGTGCGTTCTGCTCTCGCCCTCCGCCCCGCCATCCATTCGTACACTCTGGCGAGCACCCACGCCTCGAGTTCCCAAGGTGGGGTGCCGGCCAGAGCACACGCTGCCGCGAAGCCCACCGTGCGGTAGGCCCGCGCCACCCGCTGGGCTATGGCCCTCTGAGGTGCCCGCAAGGCGGCGGCGTTCTCCCTCCTATGGAGGGAGTCCTCCCAGATAGGGGCCCCGTAGAGGGCCATACTCTTAAGGATGCCGGCGTAGAGTTGCCGGCATCGTGCGCTGGGCCCCCCCAAGTTGGGAAGGAGCCACGATAGCGCCCCCGCGGCCTTCAGCAGGCGCGACGACAGCCCGCTGAAATGCGGGCCGAAGCGCCACCTGCTGTCGATCACAAGGCCCAGATATTTCATCTGGGCCTTGACCTCGATTCTGACGCCCTCCACGAAGATGTGGGCGTCAGGTGGGGGGCGCTGCCGAGGTCCGTGGAAGAACACGGCCTCGGTCTTGTGCAGCGCCACCTTTAGACCTAGGCGGCGGATCCTCGCCGTGACCAAGGATCCGCCCGCCGAGGCCAAATTGGCCGCCTCCCTGAAACTCCCCCCCCGGGCGGTGAGGAGAGTGTCGTCCGCGTAGCAGACGACGCTCGTGCCTCGGAGGAGAGTTCCCCGCAAGAGCCAATCGTAGCCGACGTTCCAGAGGAGTGGTCCTATGACTGACCCCTGTGGAACGCCGGCTTCGACGGTATACCGCCGGACTTGGCCAGTCCTATCTACCAGGAGGATTGCCCGATCCTCCAGGTAGCTGGCCAGCAGACTGCGCAGGTATCGAGGCACTCCGTGGAATCGGAGCGCCTCTAGGATGGTGGAGTGGGGAACGGAGTTGAAGGCGTTGGCTATGTCGAATGACACCGCCAGCAATCCGTCCCCCGCCTCCATCGCCTCCTTCACCTGCCCCTTAAGGCAGGACAGCGCGTCCACCGTGGAACGCTCAGCCCGAAACCCGAACTGAGCGTCCGACAAGTCCGGCCCGGTATCCCGCAGATGGCCCTTTAGGCGACCAGCGATTATCCCCTCGAACATTTTGCCGACCTCATCTAGAAGAACGATGGGTCGGTATGCCGAGGGGGAGTCTGCTGGGCGGCCCTCCTTTCGAAGGAGGCACAACTGCCCCTCCTTCCACGGTTTCGGGAACCTCCTAGACGCAAGGCATGCGCTGAAGAGGTCCCGAAACCTCCCCTCCATTCGAGTGGCGGCGATCGCCACCACTCTTGCGGGGACACCGTCGGGGCCTGGAGCCGTCTTCTTGGCGCGTATACGAAGGATCGCCGCGCCAAGTTCCGACTCCGTGACAGGAGGGGGGGCCTCCTCTTCCTCCTCGTCTACTAGCGGGGCTCCACACATCACTGGCGGGGTGAAGTTGTCCCTGCCCGGGAACAGAGACTGAACCACCCCGTCCAGAAATGAGGGTTCCAGGGTCTCGGCAACCGGGGGACCAAAGGGGCGCAATTTGTTGCGCGCCGCCTTATACGGTCTCCCGTAGGGGTCGTTGTCGAGACCCTCCAACAGCTCGGCTCTCGCCGAGTCTTTTGCGGCGGCGATGGCCCGATCGAGGACCTTTTTTGCCTCCACGTATACGTCGTAGAGGTGGTCCTCGTCGGCCCGGTCCCGTCGACGCCGCCGCCGACTCCGCGTGTAGGCCCTCCTTGCCTCCGCACAAGCTGCTCGAAGCCCCGCCAGCTCCGCCGACCACCAGTACACGGCGCGTTTGGGTGGTGGTCGGCGAGACCGAGGCATGCTAGAGTTGCATACCTCGGTCAGACACTCCCTCAGCTGCCCCGCTGCGGTGTCCACATCCAGGCCGGCGGTAGGCGGCGAAAGCCAGTCCTGGATGAACGCCGCCTCCGCCGCTGCCTCCCTGTCCAGGCGGGTGAAAGCCCACCGCGGGAACGGTGATCGCCCCGAGATGGGCCGCATCGCTCCGGGGCCCCTGGTGGAGATGTCGAACCGCACGTAGCGGTGGTCCGACATGGTCTCCACCAGGTCCACCCGCCAGTTCAGCACGCGTGCGGCTAACGCAGGGGTGGCGAAAGTGACGTCCACTATTGAGCCACCCTGCCGCCGCACGCATGTCTGGACGCTTCCTCTGTTCAAGAGGGAGAGTCCAGAGGAGGCTGCCCACATCTCCACCGCCCGCCCGCGTGCGTCGGTGGCCGGGTTGCCCCAGGTCACCGACTTGGCATTCAGGTCTCCCAGCAGGGAGACCTGCCGCGGCGCCGCCCTGCCGACCACGGCGGCCAGGACTCCGAGATAATTCTCAAAGTCCTGGAGAGGGCGGTTTGGGGAGAAATATACCCCCACAAGGGCTATGTCTCCCCACGCGGCGGCCACGTATCCCGGTCCTCTCTCTAATAGCGAGAGGGGAGGGGAGTCCGTGGAAGACCGCGCCGCTAGTGCCACCGAGTCGTCCTCGTCACCCAGCCAGCTGCTGGGGATCGAGTAGGGCTCGGCGACCACCGCTACGTTCACCAACCACTCGGCCATGACCTGCACTACCAGGTCCTGGGCCGCTTTGCAGTGGTTGGCGTTCGCCTGGAGGATGCGATAGTCGGAAAGCATTATTCCGACATCGCACCCCTCTCCTCAGCTACCGCCGCTGGCGCTGCAGCGACGGCGATGGCGGCGGCGGTGGTGGCAACAGGGCGAACCTGCGCCGGCACTATGCCCTTCCTCACGGGGGGCTTGCAGCTCCTGCCCGTCATCCTATGGTCCGCGGGACGGCCACTGGCGGCACACGCCTTGCAGTGTGGCGTGGTGGCGCGGCAAGTGGCACTCTTGTGTCCCTCTTGCCCGCACTGGTAGCACGTGTCTCCCCAGTCGGACTTGGAGGGACACGTGGCTCGGGTGTGGCCGAACGCGAAGCACTTGAAGCAGCGCGTAGGCTGGTCTTCAAGTGCCCGGACCACAGCCGAGCTGAGCCCCACGAGCAGCCGTCCCTTGGTCGCAGCAAGGACGGCCGCAGCCGCGGCGACTGGGCACTCGACGCGGATGATGCCCATGCCGCGGCGGCCGATCCCGATGGACCCACACCTCACTGCGCCAGCGTCGCAGCCTCCAGCTGCGGCGACGGCCGCCACCACATCCTCCTTGGTGACCGAATCGTCCAGATCGGCCACCTCCAAGGCTGCGGTCTTGACGGGCTTGACGACCGTCGCCACATCCGCGATGACCTCTTGCAACTTTGTTGCGAAGAGGTCCGCATTGGTGCCGCGCTCTACCCCCGAGAACTCGAAAATTCGAGCCCCGGTTAGGGTTCGGCGGCACGTAATATGGCTGATCCCCAGCTGGGAGGGATCAGCATTGGTACGAGCCCGTCTTAGGACGGACTCGTATGTCTCGCCCCGCTCCACGGCCGCCGGGGTGAGGGTCACGACGACGGCCGCGGTTTTGGGAGGAACCAGCTTCCTCCCGCCGGCTGGAGCCCGTTTAGCTGCAGGAGCAGTCGCGGCGGGCTTGGGGGCCGACTTTTGCACTCCCTTGCCCTTCCCTCTCTTGACCACTTCCGTCCACGACTGGTTGGACGGGGTGGTGGAGGGAAGAAAGGCGTCTTCCTCCTGGGAGTCCTGGGTGGCTGCTGGCGTGGCAGATGACCCAGTCGATCTCTCCGCGCTTGTGGTGGGGGCTTGAGGAGCCGCCTTCGTCCTCTTGCCCTTCCCTTTGCCCTTGGAGGGCTTTGGGGCCTGGGGCTGCGCAACCGATGCCGGGCCTGCTAGAGTAGCAGCTTCCAGCTCCCGCTGTGGTGGCTTATCCGCCGCTAGTGGCGGGCGGAGCCGCCTTTCCGGCAGGAGCCGGTCCTCAATGCCTGCGAGGCAGGCCCTGGTGAAGGCCCTCTCCTCCATGACAACCTTGCGGATTATATCCTCAAGGTTGGAAGGGGAGGAGGAGCCTCCTACCACCGGACCCGGGGCAGGCTGAGCAGGCCGAGCCGTGGCCTCAGCCAGCTTCAGGTGTAGCTGGCTGACCTCCGCCTGCAGGCGATCCACCTTCGCCTGCAGCTGCCGCGTCTCGTCCGTGGCCGTCCGCTTCACCAGCTCTGCGACGATGCCGTGCATGCTGGCAGCCCGGCATTTGAGGGCCTTTTGGAAGGTCCCCTTCAGGTTGGAGGACTTTGAGGCGACCTCCAGGACCTCCTCTCTGTCCTCCTGCGCCATGCGCTCCAGTTCCGCCAGGGAGTGGTCAGCATACAGGACATTGGATGCCCCATAGCCGGCCCTCGCCCTGGCGGTTTGCGCCTGGCGCTCCTTGGCGGCGACCCTCTCCTCCAGGTCTTCCTGGAGTTGCGCCCTCTTTGCCAGGTTAAGCTGGCGCTCGGCGTCCACCAAGCCCACATCGTGGGTATCGGCCTCTTTGGAAGTCGAAGCCTTTTTAGGCTTCGACTTCTTCCCGGCCTTGCCTCCGGCCGACTCCGAGGAGCCCTCGGACCCGTGCCTTAGGTAGGCCCTCTTCCGCTTGAGGCGGTCGTTTTCGGCCCCCGACGTCTCCAGGTTGGAGGCGTTGGAGTCCGAAAACTCGTCCGGCCTGCTAAACAAGCTGGCCGCAGACGGTGCGCGTTCAGCGTCCGACGCCAAAGCGTCACCGGCGTGGCCCTGAAAAGGGCCGTTGGATTGGCCCTGAGAAGGGCCGTTTGAATCGCCCTGGGAGGAGCGATTCGGGTTAAAATTGGGGTAAAAATCATTAAAATTTGTGTTAAAATCAAGGTTAAAATCTAAATCAGGGTTAAAACAGACAAAGCGCCCAGAGGCGTCACGCAATGGTTTCTTCGTCATATTCATAGACGGCCGCAAGAATGTCTATGAATCACAGCGCACTTTAGCCGCCGGTCTGCCACTCCGTTACGGTGGTCAGACACGACGTTGCCCGGGGGAAACTGCGAGGAAGTATGCACTGTGGGGGATCCCCCAACCTAACCTAACCTAACCTAACCTTTTTTTTTTTTTTTTTTTTTTTCTCGCTGAGAAATGCTTTATGCATCCCCTTCTCGCGGGGGACGAGACGGGGTATGTGGGACTCCCTGTCCGAATGACAGTATACCCACTAAAACTCAGCGGTGTTCCCGCATCGCCGTGATGGGAGGGCCATGGGAAACCGGCTTAGCCTTTACTTCCACAGCCCTCCCGGCGCATGCCCGCCTAGCTGGCGGGCCCCGCATGCCCCCCGGGCTGGGGGGCTACGGGAATGGCCGGGAACACCTGGCCATTCCCGTCCGACACTGGTGGAGGCCTGTGCGATACAGGCAAGGGTGCCCCCGCGCCCGCTGCCTGCTGGCCTCCACCTGGGAGGAGTCGGAGATGACTATCAAATTGACGTCTCCTTCGACCCCTCCTCCGCCTTCTGAGCGCCGCCGCGTGAGGATCGTCCTCCCGCGCGCGCTCCGCCGCCTCCTTCTGGGACATGACGTGTTCGCAGAAGGAGGCGACTGCCGCCCAGGACCCCTCATCCCCCAGCATGGCGTTAACCAAACCGGGCAGTGAGAGGTCCCGTCCGATCGCCGCAATGAGACTGCGACGAGGCTCGGACCACGACGGGCACACCTCGAGGGTGTGCTGCGCCGTGTCCTCCGCCGCGCCACAGTCGTGGCACGACGGCGTCTCCTCCCGTCCGATCCGGCGCAGGTACGATCCGAAACAACCGTGTCCGGACAGCACCTGCACCAGACGGAACGAGAGGAACCCATGCGACCGCTCGAGCCAGTCTCGAAGGACCGGCCCAAGCGCGTCGAGGGTTCGGCGGCCAAAGGCTGCGGTGGCGAGGTCCCCCGTCCAATGGACGACGATGGCGTCCCTCGCCTCCCGCCGGACGGCCTCCCGCTCTTCCGGGGTGGTGCGTTCTGCTCTCGCCCTCCGCCCCGCCATCCATTCGTACACTCTGGCGAGCACCCACGCCTCGAGTTCCCAAGGCGGGGTGCCGGCCAGAGCACACGCTGCCGCGAAGCCCACCGTGCGGTAGGCCCGCGCCACCCGCTGGGCTATGGCCCTCTGAGGTGCCCGCAAGGCGGCGGCGTTCTCCCTCCTATGGAGGGAGCCCTCCCAGATAGGGGCCCCGTAGAGGGCCATACTCTTAAGGATGCCGGCGTAGAGTTGCCGGCATCGTGCGCTGGGCCCCCCCAAGTTGGGAAGGAGCCACGATAGCGCCCCCGCGGCCTTCAGCAGGCGCGACGACAGCCCGCTGAAATGCGGGCCGAAGCGCCACCTGCTGTCGATCACAAGGCCCAGATATTTCATCTGGGCCTTGACCTCGATTCTGACGCCCTCCACGAAGATGTGGGCGTCAGGTGGGGGGCGCTGCCGAGGTCCGTGGAAGAACACGGCCTCGGTCTTGTGCAGCGCCACCTTTAGACCTAGGCGGCGGATCCTCGCCGTGACCAAGGATCCGCCCGCCGAGGCCAAATTGGCCGCCTCCCTGAAACTCCCCCCCCGGGCGGTGAGGAGAGTGTCGTCCGCGTAGCAGACGACGCTCGTGCCTCGGAGGAGAGTTCCCCGCAAGAGCCAATCGTAGCCGACGTTCCAGAGGAGTGGTCCTATGACTGACCCCTGTGGAACGCCGGCTTCGACGGCATACCGCCGGACTTGGCCAGTCCTATCTACCAGGAGGATTGCCCGATCCTCCAGGTAGCTGGCCAGCAGACTGCGCAGGTATCGAGGCACTCCGTGGAATCGGAGCGCCTCTAGGATGGTGGAGTGGGGTACGGAGTTGAAGGCGTTGGCTATGTCGAATGACACCGCCAGCAATCCGTCCCCCGCCTCCATCGCCTCCTTCACCTGCCCCTTAAGGCAGGACAGCGCGTCCACCGTGGAACGCTCAGCCCGAAACCCGAACTGAGCGTCCGACAAGTCCGGCCCGGTATCCCGCAGATGGCCCTTTAGGCGACCAGCGATTATCCCCTCGAACATTTTGCCGACCTCATCTAGAAGAACGATGGGTCGGTATGCCGAGGGGGAGTCTGCTGGGCGGCCCTCCTTTCGAAGGAGGCACAACTGCCCCTCCTTCCACGGTTTCGGGAACCTCCTAGACGCAAGGCATGCGCTGAAGAGGTCCCGAAACCTCCCCTCCATTCGAGTGGCGGCGATCGCCACCACTCTTGCGGGGACACCGTCGGGGCCTGGAGCCGTCTTCTTGGCGCGTATACGAAGGATCGCCGCGCCAAGTTCCGACTCCGTGACAGGAGGGGGGGCCTCCTCTTCCTCCTCGTCTACTAGCGGGGCTCCACACATCACTGGCGGGGTGAAGTTGTCCCTGCCCGGGAACAGAGACTGAACCACCCCGTCCAGAAATGAGGGCTCCAGGGTCTCGGCAACCGGGGGACCAAAGGGGCGCAATTTGTTGCGCGCCGCCTTATACGGTCTCCCGTAGGGGTCGTTGTCGAGACCCTCCAGCAGCTCGGCTCTCGCCGAGTCTTTGGCGGCAGTGATGGCCCGATCGAGGACCTTTTTGGCCTCCACGTAGACGTCATAGAGGTGGTCCTCGTCGGCCTGGTCCCGTCGACGCCGCCGCCGACTCCGCGTGTAGGCCCTCCTTGCCTCCGCACAAGCTGCTCGAAGCCCCGCCAGCTCCGCCGACCACCAGTACACGGCGCGTTTGGGTGGTGGTCGGCGAGACCGAGGCATGCTAGAGTTGCATACCTCGGTCAGACACTCCCTCAGCTGCCCCGCTGCGGTGTCCACATCCAGGCCGGCGGTAGGCGGCGAAAGCCAGTCCTGGATGAACGCCGCCTCCGCCGCTGCCTCCCTGTCCAGGCGGGTGAGAGCCCACCGCGGGAACGGTGATCGCCCCGAGATGGGCCGCATCGCTCCGGGGCCCCTGGTGGAGATGTCGAACCGCACGTAGCGGTGGTCCGACATGGTCTCCACCAGGTCCACCCGCCAGTTCAGCACGCGTGCGGCTAACGCAGGGGTGGCGAAAGTGACGTCCACTATTGAGCCACCCTGCCGCCGCACGCATGTCTGGACGCTTCCTCTGTTCAGGAGGGAGAGTCCAGAGGAGGCTGCCCACATCTCCACCGCCCGCCCGCGTGCGTCGGTGGCCGGGTTGCCCCAGGTGACCGACTTGGCATTCAGGTCTCCCAGCAGGGAGACCTGCCGCGGCGCCGCCCTGCCGACCACGGCGGCCAGGACTCCGAGATAATTCTCAAAGTCCTGGAGAGGGCGGTTTGGGGAGAAATATACCCCCACAAGGGCTATGTCTCCCCACGCGGCGGCCACGTATCCCGGTCCTCTCTCTAATAGCGAGAGGGGAGGGGAGTCCGTGGAAGACCGCGCCGCTAGTGCCACCGAGTCGTCCTCGTCACCCAGCCAGCTGCTGGGGATCGAGTAGGGCTCGGCGACCACCGCTACGTTCACCAACCACTCGACCATGACCTGCACTACCAGGTCCTGGGCCGCTTTGCAGTGGTTGGCGTTCGCCTGGAGGATGCGATAGTCGGAAAGCATTATTCCGACATCGCACCCCTCTCCTCAACTACCGCCGCTGGCGCTGCAGCGACGACGATGGCGGCGGCGGTGGTGGCAACAGGGCGAACCTGCGCCGGCACTATGCCCTTCCTCACGGGGGGCTTGCAGCTTCGGCCCGTCATCCTGTGGTCCGCAGGACGGCCACTGGCGGCACACGCCTTGCAGTGTGGCGTGGTGGCGCGGCAAGTGGCACTCTTGTGTCCCTCTTGCCCGCACTGGTAGCACGTGTCTCCCCAGTCGGACTTGGAGGGACACGTGGCTCGGGTGTGGCCGAACGCGAAGCACTTGAAGCACCGCGTAGGCTGGTCCTCAAGTGGCCTGACCACAGCCGAGCTGAGCCCCACGAGCAGCCGTCCCTTGGTCGCAGCAAGGACGGCCGCAGCCGCGGCGACTGGGCACTCGATGCGGATGATGCCCATGCCACGGCGGCCGAACCCGATGGCTCCACCCCTCACCGCGCCAGCGTCGCAGCCTCCAGCCGCCGCGACTGCCGCCACCACATCCTCCTTGGTGACCGAGTCATCCAGATCGGCCACCTCCAAGGCTGCGGTCTTGACAGGCTTTACGATGGTCGCCACGTCCGCGATGACCTCTTGCAACTTTTTTGCAAAGAGGTCCGCATTGGTGCCGCGCTCTTCCCCCGAGAACTCGAAAATTCGAGCCCCGGTTAGGGTTCGGCGGCACGTAATATTGCTGATCCCCAGCTGGGAGGGATCAGCATTGGTACGAGCCCGTCGTAGGACGGACTCGTATGTCTCGCCCCGCTCCACGGCCGCCGGGGTGAGGGTCACGACGACGGCCGCAGTTTTGGGAGGAACCAGCTTCCTCCCGCCGGCTGGGGCCCGTTTGCCTGCAGGAGCATTCGCGGCGGGCTTGGGGGCCGGCTTTTGCACTCCCTTGCCCTTCCCTCTCTTGACCACTTCCGTCCACGACTGGTTGGACGGGGTGGTGGAGGGAAGCAGGGCGTCTTCCTCCTGCGAGTCCTGGGTGGCTGCTGGAGTCGCCAACGACCCAGTCGCTCCCTCCGCGCTTGTGGTGGGGGCTTGGGGAGCCACCTTCGTCCTCTTGCCCTTCCCTTTGCCCTTGGAGGGCTTCGGAGCCTGGGGCTGCGCATCCGATGCCGGGCCTGCTAGAGGCGCCGGTTCCGGCTCCCTCGGTGGTGGCTTATCCGCCGCTAGCGGCGGGCGGAGCCGCCTTTCCGGCAGGAGCCGGTCCTCGATGCCTGCGAGGCAGGCCCGGGTGAAGGCCCTCTCCTCCATGACAACCTTGCGGATTATCTCCTCAAGGTTGGAAGGGGAGGAGGAGCCTCCTCCCACCGGGCCTGGGGCAGGCTGAGCAGGCCGAGCCGTGGCCTCAGCCAGCTTCAGGTGTAGCTGGCTGACCTCCGCCTGCAGGCGATCCACCTTCGCCTGCAGCTGCCGCGTCTCGTCCGTGGCCGTCCGCTTCACCAGCTCTGCGACTATGCCGTGCAAGCTGGCAGCCCGGCATTTGAGGGCCTTCTGGAAGGTCCCCTTCAGGTTGGAGGACTTTGAGGCGACCTCCAGGACCTCCTCTCTGTCCTCCTGCGCCATGCGCTCCAGTTCCGCCAGGGAGTGGTCAGCATACAGGACACTGGATGCCCCATAGCCGGCCCTCGACCTGGCGGTTTGCGTCTGGCGCTCCTTCGCAGCGACCCTCTCCTCCAGGTCCTCCTGGAGTTGCGCCCTCTTTGCCAGATTTAGCTGGCGCTCGGCGTCCACCAAACCCACGTCGTGGGTATCAGGCTCTTTAGAAGTCGAAGCCTTTTTAGGCTTCGACTTCTTCCCGGCCTTACCTTCGGCCGACTCCGAGGAGCCCTCGGACCCGTGCCTTAGGTAGGCCCTCTTCCGCTTGAGGCGGTCGTTTTCGGCCCCCGACGTCTCCAGGTTGGAGTCGTTGGAGTCCGAAAACTCGTCCGGCCTGCTGAACAAGCCGGCCGCAGACGGTGCGCGGTCAGCGTCCGACGCCAAAGCGTCACCGGCGTGGCCCTGAAAAGGGCCGTTGGATTGGCCCTGAGAAGGGCCGTTAGGTTGGCCCTGAGAAGGGCCGTTTGAATCGCCCTGGGAGGAGCGATTCGGGTTAAAATTTTGGTTAAAATTGGGATAAAAATTGGGGTTATAAATAGGGTTAAAATCAGGGTTAAAACTAGCAAAACGCCCAGAGGCGTCCCGCATCGGTTTCTTACTCATTATTCGTCGACAACCGCAGGAAAGTCAACGAATCACAGCGCACTTTAGCCGCCGGTCTGCCACTCCGTTACGGTGGTCAGACACGACGTTGCCCGGGGGAAACTGCGAGGAAGTATGCACTGTGGGGGATCCCCCAACCTAACCTAACCTAACCTAACCTAACCTAACCTAACCTAACCTTTTTTTTTTTTTTTTTTTTTTTTTTTTTTTTTTTTTCTCGCTGAGAAATGCTTTATGCATCCCCGTCTCGCGGGGGACGAGACGGGGTATGTGGGACTCCCTGTCGGAATGACAGTATACCCACTAAAACTCAGCGGTGTTCCCACATCGCCGTGATGGGAGGGCCATGGGAAACCGGCTTAGCCTTTACTTCCACAGCCCTCCCGGCGCATGCCCGCCTAGATGGTATGGCGGGCCCCGCATGCCCCCCATGTTGGGGGGCTACGGGAATGGCCGAGAACACCTGGCCATTCCCGTCCCACACTGGCGGAGGCCTGTGCGATACAGGCAACGTTGCCCCCGCAGCCGTTGCCTGCTGACCTCCACGCCCGCCTAGCTGGCGGGCCCCGCATGCCCCCCACGTTGGGGGGACTACGGCCGCAGAGGATAGGGAGAGCGGCAACGTAACACCGACACTCCTCTTCCCCTGCGGCCCCACCGCGTCCGCCATCTAACGGTGGCGGCCCCGTTAAGGCCGCGGAAGGTAGGGAGAGCGGCAACGTAACACCGACACTCCTCTCCCGCCGCGGCCTCCAATCCTCAGCCGCGATGTCTCCCATACGAGGGACATCGCGGCCCACCTCAGGTAGGTTGCGATGTCGCCCAAGCGGCACCGCCACCTACCCGCAGGCCGCTCGTCGTCGGCTAAGCCGCAAAGCCTTGACGAGCGGCCCCCGCTGGGGTTCCTCTTAGCTTCACCGTGGTCCTGCGAGGCCACGGCTACTGAGCCCCCCCGCCTCGTCAATGCGGGAACCCACCGGGGGGGAACCTAACCTAACCTAACCTAACCTTTTTTTTTTTTTTTTTTTTTTTTTTCTCGCTGAGAAATGCTTTATGCATCCCCGTCTCGCGGGGGACGAGACGGGGTATGTGGGACTCCCTGTCGGAATGACAGTATACCCACTAAAACTCAGCGGTGTTCCCACATCGCCGTGATGGGAGGGCCATGGGAAACCGGCGTAGCCTTTACTTCCACAGCCCTCCCGGCGCATGCCCGCCTAGATGGTATGGCGGGCCCCGCATGCCCCCCAGGTTGGGGGGCTACGGGAATGACCGAGAACACCTGGCCATTCCCGTCCCACACTGGTGGAGGCCTGTGCGATACAGGCAACGGTGCCCCCGCACCCGTTGCCTGCTGACCTCCACGCCCGCCTAGCTGGCGGGCCCCGCATGCCCCCCGCGTTGGGGGGGCTACGGCCGCAGAGGATAGGGAGAGCGGCAACGTAACACCGACACTCCTCTTCCCCTGCGGCCCCACCGCGTCCGCCATCTAACGGTGGCGGCCCCGTTAAGGCCGCGGAAGGTAGGGAGAGCGGCAACGTAACACCGACACTCCTCTCCCGCCGCGGCCTCGAATCCTCAGCCACGATGTCTCCCATAGGAGGGACATCGCGGCCCGCCTCAGGTAGGTTGCGATGTCGCCCAAGCGGCACCGCCACCTACCCGCAGGCCGCTCGTCGTCGGCTAAGCCGCAAAGCCTTGACGAGCGGCCCCCGCTGGGGTTCCTCTTAGCTTCACCGTGGTCCTGCGAGGCCACGGCTACTGAGCCCCCCCGCCTCGTCAATGCGGGAACCCACCGGGGGGGAACCTAACCTAACCTTTTTTTTTTTTTTTTTTTTTTTTTTTTTTTTTTTTTTTTTTTTTTTTTTCTCGCTGAGAAATGCTTTATGCATCCCCTTCTCGCGGGGGACGAGACGGGGTATGTGGGACTCCCTGTCCGAATGACAGTATACCCACTAAAACTCAGCGGTGTTCCCGCATCGCCGTGATGGGAGGGCCATGGGAAACCGGCTTAGCCTTTACTTCCACAGCCCTCCCGGCGCATGCCCGCCTAGCTGGCGGGCCCCGCATGCCCCCCGGGCTGGGGGGCTACGGGAATGGCCGGGAACACCTGGCCATTCCCGTCCGACACTGGTGGAGGCCTGTGCGATACAGGCAAGGGTGCCCCCGCACCCGCTGCCTGCTGGCCTCCACCTGGGAGGAGTCGGAGATGACTATCAAATTGACGTCTCCTTCGACCCCTCCTCCGCCTTCTGAGCGCCGCCGCGTGAGGATCGTCCTCCCGCGCGCGCTCCGCCGCCTCCTTCTGGGACATGACGTGTTCGCAGAAGGAGGCGACTGCCGCCCAGGACCCCTCATCCCCCAGCATGGCGTTAACCAAACCGGGCAGTGAGAGGTCCCGTCCGATCGCCGCAATGAGACTGCGACGAGGCTCGGACCACGACGGGCACACCTCGAGGGTGTGCTGCGCCGTGTCCTCCGCCGCGCCACAGTCGTGGCACGACGGCGTCTCCTCCCGTCCGATCCGGCGCAGGTACGATCCGAAACAACCGTGTCCGGACAGCACCTGCACCAGACGGAACGAGAGGAACCCATGCGACCGCTCGAGCCAGTCTCGAAGGACCGGCCCAAGCGCGTCGAGGGTTCGGCGGCCAAAGGCTGCGGTGGCGAGGTCCCCCGTCCAATGGACGACGATGGCGTCCCTCGCCTCCCGCCGGACGGCCTCCCGCTCTTCCGGGGTGGTGCGTTCTGCTCTCGCCCTCCGCCCCGCCATCCATTCGTACACTCTGGCGAGCACCCACGCCTCGAGTTCCCAAGGCGGGGTGCCGGCCAGAGCACACGCTGCCGCGAAGCCCACCGTGCGGTAGGCCCGCGCCACCCGCTGGGAACCTAACCTAACCTTTTTTTTTTTTTTCTCGCTGAGAAATGCTTTATGCATCCCCTTCTCGTGGGGGACGAGCCGGGGTATGTGGGACTCCCTGTCAGAATGACAGTATACCCACTAAAACTCAGCGGTGTTCCCGCATCGCCGTGATGGGAGGGCCATGGGAAACCGGCTTAGCCTTTACTTCCACAGCCCTCCCGGCGCATGCCCGCCTAGCTGGCGGGCCCCGCATGCCCCCCGGGCTGGGGGGTTACGGGAATGGCCGGGAACACCTGGCCATTCCCGTCCGACACTGGTGGAGGCCTGTGCGATACAGGCAAGGGTGCCTCCGCACCCGCTGCCTGCTGGCCTCCACCTGGGAGGAGTCGGAGATGACTGTCAAATTGACGTCTCCTTCGACCCCTCCTCCGCCTTCTGAGCGCCGCCGCGTGAGGATCGTCCTCCCGCGCGCGCTCCGCTGCCTCCTTCTGGGACATGACGTGTTCGCAGAAGGAGGCGACTGCCGCCCAGGACCCCTCATCCCCCAGCATGGTGTTAACCAAACCAGGCAGTGAGAGGTCCCGTCCGATCGCCGCAATGAGACTGCGACGAGGCTCGGACCACGACGGGCACACCTCGAGGGTGTGCTGCGCCGTGTCCTCCGCCGCGCCACAGTCGTGGCACGACGGCGTCTCCTCCCGTCCGATCCGGTGCAGGTACGATCCGAAACAACCGTGTCCGGACAGCACCTGCACCAGACGGAACGAGAGGAACCCATGCGACCGCTCGAGCCAGTCTCGCAGGACCGGCCCAAGCGCGTCGAGGGTTCGGCGGCCAAAGGCTGCGGTGGCGAGGTCCCGCGTCCAATGGACGACGATGGCGTCCCTCGCCTCCCGCCGGACGGCCTCCCGCTCTTCCGGGGCGGTGCGTTCTGCTCTCGCCCTCCGCCCCGCCATCCATTCGTACACTCTGGCGAGCACCCACGCCTCGAGTTCCCAAGGCGGGGTGCCGGCCAGAGCACACGCTGCCGCGAAGCCCACCGTGCGGTAGGCCCGCGCCACCCGCTGGGCTATGGCCCTCTGAGGTGCCCGCAAGGCGGCGGCGTTCTCCCTCCTATGGAGGGAGTCCTCCCAGATAGGGGCCCCGTAGAGGGCCATACTCTTAAGGATGCCGGCGTAGAGTTGCCGGCATCGTGCGCTGGGCCCCCCCAAGTTGGGAAGGAGCCACGATAGCGCCCCCGCGGCCTTCAGCAGGCGCGACGACAGCCCGCTGAAATGCGGGCCGAAGCGCCACCTGCTGTCGATCACAAGGCCCAGATATTTCATCTGGGCCTTGACCTCGATTCTGACGCCCTCCACGAAGATGTGGGCGTCAGGTGGGGGGCGCTGCCGAGGTCCGTGGAAGAACACGGCCTCGGTCTTGTGCAGCGCCACCTTTAGACCTAGGCGGCGGATCCTCGCCGTGACCAAGGATCCGCCCGCCGAGGCCAAATTGGCCGCCTCCCTGAAACTCCCCCCCCGGGCGGTGAGGAGAGTGTCGTCCGCGTAGCAGACGACGCTCGTGCCTCGGAGGAGAGTTCCCCGCAAGAGCCAATCGTAGCCGACGTTCCAGAGGAGTGGTCCTATGACTGACCCCTGTGGAACGCCGGCTTCGACGGCATACCGCCGGACTTGGCCAGTCCTATCTACCAGGAGGATTGCCCGATCCTCCAGGTAGCTGGCCAGCAGACTGCGCAGGTATCGAGGCACTCCGTGGAATCGGAGCGCCTCTAGGATGGTGGAGTGGGGAACGGAGTTGAAGGCGTTGGCTATGTCGAATGACACCGCCAGCAATCCGTCCCCCGCCTCCATCGCCTCCTTCACCTGCCCCTTAAGGCAGGACAGCGCGTCCACCGTGGAACGCTCAGCCCGAAACCCGAACTGAGCGTCCGACAAGTCCGGCCCGGTATCCCGCAGATGGCCCTTTAGGCGACCAGCGATTATCCCCTCGAACATTTTGCCGACCTCATCTAGAAGAACGATGGGTCGGTATGCCGAGGGGGAGTCTGCTGGGCGGCCCTCCTTTCGAAGGAGGCACAACTGCCCCTCCTTCCACGGTTTCGGGAACCTCCCAGACGCGAGGCATGCGCTGAAGAGGTCCCGAAACCTCCCCTCCATTTGAGTGGCGGCGATCGCCACCACTCTTGCCGGGACACCGTCGGGGCCTGGAGCCGTCTTCTTGGCGCGGATACGGAGGATCGCTGCGCCAAGTTCCGACTCCGTGACAGGAGGGGGAGCCTCCTCTTCCTCCGCGTCTGGCGGGGCTCCACACATTACTGGCGGGGTGAAGTTGTCCCTGCCCGGGAACAGAGACTGAACCACCCCGTCCAGAAATGAGGGTTCCAGGGTCTCGGCAACCGGGGGACCAAAGGGGCGCAATTTGTTGCGCGCCGCCTTATACGGTCTCCCGTAGGGGTCGTTGTCGAGACCCTCCAGCAGCTCGGCTCTCGCCGAGTCTTTGGCGGCGGCGATGGCCCGATCGAGGACCTTTTTTGCCTCCACGTATACGTCGTAGAGGTGGTCCTCGTCGGCCCGGTCCCGTCGACGCCGCCGCCGACTCCGCGTGTAGGCCCTCCTTGCCTCCGCACAAGCTGCTCGAAGCCCCGCCAGCTCCGCCGACCACCAATACACGGCGCGTTTGGGTGGTGGTCGGCGAGACCGAGGCATGCTAGAGTTGCATACCTCGGTCAGACACTCCCTCAGCTGCCCCGCTGCGGTGTCCACATCCAGGCCGGCGGTAGGCGGCGAAAGCCAGTCCTGGATGAACGCCGCCTCCGCCGCTGCCTCCCTGTCCAGGCGGGTGAAAGCCCACCGCGGGAACGGTGATCGCCCCGAGATGGGCCGCATCGCTCGGGGGCCCCTGGTGGAGATGTCGAACCGCACGTAGCGGTGGTCGGACATGGTCTCCACCAGGTCCACCCGCCAGTTCAGCACGCGTGCGGCTAACGCAGGGGTGGCGAAAGTGACGTCCACTATTGAGCCACCCTGCCGCCGCACGCATGTCTGGACGCTTCCTCTGTTCAAGAGGGAGAGTCCAGAGGAGGCTGCCCACATCTCCACCGCCCGCCCGCGTGCGTCGGTGGCCGGGTTGCCCCAGGTCACCGACTTGGCATTCAGGTCTCCCAGCAGGGAGACCTGCCGCTGCGCCGCCCTGCCGACCACGGCGGCCAGGACTCCGAGATAATTCTCAAAGTCCTGGAGAGGGCGGTTTGGGGAGAAATATACCCCCACAAGGGCTATGTCTCCCCACGCGGCGGCCACGTATCCCGGTCCTCTCTCTAATAGCGAGAGGGGAGGGGAGTCCGTGGAAGACCGCGCCGCTAGTGCCACCGAGTCGTCCTCGTCACCCAGCCAGCTGCTGGGGATCGAGTAGGGCTCGGCGACCACCGCTACGTTCACCAACCACTCGGCCATGACCTGCACTACCAGGTCCTGGGCCGCTTTGCAGTGGTTGGCGTTCGCCTGGAGGATGCGATAGTCGGAAAGCATTATTCCGACATCGCACCCCTCTCCTCAGCTACCGCCGCTGGCGCTGCAGCGACGACGATGGCGGCGGCGGTGGTGGCAACAGGGCGAACCTGCGCCGGCACTATGCCCTTCCTCACGGGGGGCTTGCAGCTCCTGCCCGTCATCCTGTGGTCCGCGGGACGGCCACTGGCGGCACACGCCTTGCAGTGTGGCGTGGTGGCGCGGCAAGTGGCACTCTTGTGTCCCTCTTGCCCGCACTGGTAGCACGTGTCTGCCCAGTCGGACTTGGAGGGACACGTGGCTCGGGTGTGGCCGAACGCGAAGCACTTGAAGCACCGCGTAGGCTGGTCCTCAAGTGGCCTGACCACAGCCGAGCTGAGCCCCACGAGCAGCCGTCCCTTGGTCGCAGCAAGGACGGCCGCAGCCGCGGCGACTGGGCACTCGACGCGGATGATGCCCATGCCGCGGCGGCCGATCCCGATGGATCCACCCCTCACTGCGCCAGCGTCGCAGCCTCCAGCTGCGGCGACGGCCGCCACCACATCCTCCTTGGTGACCGAATCGTCCAGATCGGCCACCTCCAAGGCTGCGGTCTTGACGGGCTTGACGACCGTCGCCACATCCGCGATGACCTCTTGCAACTTTGTTGCGAAGAGGTCCGCATTGGTGCCGCGCTCTACCCCCGAGAACTCGAAAATTCGAGCCCCGGTTAGGGTTCGGCGGCACGTAATATGGCTGATCCCCAGCTGGGAGGGATCAGCATTGGTACGAGCCCGTCTTAGGACGGACTCGTACGTCTCGCCCCGCTCCACGGCCGCCGGGGTGAGGGTCACGACGACGGCCGCAGTTTTGGGAGGAACCAGCTTCCTCCCGCCGGCTGGGGCCCGTTTGCCTGCAGGAGCATTCGCGGCGGGCTTGGGGGCCGGCTTTTGCACTCCCTTGCCCTTCCCTCTCTTGACCACTTCCGTCCACGACTGGTTGGACGGGGTGGTGGAGGGAAGCAGGGCGTCTTCCTCCTGCGAGTCCTGGGTGGCTGCTGGAGTCGCCAACAACCCAGTCGCTCCCTCCGCGCTTGTGGTGGGGGCTTGGGGAGCCACCTTCGTCCTCTTGCCCTTCCCTTTGCCCTTGGAGGGCTTCGGAGCCTGGGGCTGCGCATCCGATGCCGGGCCTGCTAGAGGCGCCGGTTCCGGCTCCCTCGGTGGTGGCTTATCCGCCGCTAGCGGCGGGCGGAGCCGCCTTTCCGGCAGGAGCCGGTCCTCGATGCCTGCGAGGCAGGCCCTGGTGAAGGCCCTCTCCTCCATGACAACCTTGCGGATTATATCCTCAAGGTTGAAAGGGGAGGAGGAGCCTCCTACCACCGGACCTGGGGCAGGTTGAGCAGGCCGAGCCGTGGCTTCAGCCAGCTTCAGGTGTAGCTGGCTGACCTCCGCCTGCAGGCGATCCACCTTCGCCTGCAGCTGCCGCGTCTCGTCCGTGGCCGTCCGCTTCACCAGCTCTGCGACGATGCCGTGCATGCTGGCAGCCCGGCATTTGAGGGCCTTTTGGAAGGTCCCCTTCAGGTTGGAGGACTTTGAGGCGACCTCCAGGACTTCCTCTCTGTCCTCCTGCGCCATGCGCTCCAGTTCCGCCAGGGAGTGGTCAGCATACAGGACATTGGATGCCCCATAGCCGGCCCTCGCCCTGGCGGTTTGCGCCTGGCGCTCCTTGGCGGCGACCCTCTCCTCCAGGTCTTCTTGGAGTTGCGCCCTCTTTGCCAGGTTAAGCTGGCGCTCGGCGTCCACCAAGCCCACATCGTGGGTATCGGTTTCTTTAGAAGTCGAAGCCTTTTTAGGCTTCGACTTCTTCCCGGCCTTACCGCCGGCCGACTCCGAGGAGCCCTCGGACCCGTGCCTTAGGTAGGCCCTCTTCCGCTTGAGGCGGTCGTTTTCGGCCCCCGACGTCTCCAGGTTGGAGTCGTTGGAGTCCGAAAACTCGTCCGGCCTGCTGAACAAGCTGGCCGCAGACGGTGCGCGGTCAGCGTCCGACGCCAAAGCGTCACCGGCGTGGCCCTGAAAAGGGCCGTTGGATTGGCCCTGAGAAGGGCCGTTGGGTTGGCCCTGAGAAGGGCCGTTTGAATCGCCCTGGGAGGAGCGATTGGGGTTAAAATCTGGGTTAAAAACATTAAAATTAGGATAAAAATCAGGGTTAAAATCATTTTGGTTAAAACAAGCAAAGCGCCCAGAGGCGTCCCGCATCGGTTTTCTCGACATGTTCGTAGACGACCGCGTTGATATCTACGAATTCACAGTGCACTTTAGCCGCCGGTCTGCCACTCCGTTACGGTGGTCAGACGCGACGTTGCCCAGGGGATACTACGTGGAAGTATGCACTGTGGGGGATCCCCCAACCTAACCTAACCTAACCTAACCTAACCTAACCTTTTTTATTTTTTTCTCGCTGAGAAATGCTTTATGCATCCCCGTCTCGCGGGGGACGAGACGGGGTATGTGGGACTCCCTGTCGGAATGACAGTATACCCACTAAAACTCAGCGGTGTTCCCGCATCGCCGTGATGGGAGGGCCATGGGAAACCGGCATAGCCTTTACTTCCACAGCCCTCCCGGCGCATGCCCGCCTAGATGGTATGGCGGGCCCCGCATGCCCCCCAGGTCGGGGGGCTACGGGAATGGCCGAGAACACCTGGCCATTCCCGTCCCACACTGGTGGAGGCCTGTGCGATACAGGCAACGGTGCCCCCGCACCCGTTGCCTGCTGACCTCCACGCCCGCCTAGCTGGCGGGCCCCGCATGCCCCCCGCGTTGGGGGGGCTACGGCCGCAGAGGATAGGGAGAGCGGCAACGTAACACCGACACTCCTCTTCCCCTGCGGCCCCACCGCGTCCGCCATCTAACGGTGGCGGCCCCGTTAAGGCCGCGGAAGGTAGGGAGAGCGGCAACGTAACACCGACACTCCTCTCCCGCCGCGGCCTCCAATCCTCAGCCACGATGTCTCCCATACGAGGGACATCGCGGCCCGCCTCAGGTAGGTTGCGATGTCGCCCAAGCGGCACCGCCACCTACCCGCAGGCCGCTCGTCGTCGGCTAAGCCGCAAAGCCTTGACGAGCGGCCCCCGCTGGGGTTCCTCTTAGCTTCACCGTGGTCCTCCGAGCCACGGCTACTGAGCCCCCCCGCCTCGTCAATGCGGGAACCCACCGGGGGGGAACCTAACCTAACCTAACCTAACCTAACCTAACCTAACCTTTTTTTTTTTTTTTTTTTTTTTTTTTTTTTCTCGCTGAGAAATGCTTTATGCATCCCCGTCTCGCGGGGGACGAGACGGGGTATGTGGGACTCCCTGTCGGAATGACAGTATACCCACTAAAACTCAGCGGTGTTCCCACATCGCCGTGATGGGAGGGCCATGGGAAACCGGCATAGCCTTTACTTCCACAGCCCTCCCGGCGCATGCCCGCCTAGATGGTGTGGCGGGCCCCGCATGCCCCCCAGGTTGGGGGGCTACGGGAATGGCAGAGAACACATGGCCATTCCCGTCCCACACTGGTGGAGGCCTGTGCGATACAGGCAACGTTGCCCCCGCACCCGTTGCCTGCTGACCTCCACGCCCGCCTAGCTGGCGGGCCCCGCATGCCCCCCGCGTTGAGGGGGCTACGGCCGCAGAGGATAGGGAGAGCGGCAACGTAACACCGACACTCCTCTTCCCCTGCGGCCCCACCGCGTCCGCCATCTAACGGTGGCGGCCCCGTTAAGGCCGCGGAAGGTAGGGAGAGCGGCAACGTAACACCGACACTCCTCTCCCGCCGCGGCCTTCAATCCTCAGCCGCGATGTCTCCCATACGAGGGACATCGCGGCCAACCTCAGGTAGGTTGCGATGTCGCCCAAGCGGCACCGCCACCTACCCGCAGGCCGCTCGTCGTCGGCTAAGCCGCAAAGCCTTGACGAGCGGCCCCCGCTGGGGTTCCTCTTAGCTTCACCGTGGTCCTGCGAGGCCACGGCTACTGAGCCCCCCCGCCTCGTCAATGCGGGAACCCACCGGGGGGGAACCTAACCTTTTTTTTTTTTTTTTTTTTTTTTTTTTTTTTTTTTTTTTTTTTTTTTTTTTTTTTTTTTTTTTTTTTTTTTTTTCTCGCTGAGAAATGCTTTATGCATCCCCTTCTCGTGGGGGACGAGCCGGGGTATGTGGGACTCCCTGTCAGAATGACAGTATACCCACTAAAACTCAGCGGTGTTCCCGCATCGCCGTGATGGGAGGGCCATGGGAAACCGGCTTAGCCTTTACTTCCACAGCCCTCCCGGCGCATGCCCGCCTAGCTGGCGGGCCCCGCATGCCCCCCGGGCTGGGGGGCTACGGGAATGGCCGGGAACACCTGGCCATTCCCGTCCGACACTGGTGGAGGCCTGTGCGATACAGGCAAGGGTGCCCCCGCACCCGCTGCCTGCTGGCCTCCACCTGGGAGGAGTCGGAGATGACTGTCAAATTGACGTCTCCTTCGACCCCTCCTCCGCCTTCTGAGCGCCGCCGCGTGAGGATCGTCCTCCCGCGCGCGCTCCGCCGCCTCCTTCTGGGACATGACGTGTTCGCAGAAGGAGGCGACTGCCGCCCAGGACCCCTCATCCCCCAGCATGGTGTTAACCAAACCGGGCAGTGAGAGGTCCCGTCCGATCGCCGCAATGAGACTGCGACGAGGCTCGGACCACGACGGGCACACCTCGAGGGTGTGCTGCGCCGTGTCCTCCGCCGCGCCACAGTCGTGGCACGACGGCGTCTCCTCCCGTCCGATCCGGTGCAGGTACGATCCGAAACAACCGTGTCCGGACAGCACCTGCACCAGACGGAACGAGAGGAACCCATGCGACCGCTCGAGCCAGTCTCGCAGGACCGGCCCAAGCGCGTCGAGGGTTCGGCGGCCAAAGGCTGCGGTGGCGAGGTCCCGCGTCCAATGGACGACGATGGCGTCCCTCGCCTCCCGCCGGACGGCCTCCCGCTCTTCCGGGGCGGTGCGTTCTGCTCTCGCCCTCCGCCCCGCCATCCATTCGTACACTCTGGCGAGCACCCACGCCTCGAGTTCCCAAGGCGGGGTGCCGGCCAGAGCACACGCTGCCGCGAAGCCCACCGTGCGGTAGGCCCGCGCCACCCGCTGGGCTATGGCCCTCTGAGGTGCCCGCAAGGCGGCGGCGTTCTCCCTCCTATGGAGGGAGTCCTCCCAGATAGGGGCCCCGTAGAGGGCCATACTCTTAAGGATGCCGGCGTAGAGTTGCCGGCATCGTGCGCTGGGCCCCCCCAAGTTGGGAAGGAGCCACGATAGCGCCCCCGCGGCCTTCAGCAGGCGCGACGACAGCCCGCTGAAATGCGGGCCGAAGCGCCACCTGCTGTCGATCACAAGGCCCAGATATTTCATCTGGGCCTTGACCTCGATTCTGACGCCCTCCACGAAGATGTGGGCGTCAGGTGGGGGGCGCTGCCGAGGTCCGTGGAAGAACACGGCCTCGGTCTTGTGCAGCGCCACCTTTAGACCTAGGCGGCGGATCCTCGCCGTGACCAAGGATCCGCCCGCCGAGGCCAAGTTGGCCGCCTCCCTGAAACTCCCCCCCCGGGCGGTGAGGAGAGTGTCGTCCGCATAGCAGACGACGCTCGTGCCTCGGAGGAGAGTTCCCCGCAAGAGCCAATCGTAGCCGACGTTCCAGAGGAGTGGTCCTATGACTGACCCCTGTGGAACGCCGGCTTCGACGGCATACCGCCGGACTTGGCCAGTCCTATCTACCAGGAGGATTGCCCGATCCTCCAGGTAGCTGGCCAGCAGACTGCGCAGGTATCGAGGCACTCCGTGGAATCGGAGCGCCTCTAGGATGGTGGAGTGGGGAACGGAGTTGAAGGCGTTGGCTATGTCGAATGACACCGCCAGCAATCCGTCCCCCGCCTCCATCGCCTCCTTCACCTGCCCCTTAAGGCAGGCCAGCGCGTCTACCGTGGAACGCTCAGCCCGAAACCCGAACTGAGCGTCCGACAAGTCCGGCCCGGTATCCCGCAGATGGCCCTTTAGGCGACCAGCGATTATCCCCTCGAACATTTTGCCGACCTCATCTAGAAGAACGATGGGTCGGTATGCCGAGGGGGAGTCTCCTGGGCGGCCCTCCTTTCGAAGGAGGCACAACTGCCCCTCCTTCCACGGTTTCGGGAACCTCCTAGACGCAAGGCATGCGCTGAAGAGGTCCCGAAACCTCCCCTCCATTCGAGTGGCGGCGATCGCCACCACTCTTGCGGGGACACCGTCGGGGCCTGGAGCCGTCTTCTTGGCGCGTATACGAAGGATCGCCGCGCCAAGTTCCGACTCCGTGACAGGAGGGGGGGCCTCCTCTTCCTCCTCGTCTACTAGCGGGGCTCCACACATCACTGGCGGGGTGAAGTTGTCCCTGCCCGGAAACAGAGACTGAACCACCCCGTCCAGAAATGAGGGCTCCAGGGTCTCGGCAACCGGGGGACCAAAGGGGCGCAATTTGTTGCGCGCCGCCTTATACGGTCTCCCGTAGGGGTCGTTGTCGATACCCTCCAGCAGCTCGGCTCTCGCCGAGTCTTTGGCGGCAGTGATGGCCCGATCGAGGACCTTTTTGGCCTCCACGTAGACGTCATAGAGGTGGTCCTCGTCGGCCTGGTCCCGTCGACGCCGCCGCCGACTCCGCGTGTAGGCCCTCCTTGCCTCCGCACAAGCTGCTCGAAGCCCCGCCAGCTCCGCCGACCACCAGTACACGGCGCGTTTGGGTGGTGGTCGGCGAGACCGAGGCATGCTAGAGTTGCATACCTCGGTCAGACACTCCCTCAGCTGCCCCGCTGCGGTGTCCACATCCAGGCCGGCGGTAGGCGGCGAAAGCCAGTCCTGGATGAACGCCGCCTCCGCCGCTGCCTCCCTGTCCAGGCGGGTGAGAGCCCACCGCGGGAACGGTGATCGCCCCGAGATGGGCCGCATCGCTCCGGGGCCCCTGGTGGAGATGTCGAACCGCACGTAGCGGTGGTCCGACATGGTCTCCACCAGGTCCACCCGCCAGTTCAGCACGCGTGCGGCTAACGCAGGCGTGGCGAAAGTGACGTCCACTATTGAGCCACCCTGCCGCCGCACGCATGTCTGGACGCTTCCTCTGTTCAAGAGGGAGAGTCCAGAGGAGGCTGCCCACATCTCCACCGCCCGCCCGCGTGCGTCGGTGGCCGGGTTGCCCCAGGTGACCGACTTGGCATTCAGGTCTCCCAGCAGGGAGACCTGCCGCGGCGCCGCCCTGCCGACCACGGCGGCCAGGACTCCGAGATAATTCTCAAAGTCCTGGAGAGGGCGGTTTGGGGAGAAATATACCCCCACAAGGGCTATGTCTCCCCACGCGGCGGCCACGTATCCCGGTCCTCTCTCTAATAGCGAGAGGGGAGGGGAGTCCGTGGAAGACCGCGCCGCTAGTGCCACCGAGTCGTCCTCGTCACCCAGCCAGCTGCTGGGGATCGAGTAGGGCTCGGCGACCACCGCTACGTTCACCAACCACTCGGCCATGACCTGCACTACCAGGTCCTGGGCCGCTTTGCAGTGGTTGGCGTTCGCCTGGAGGATGCGATAGTCGGAAAGCATTATTCCGACATCGCACCCCTCTCCTCAGCTACCGCCGCTGGCGATGCAGCGACGACGATGGCGGCGGCGGTGGTGGCAACAGGGCGAACCTGTGCCGGCACTATGCCCTTCCTCACGGGGGGCTTGCAGCTTCGGCCCGTCATCCTGTGGTCCGCAGGACGGCCACTGGCGGCACACGCCTTGCAGTGTGGCGTGGTGGCGCGGCAAGTGGCACTCTTGTGTCCCTCTTGCCCGCACTGGTAGCACGTGTCTCCCCAGTCGGACTTGGAGGGACACGTGGCTCGGGTGTGGCCGAACGCGAAGCACTTGAAGCACCGCGTAGGCTGGTCCTCAAGTGGCCTGACCACAGCCGAGCTGAGCCCCACGAGCAGCCGTCCCTTGGTCGCAGCAAGGACGGCCGCAGCCGCGGCGACTGGGCACTCGATGCGGATGATGCCCATGCCACGGCGGCCGAACCCGATGGCTCCACCCCTCACCGCGCCAGCGTCGCAGCCTCCAGCCGCCGCGACTGCCGCCACCACATCCTCCTTGGTGACCGAGTCATCCAGATCGGCCACCTCCAAGGCTGCGGTCTTGACAGGCTTTACGATGGTCGCCACGTCCGCGATGACCTCTTGCAACTTTTTTGCAAAGAGGTCCGCATTGGTGCCGCGCTCTTCCCCCGAGAACTCGAAAATTCGAGCCCCGGTTAGGGTTCGGCGGCACGTAATATTGCTGATCCCCAGCTGGGAGGGATCAGCATTGGTACGAGCCCGTCTTAGGACGGACTCGTACGTCTCGCCACGCTCCACGGCCTCCGGGGTGAGGGTCACCACGACGGCCGCGGTTTTGGGAGGAACCAGCTTCCTCCCGCCGGCTGGAGCCCGTTTGGCTGCAGGAGCAGTCGCGGCGGGCTTGGAGGCTGACTTTTGCACTCCCTTGCCCTTGCCTCTCTTGACCACTTCCGTCCACGACTGGTTGGACGGGGTGGTGGAGGGAAGAAGGGCGTCTTCCTCCTGCGAGTCCTGGGTGGCTGCTGGAGTCGCCGACGACCCAGTCGCTCCCTCCGCGCTTGTGTTGGGGGCTTGAGGAGCCACCTTGGTCCTCTTGCCCTTCCCTTTGCCCTTAGAGGGCTTCGGGGCCTGGGGCTGCGCACCCGATGCCGGGCTTGCTAGAGGCGCGGGTTCCGGCTCCCTCTGTGGTGGCTTATGCGCCGCTAGTGGCGGGCGGAGCCGCCTTTCCGGCAGGAGCCGGTCCTCAATGCCTGCGAGGCAGGCCCGGGTGAAGGCCCTCTCCTCCATGACAACCTTGCGGATTATCTCCTCAAGGTTGGAAGGGGAGGAGGAGCCCCCTACCACCGGGCCTGGGGCAGGCTGAGCAGGCCGCGCCGTGGCCTCAGCCAGCTTCAGGTGTAGCTGGCTGACCTCCGCCTGCAGGCGATCCACCTTCGCCTGCAGCTGCCGCGTCTCGTCCGTGGCCGTCCGCTTCACCAGCTCTGCGACTATGCCGTGCAAGCTGGCAGCCCGGCATTTGAGGGCCTTCTGAAAGGTCCCCTTCAGGTTGGAGGACTTTGAGGCGACCTCCAGGACCTCCTCTCTGTCCTCCTGCGCCATGCGCTCCAGTTCCGCCAGGGAGTGGTCAGCATACAGGACACTGGATGCCCCATAGCCGGCCCTCGACCTGGCGGTTTGCGTCTGGCGCTCCTTCGCAGCGACCCTCTCCTCCAGGTCCTCCTGGAGTTGCGCCCTCTTTGCCAGATTTAGCTGGCGCTCGGCTTCCACCAAACCCACGTCGTGGGTATCGGGCTCTTTAGAAGTCGAAGCCTTTTTAGGCTTCGACTTCTTCCCGGCCTTACCTTCGGCCGACTCCGAGGAGCCCTCGGACCCGTGCCTTAGGTAGGCCCTCTTCCGCTTGAGGCGGTCGTTTTCGGCCCCCGACGTCTCCAGGTTGGAGTCGTTGGAGTCCGAAAACTCGTCTGGCCTGCTGAACAAGCTGGCCGCAGACGGTGCGCGGTCAGCGTCCGACGCCAAAGCGTCACCGGCGTGGCCCTGAAAAGGGCCGTTGGATTGGCCCTGAGAAGGGCCGTTGGGTTGGCCCTGAGAAGGGCCGTTTGAATCGCCCTGGGAGGAGCGATTCGGGTTAAAATTTTGGTTAAAATTGGGATAAAAATTGGGGTTATAAATAGGGTTAAAATCAGGGTTAAAACTAGCAAAACGCCCAGAGGCGTCCCGCATCGGTTTCTTACTCATTATTCGTAGACAACCGCAGGAAAGTCAACGAATCACAGCGCACTTTAGCCGCCGGTCTGCCACTCCGTTACGGTGGTCAGACGCGACGTTGCCCAGGGGATACTACGTGGAAGTATGCACTGTGGGGGATCCCCCGGGGGGGAACCTAACCTTTTTTTTTTTTTTTTTTTTTTTTTTTTTTTTTTTTTTTTTTTTTTTTTTTTTTTTTTTCTCGCTGAGAAATGCTTTATGCATCCCCGTCTCGCGGAGGACGAGACGGGGTATGTGGGACTCCCTGTCGGAATGACAGTATACCCACTAAAACTCAGCGGTGTTCCCGCATCGCCGTGATGGGAGGGCCATGGGAAACCGGCATAGCCTTTACTTCCACAGCCCTCCCGGCGCATGCCCGCCTAGATGGTATGGCGGGCCCCGCATGCCCCCCAGGTCGGGGGGCTACGGGAATGGCCGAGAACACCTGGCCATTCCCGTCCCACACTGGTGGAGGCCTGTGCGATACAGGCAACGGTGCCCCCGCACCCGTTGCCTGCTGACCTCCACGCCCGCCTAGCTGGCGGGCCCCGCATGCCCCCCGCGTTGGGGGGGCTACGGCCGCAGAGGATAGGGAGAGCGGCAACGTAACACCGACACTCCTCTTCCCCTGCGGCCCCACCGCGTCCGCCATCTAACGGTGGCGGCCCCGTTAAGGCCGCGGAAGGTAGGGAGAGCGGCAACGTAACACCGACACTCCTCTCCCGCCGCGGCCTCCAATCCTCAGCCGCGATGTCTCCCACACGGGGGACATCGCGGCCCGCCTCAGGTAGGTTGCGATGTCGCCCAAGCGGCACCGCCACCTACCCGCAGGCCGCTCGTCGTCGGCTAAGCCGCAAAGCCTTGACGGGCGGCCCCCGCTGGGGTTCCTCTTAGCTTCACCGTGGTCGCCGGCCACGGCTACTGAGCCCCCCCGCCTCGTCAATGCGGGAACCCACCGGGGGGGGGGGGGGGGAACCTAACCTAACCTAACCTAACCTAACCTAACCTAACCTAACCTAACCTTTTCAGCGGTGTTCCCACATCGCCGTGATGGGAGGGCCATGGGAAACCGGCATAGCCTTTACTTCCACAGCCCTCCCGGCGCATGCCCGCCTAGATGGTATGGCGGGCCCCGCATGCCCCCCAGGTTGGGGGGCTACGGGAATGGCCGAGAACACCTGGCCATTCCCGTCCCACACTGGTGGAGGCCTGTGCGATACAGGCAACGGTGCCCCCGCACCCGTTGCCTGCTGACCTCCACGCCCGCCTAGCTGGCGGGCCCCGCATGCCCCCCGCGTTGGGGGGGCTACGGCCGCAGAGGATAGGGAGAGCGGCAACGTAACACCGACACTCCTCTTCCCCTGCGGCCCCACCGCGTCCGCCATCTAACGGTGGCGGCCCCGTTAAGGCCGCGGAAGGTAGGGAGAGCGGCAACGTAACACCGACACTCCTCTCCCGCCGCGGCCTCAAATCCTCAGCCGCGATGTCTCCCATAGGAGGGACATCGCGGCCCGCCTCAGGTAGGTTGCGATGTCACCCAAGCGGCACCGCCACCTACCCGCAGGCCGCTCGTCGTCGGCTAAGCCGCAAAGCCTTGACGAGCGGCCCCCGCTGGGGTTCCTCTTAGCTTCACCGTGGTCCTGCGAGGCCACGGCTACTGAGCCCCCCCGCCTCGTCAATGCGGGAACCCATCGGGGGGGAACCTAACCTAACCTTTTTTTTTTTTTTTTTTTTTTTCTCGCTGAGAAATGCTTTATGCATCCCCGTCTCGCGGGGGACGAGACGGGGTATGTGGGACTCCCTGTCGGAATGACAGTATACCCACTAAAACTCAGCGGTGTTCCCACATCGCCGTGATGGGAGGGCCATGGGAAACCGGCGTAGCCTTTACTTCCACAGCCCTCCCGGCGCATGCCCGCCTAGATGGTATGGCGGGCCCCGCATGCCCCCCAGGTTGGGGGGCTACGGGAATGACCGAGAACACCTGGCCATTCCCGTCCCACACTGGTGGAGGCCTGTGCGATACAGGCAACGGTGCCCCCGCACCCGTTGCCTGCTGACCTCCACGCCCGCCTAGCTGGCGGGCCCCGCATGCCCCCCGCGTTGGGGGGGCTACGGCCGCAGAGGATAGGGAGAGCGGCAACGTAACACCGACACTCCTCTTCCCCTGCGGCCCCACCGCGTCCGCCATCTAACGGTGGCGGCCCCGTTAAGGCCGCGGAAGGTAGGGAGAGCGGCAACGTAACACCGACACTCCTCTCCCGCCGCGGCCTCCAATCCTCAGCCGCGATATCTCCCATACGAGGGACATCGCGGCCCGCCTCCTCAGGTAGGTTGCGGTGTCACCCAAGTGGCACCGCCACCTACCCGCAGGCCGCTCGTCGTCGGCTAAGCCGCAAAGCCTTGACGAGCAGCCCCCGCTGGGGTTCCTCTTAGCTTCACCGTGGTCCTGCGAGGCCACGGCTACTGAGCCCCCCCGCCTCGTCAATGCGGGAACCCACCGGGGGGGAACCTAACCTAACCTAACCTAACCTAACCTAACCTAACCTAACCTAACCTAACCTAACCAGTTCCCCCCCAGCCCTCGCGGTGGTCGGATCGTTTTTGAAGTCGCTCCGCAGTTAAAAATTCGAAAAAGTGGTAAAAAGTGCTCGGATTTCAACAAATCAAGTGTCGGTGTGTAGAGGAAAGTTGCCCCTACACGCCTAAGTTAAAACGCAAACTGGATTGCAGTGCTGTGCAGTGCAAAAACTGAAAAACCCTCTTTTTAGAGGTTAAGTTTTCCTAAAGTGAACTACTTGACGCATTTACCACGGAACAAGATCGACGACCCCATGTTTTTCTTTTGGAAAACATAGCGAAGCAGCTTTACCTGGGCTCCTGACCACTCAGACAACACCTCGACTCAGAACTTCCTGAGATATTCAGGAAAAACAAAAAAGCACGTGCTCTGAAAAACTTCAAGGAGACACGTCAGCTGCCGGAAACTTTGCAGTTCGCGAGAGGCCCTTGGGAGTGGACAATATCCGCAAGTACATGAATTTTATCTTGTGTACCCTCAGCTCTATTACAGTTAGAAAATTGAAATTTTGGTTACCCATAACTCCTGAAGTAACGTCAAATTTGAAAATCTTCAACTGCTATCTTTTGCGCGCTCATCAGAAGAAGACATCCTGAAAAATCTAGATTTTTAGCTCTCCTAGTTTTAACGTAGTAATTAAAAAACTGTAAAAATTACACAAACATAAATTTCGACAGGAAAAATCCTGAAAACCCAAAATTTTATATTTGGATCGTGTAGCGTACTTTTTACCAATTATTTAGACATTTTTTTCAAAATTTTTTGATTAGCGGTTCCAAAGATATGAAATTTTTAGTTATTTTTTAATATAAAATAGAAATAAATAGTAATAAATTAATTTTAGTGATAGAATTGACTTCTGCATGTGTTTAGTGAATAGTTTAAGCCCAAAGTCGCGCCCAATAACTTTAAAATCCACGGAAATAGCTTTTTTCAGCCATTTTGGTTTTAGTGGTTAAATTTTTAACTGTAAATATCTCCTAAGTTATTGAGCGTAGAGAACCCAAATTTGTACTTTTCTGAGCGGGACACTTGCGACTACATTTCAAATTTATTTTCAGGCGTTTTTCAGGGCTGAAAATTTTCAGCGCTGAAAATAGCTTTGATCTAGACGTAAGGTCAGGGCAAGACCCACATTTGAAACCGCAACTCCCTCCGATAAACGGTCGCGGAGCTAGAGCCACTTAAAGTTGGCATTTGACAGTTGGGCGGCCATATTGGAAAATTTCAACTCAACGTAGCTCCGGACTCAGTGGTCGTAGAGAGTTGCGGTCTTAACATTGTTGGTTCAGGGGGGCGCAGTCTATCGTGTACAGTAGGTTTCGGGCGATTTCAGGCTGAAAATTTTCAGGAATCCGGAGGCCACTTTGCATGAGTGAGCGGGCCGGGCCAAGCCGAAAGAGCCCAAACTCGGGTGTTCTGCGACCAGCCAAAGCGGAGATATTACCTGCCAAACACTAACTTTGACAGCTGTGCCGCCATTTTGGGGAAATTTCAAATACCAATATCTCCGCAACGGAGGGTCGTGGAGCGACGGGATTTGCTTTGCTGGGATTGGCTAACGCTTGTCTTTAGGGCGGACTGGCTTTCAGGCGTTTTCAGGGGAAAAAATTTTTTCAGCCTGAAAAGCTTTTCATTGTGTAGATCTCGTCGAGCTCGGTAAAATAAACCCAAGCACGGGTAAATTCGGTCTGCTGGTTGCGGAGTTTTCGGGTTTTAACCACTTTCTGGCCACCATCTTGAAGCGTAACCAGAATTTTCAAACTCTGATTGCTCCGGAACCCTTAGTGCTAGGTACCTCGTGTTTGGTGTTGTTGAGTCTGGCTTGGCGGGCTCTATTCATTGACGGTATCGAGCAGACTCTACATAGAGCCACTCTACCAAAAATTTTAAAATTGGTTTTTTGACCTTGGAAATTGACACCAGGGCCTAAGTGGAGCCCTTTATAACTGCCCGAAACCCTGTACCCCGGGTAGAGTCCTAGTAGAGGCGTTTTAAAAAATTTTTTTGCTGATACTCTACCATAGTTTTTAAGAGTTTTGTGCGGTTTTGTTGCAATTTTACTTTTTTATTTTATTTTATCGTCCCTATTGACGTTTTGACTGTATAATATTGACGCATACCTTCAGACATGTTCGGCTTTAGAACACCCCTAAAAGCGACCAGCGACGAAAAGTCACTGACAGAGCCTGGGGCAGTTGCACCCCCTAACGTTAGACGCAGCATAGGGGAGTGGGAAGCCACAAATACCAGCCCAACTGCCTCAACAACGACCAAGACGTCGCAGGCCGGCCCTGCGAATACCATAACGAAGTCTGCCCTGACGCAGCCGACCGCGACCTCAAAGAGGAAGTCAGCTGAAGCACACTCACCGCACTCACCGCCAAAGGTCAAATACGTAGACAGAACTGCAGAGGCCAAAGCCTGCCTAACAAAGGCAAAGCTCCACCTTGGCAGCAGCAGAAACACGAAGACGGAAATAAAAACCGCTATCTCCGAAGCCACAGAACGACTTTACCAATTGGTAAAGGAAGTTGAGACGGAGCTAAAAGCGGCAAAACTGCGAATGACGAAGGCAGGCCCGCTGGCGACAGACCTTAGAACACCAGCTGCAGAATTGACTTCTCCCGGAGATACAAATAAGATCCTGCACACAATGCAACAACAAACAAAGCTCCTAGAGGAGCACAACAGGAAAATAGAGGAGCTTAAGGAAAAAATAGACCACCAAAACAATTTCCTGGAGAAGAGCACCTATGCGAGTGTGGCCGCAGCTCAACCCTTAAACTCACTGCCAAGACGCAGTACGCTGCATTCTGTCGTGGTCACGTCCAAGGACGAAACCAAGACGGGCGACGAAGTCCTTACTAGAATAAGGGAAGCGATAAACGCCAAAGAAGGGTGGATAAAGGTGGAAAAGGTGAGGAAAGCAAAGGACAGGAAAGTAATAATAGGCCTGGAAACCGAAGAAGAAAGAACGAGGATAAAGACCCGACTTCAAAAAGAAGGAGTTGACCTCACTGTCGAGGAAGTCAAAAACAAGGACCCGCTTCTGATCCTAAAGAACGTTCTCGTCGTGAATACCGACGAGGACGTTATTAGGGCACTGAGGAATCAGAACAAGGGGGTTTTTGACGGCCTCGACAATGGGGAAAACAGGTTGGAAGTGAAGTATCGGAAAAGGACACGAAACCCCCATATTGGCCACGTCATCATCAGCGTCTCGCCCACAATCTGGCGACGGGCAATAGAGATCGGGACCGTACACGTCGACCTCCAACGCGTTAGAATCGAGGATCAGTCCCCGTTGGTCCAATGCACTCGCTGCTTAGGCTTCGGGCACGGTAAGCGGTTCTGTAAAGAGCCTGCGGACCTATGCAGCCACTGCGGCGGTCCCCATATGAGACCAGAGTGCCCAGATTGGCTTTCAGGCTCACTACCCGCTTGCCGAAACTGCGCGAAGTCGAGGGTAGAGCACGGCACCCAACACAACGCATTCAGCCACGACTGTCCTGTGCGGAAGAAATGGGATGACGTGGCCAGATCAACTGTAGCGTATTGCTAAGGGCACCCCAATGCAAAATACCCCCTACGGAGTATTGCAGGCTAACCTCCAACGCAAGAAGCTGGCCACCAACGAGCTTCTGATAGAGGCTACGAAGCGTGGAATAGCGGTGGCGCTTCTGCAGGAACCGTACGTGGCAGGAGCAAAAGTTATGAGGAGTCACAGGGGCGTTAGAATCTTCCAGAACACAGGCACAGGAGATGGGACTGTCAAAGCGGCAATAGCAGTCTTTAATAGCGACCTTACAGTCAGGCAGTACCCAAAACTCACCACGAATAACATCACAGTGGTGGGTATCCAGACCAGTGCCTGGGAGATCACGCTTGTCTCCTTATACTTTGAGCCAGACCAGCCTATCGAGCCCTATTTAGAACACCTCAGACGAATAGGGCTTGCAGTCGGCTCCAAGAGACTAATTGTTGGAGGGGACGCCAATGCAAAAAGCATATGGTGGGGCAGCCCGACGGTTGACCTTAGGGGGGACGAGATGGCTGGAACTCTCGGTGAGCTAAATCTGAACATACTAAACCGAGGGGAAATTCCGACCTTCGACACTATCCGCGGAGGGAAACGGTACAGCAGTCACGTGGACATAACCGCTTGTTCAAATGACATGTTGGATTTGATAGACGACTGGAGGGTTGACGAAGGCCTCACGAGCTCGGATCACAACGGCATTATGTTTAGGATCCTCTTGAAGAAATCTAAAGGCATTAAAATCGAAAGAACGACTAGAAAATTTAGAACCAAAAAAGCCAATTGGGCCAAATTTCATGAGAAGTTTGGCCAATTAAAAATAGACTACAAATTCACAACAGCCGAAATAGACGAAATTAAAGATAGTAAGCAAATTGACAATTTAACAGATAATCTTTCAAAAGCGATAGAAGAAGCATGTAAGCAAGCAATACCGACCAAAAAAGTTCAAGAGGAACTTACCTTGCCGTGGTGGTCCGAGAGACTCGCTGAGATGAAGAAGAACGTCGCCACCAGGAAGCGCAGGATCCGCTGTGCCGCCCAAATCCGGAAGTCGAAGGTCGTAGAGGAGTACCTGAAACTGAAAGAAGAGTATGAGTCAGAATCGGCTAAAGCTCAGACCGAGAGTTGGAAGGAGTTCTGTGAGAAACAGGATAGGGAGGGGGTTTGGGAGGGAATATATAGGGTGATAGGTAGAACGCAGCGTAGGGAGGAGGACTTGCCATTGGAACGGAACGGTGACGTGCTGGATGCGAGGGGCTCCGTAAAGTTACTAGCTGAAACTTTCTACCCGGAAGACCTCCCAGAACGTGATAACGCTCATCACCGATCCATCCGAGTCAAAGCAGAAAGCGTTAACTCTGGCGAACAAGATGATCCTTGCGACCCACCGTTTACGGCGGCCGAATTAAAAAACTCGATGGACTCCTTCAACCCGAAGAAGGCACCGGGTTCCGATGGCTTTACCGCCGACATCTGTTGTCATGCCGTGGATGATGACCCGGAACTGATTCTTAGGTTCCTCAATAAGTGTCTAGAACACCATCACTTCCCCACGTCCTGGAAGGAGGCAACAGTAGTGATATTGAGGAAGCCGGGGAAAACTAACTATTCCACCCCCAAATCTTATAGGCCGATTGGACTATTGCCTATATTGGGGAAAGTATTTGAAAAAATGCTGGTGGCCCGCCTGAAGTTCCACCTTTTACCAGGGATGAGCCCCCGCCAGTACGGTTTCATGCCACAAAGGAGCACCGAGGACTCCCTCTATGCCCTCATGCAGCATGTTTACAGCAAACTAGAACAAAAAAGAATAGTTACGCTCGTATCGTTGGACATAGAGGGGGCCTTTGATAGCGCCTGGTGGCCGGCGATAAGAGTCCGTCTGGCGGAGGAGAAGTGCCCAATAAACCTTAGGCGGGTCATAGACAGCTACCTCGGTGACCGAAAAGTGACGATCAGGTACAGTGGGGAAGCATACAGCAAAGACACTAACAAGGGCTGTGTCCAGGGCTCTATTGGGGGCCCAATATTGTGGAACCTAGTCCTAGACCCCCTCCTAAAAGCACTACTGAACGGGGGGAATTATATCCAGGCGTTTGCGGACGACGTTCTCTTGGTCTTCGACGGAGAGACCGCATTAGAGGTGGAGAAATGTGCCAATGCCGCTCTCAATCATGTTCTGGCGTGGGGTGTCGAGAATAAATTGAAGTTTGCCCCGCACAAAACGACCGCGATGGTGATTACCAGGAAGCTGAAATACGACACACCACGCCTGAGGATGGGGGGGATCGACATTGGCATATCAAAAGAAATGAAGCTTCTGGGTGTGACCATCGACCAAAAACTGACCTTCAACACCCACGTCTCACACGTTTGTAGGAAGGCAATTGCGATCTACAAACAGCTGTGTAGAGCCGCAAAGGTCAGTTGGGGGCTTCACCCAGAAGTTATTCGGGTGATATATGTGGCGACCGTAGAGCCCATAATACTTTACGCTGCTAGCGTCTGGGCACCGGCTGCAAAAAAGTTGGGCATTATAAAGCAACTTGGGACCGTCCAACGTGGAATTGCTCAGAAAATCTGCAGGGCATATCGCACGGTCTCCCTAAACTCAGCACTGGTGCTGTCCGGAATGCTCCCCCTTGACCTCCGAGTTCGCGAGGCAGCATCACTGTATGAAGCCAAAAGGGGGGTACCCCGGACATCACTGGGGGACAGGGAGGTCGAGCGAATGGCTGCTGCAATCGAGGATCCCCACCCCGCGGCACGTGACATCCTGCAGTTCAGTAGCCTGGTGAACCAAGAAGAACTCGACAGTAACTGTAATTTTGACGTCCGCATCTTTACGGACGGGAGCAAGATTGGAGGAGGGGTTGGTGCTTCAGTGTCCATATGGAATGGAGAGGCCGAGACCAGAGCCCTCAAACTTGCTCTATCCAGTTACTGCACAGTTTACCAGGCTGAACTCCTGGCAATAGCAAGGGCAACTAGGGAGATAACCAGGCTCAATAAATCTTCCTTTGGAGTTTTCAGCGACTCAATGGCGGCTCTCCAAACAATCACAAATCCTGGATCGCACCACCCTCTCGCTGTTGAAGCTAGGGATAACATAAGATCTGCATCCCTCCAAAACAAGTTAGTAAACTTGTTCTGGATCAAAGCTCACGTAGGACTATTGGGGAATGAGAGAGCCGACCAACTAGCAAAAGAGGCCGCTGGGAACTCCAAACGAAAACCCGACTACGATCGGTGTCCGATCTCATTCATCAAGCGAAGCCTGCGTATGGCGACGCTTGAGGAGTGGAATCGTAGGTACGAAACCAGTGACACCGCATCCGTAACAAAGTTATTCTTCCCTGATGTGCGGGTAGCCTATGGTGTAATCCGCGGGATAGAAACGAATAGCCTGAACACCCAAATAATGACGGGACACGGCGGATTCTCTGAGTACTTGTTCCGCTTCAAGTGCAAGGAGAGTCCCTCGTGCGTCTGCGACCCGGATGTGGGCGAAACGGTCCCACATATACTACTCGACTGTCCTCAATTCGCAAGACAACGCTTTAATGTAGAAAACATAATAGGCACGAAAATAACACATAATAATTTAAAGGACATAATTAAAAGTAAGAAAGCAGAAATGTTCTTAGACTATTGTAAATATATCGCTAAAATAGTAATTGATCGCAACAAAACCGCATAAGTAAATATGCTGTCATAGTATATTGTATTATATTAGAGACCAGCATAGTATGTAAAGCTGTAAGTATCTTAAGATTAAATAGGAAATAATTGCAATATGTAGAATTAGAATTAAGCTCAGATAGGTGTTATTATATAAGTGTCAGTGTGTAAAAATAAGCACTGCTCCCTTGTCTCGGTAAGATAACTTGAGAAATATGGATGTGTAAAATAGTATAAGAATAGATAATAAGCAAAATAAGAATGTAAAATAGTATGAGAATAGATAATTAGCAAAAATAAGAATGTAAAATAGTATAAGAATAGATAATAAGCAAAAATAAGAATGTAGAATAGTATAAGAATAGATAATAAGCAAAAATAAGAATGTAAATTAGTATAAGAATATATAATAAGCTAAAATAAAAATGAAAAATAAACAAGTATCAAGCAAGTGTTAATGTATAAGGAAACTTAATAAAAAACTGTCTCCCTGTTCTTTTCCTGTTGTACCCGAAAAGGAATAAATAAATAAAATATAAACTAAGATAGATAGAAGTTGATAGTTGGGAATCCCACCCAAGACACAAATGAGGATGAATGCAAGAAAGATCAAGTATGAGGAATGAAATTACGAGAGGCATAAATGTGAGAACTGGCATGAACGTAGAGCAGACAGGCATAGGCTCCGATTATGTTGGAGGTAGAAGTATAAAAAAAAAAAAAAAAAAAAAAAAAAAAAAAAAAAAAAAAAAAAAAACCTAACCTAACCTAACCTAACCTAACCTAACCTAACCTAACCTAACCTAACCTAACCTAACCTAACCTAACCTAACCTAACCTAACCTAACCTAACCTAACCTAACCTAACCTAACCTAACCTAACCTAACCTAACCGACATAACTTTGCATCCCGGTGACGCAATTTCAAGCTGTTTTCAGCAAATTAAATCTTTTCTAGGCTCCCTGAAACGTTCCCACTGGGAAGAACTGACAATTTCGCGAAAAACATTTTTTCGTTTTGGACTTGTAAAATTTTCACAAAAAACTCCTGTTATAAAAAACACTTTTTGATTTTTTCTTCAAAATTTCCAGATTATTCCAGGTTTTTTATAATACAAATTGATACTTACCTGCCTTACCTGTACTCCCGTGCGCGTTCCGCGAACTCGAGTCCCGTTTTGGTAGTGTTATTCGAGGTTTCCACACATATTTTGGCCGTAAATTACGTTTTTTCAAGAAAATTCCCGTTTTTGGTTCTGGATAAACTCCAGAAACCCCATAGTTAGCTAGCCCGCGCGGAGACGCGTCTTTTGACACCTCGCCCGTGCGCCTAGCCCCCATAGAACATCAAATATTCCAGAAAATTTTTACATTCAATACTACCAACAATTGACGAAATCCACCTAAGGGAGACGTGTTTTTGCACAAATCTACATAACTTTGCATCCCGGTGACGCAATTTCAAGCTGTTTTCAGCAAATTAAATCTTTTCTAGGCTCCCTGAAACGTTCCCACTGGGAAGAACTGACAATCACGCGAAAAATTTTGCCCGCCCACCCGCCCTCTGGTCTATAGGAAGGTAGACGTGGGGTTTTGGCGAAAAATTTTTTGCCAGCTTCTGATTGCGCTAGTCTTGGTGGGGCTCTTGGGGGTCTTAGTACGAAGATTTCGCATTTTTTAATTAATTGACCGAGTCTGCAAAGGCTTATTGTGAGAATCGACAGACATAATTATATTATCATATTATTTTATTATTTTATTATTGTAATTATTTTATTATTGCAAATTATTTTATTATTGTAATTTATTAGTGAAATTTATTATTGTAATTTATTTTTAAATTTAATTTTTACATTTGCATTTTATTTTATTTTATTTCTGTGTTCCCCTCTTTACAGGGACACAGAAGAATCCAGTGTCCACCATAAAACTCTCTCCTCCCGAGTAGATTTCGTTCTGACTCCCTCTTTACAGGAGTCGGTTCTGAAAGTTAATTTGAACATGTTTCGCACCCCATCCAGCACTCTGTGGGCCAAAGGCTCTAGTGGCTCGCCGCGATCGGCGGAGAAGGCGGGGCCTTTACCGGATGCGAAGAGGAGAATCTCCTTTGGAGACGAGACTCCTCCTTCTGCGTCACAGGGGGGCCCTGCCACTCCGGGGACGCGCCGAGCTGCTATCGATGCCTCAAGACCGCTCATGAATCCTGAGGTGCGGCGCCGCAGTCGCACTGAGGAGGCGAGAGCTTGCCTGAATAAGGCCAAGCTTAATTTAGGCAACTCCCGCAACCTCAAGGCCGAGATAAAGACTGCGGTGCTGGAAGCCATAGACAGGCTTTATGAGCTGGTCAAAGAGTCGGAAAGAGACAAGGCCCCTGCCGCACCCATTGCTGTGCCGGAATCCGCGCCCACTGCTGACCTCTGTCCCCAGTCCATTCCCGAGAGTCTTGTTAGCCAGACTGAGCTCGTCGCGACAATGAAGGAGCACATCTCCTTACTAAAGGAGAGCTCCGAAGAATTGGTCAAGCTGCGAGACAGTCTGGCTAGCAGGGAATGTGTTGTGGGGAAAACTTACGCGGGTGTAGCGTCTGGAAGTAAGAGCCACACTGGGGCACAAGCCCCGGAGCGAACGACGCTGCACTCCGTAGTGGTCTCCTCAACGCAGGAGATGGATACTGGGGCCGAAATACTCGAAAGAGTTAGAAAAGCGGTGGACGCGAAGGAGGGCTGGGTGCGAGTAGAGAGGGTCCGCAAGGCCAAGGACCAAAAGGTCATCATGGGGTGCGCAACGAGGGAGGAGAGGGAAAAGCTTAAAAAGCGAATTGAATCGGCCGGAGAGAACCTCGTCGTCGAGGTGGTGAAAAATCGGGACCCGCTTCTGGTTCTTAGGGATGTGCTGTCAGTGCACAGCGACGAGGAGGTTTTGAGAGCCCTTAAGAACCAGAACCAGGAGATTTTTCGCGGCCTCGGAAACGAGGAGCTCAAAATGACGGTTAAATTCCGGAAAAAGTGTCGAAACCAGCATATGAACAGCATTGTGCTGAGTGTTACCCCAGCAATCTGGAAGAGGGCACTCGAAGGGGGCAAGCTTCGGATTGACCTCCAGAGAGTGCGCGTCGAAGACCAGACGCCTCTGGTGCAGTGCACCCGCTGCTTGGCATACGGGCACGGAAAACGTCTGTGCACGGAGCCAGCCGATCTGTGTAGCCACTGCGGCGGACCGCACCTCAAGGTGGACTGCCCACACAAGCAGATCGGCGAAGCAGCGGCGTGCGTAAACTGCACCAGAGCCAAGCTGGGGGAACACTCGCACAATGCGTTCAGCGATTTGTGCCCGATACGCAGGAAGTGGGACGCATTCGCAAGAGCATCGATAGCTTATTGCTAAAGTTGTCGATGCCCCCACTTCCTGGTATTATAGACAGAGGACCAGTTTGACACTGCCAGATTGCAGACGCATTGAGCGAACCACTGGAGTTGGCTCAATGGAGGATGCCAATTGGAGTCACTTTCGTGAGAAAGTGGCTGTAATTATACTGGACCGTGAGCCAACTCTAGTGGAACCGACAAGCGGTGTCAAGCTGGTTGAAAGTCCATGCCACAGACATTAATTGTTTTTTGATATACAGTCGTATAATAATTATATGATAACGATATCATAGAGATGAACTCGTGTCCTAAGGTAAGAGAAAGTGACAGAAGTAGTATAGGGCACAAAAGAATATGAGGGAAAATAACATCTGAAGTAATAACTTTAAAAAAAAAAAAAAAAAAAAAATAAATAATAAAGCATGAACAATTAGACAAAAGAAACAGAAACGGATTTAAATTTAGTCAGAACAATTAGCATTTTAAAAAAATTTGTAACGTAAAAACAGAATAGAATTAAACCCAAGCTATTGTAGAAATAAAACGTAAAGTATTTACAAGTATAAAACACAATTACAGACAAAAATTAATCGCATAATAGAGCGTGGTCTCTTCGGCCTACAACAAAAAGTCGCCAAAAAGCACAACAATTGTGTGTAAGGTCTCTGATCCCCATGTCAGAGGGACACTGGCGGGGCAGGAGTGTGGTTTTAGCCGGTTCGAGTCCGGCACTACCTCGACTGTCTCACACCTTGTGAGGTAGTCGAGGTGTCCGTGGGGATTTCCCACTCCTGCCAAAACAAAAAAAAAAAAAAAAAAAAAAAAAAACCTAACCTAACCACATAACTTTGCATCCCGGTGACGCAATTTCAAGCTGTTTTCAGCAAATTAAATCTGTTCTAGGCTCCCTGAAACGTTCCCACTGGGAAGAACTGACAATTTCGCGAAAAACATTTTTTCGTTTTGGACTTGTAAAAATTTCACAAAAACTCCTGTTATAAAAAACACTTTTTGACTTTTCTTCAAAATTTCCAGATTATTCCAGGTTTTTTATAATTCAAATTGATACTTACCTGCCTTACCTGTACTCCCGTGCGCGTTCCGCGAGCTCGAGTCCCGTTTTGGTAGTGTTATTCCAGGTTTCCACATACATTTTGGCCGTAAATTACGTTTTTTCAAGAAAATTCCCGTTTTTGGTTCTGGATAAACTCCAGAAACCCCATAGTTAGCTAGCCCGCGCGGAGACGCGTCTTTTGACACCTCGCCCGTGCGCCTAGCCCACATAGAACATCTAAAACTCCAGAAATTTTTTACATTCAATATTACCAACAATTGACGAAATCCACCTAAGGGAGACGTGTTTTTGCACAAATCTACATAACTTTGCATCCCGGTGACGCAATTTCAAGCTGTTTTCAGCAAATTAAATCTGTTCTAGGCTCCCTGAAACGTTCCCACTGGGAAGAACTGACAATTTCGCGAAAAACATTTTTTCGTTTTGGACTTGTAAAAATTTCACAAAAACTCCTGTTATAAAAAACACTTTTTGACTTTTCTTCAAAATTTCCAGATTATTCCAGGTTTTTTATAATTCAAATTGATACTTACCTGCCTTACCTGTACTCCCGTGCGCGTTCCGCGAGCTCGAGTCCCGTTTTGGTAGTGTTATTCCAGGTTTCCACATACATTTTGGCCGTAAATTACGTTTTTTCAAGAAAATTCCCGTTTTTGGTTCTGGATAAACTCCAGAAACCCCATAGTTAGCTAGCCCGCGCGGAGACGCGTCTTTTGACACCTCGCCCGTGCGCCTAGCCCACATAGAACATCTAAAACTCCAGAAATTTTTTACATTCAATATTACCAACAATTGACGAAATCCACCTAAGGGAGACGTGTTTTTGCACAAATCTACATAACTTTGCATCCCGGTGACGCAATTTCAAGCTGTTTTCAGCAAATTAAATCTGTTCTAGGCTCCCTGAAACGTTCCCACTGGGAAGAACTGACAATTTCGCGAAAAACATTTTTTCGTTTTGGACTTGTAAAAATTTCACAAAAACTCCTGTTATAAAAAACACTTTTTGACTTTTCTTCAAAATTTCCAGATTATTCCAGGTTTTTTATAATTCAAATTGATACTTACCTGCCTTACCTGTACTCCCGTGCGCGTTCCGCGAGCTCGAGTCCCGTTTTGGTAGTGTTATTCCAGGTTTCCACATACATTTTGGCCGTAAAACACGTTTTTTCAGCAAAATTCCCGATTTTTGTTCTGGATAAATTCCAGAAACCACACAGTTCGCTAGCCCGCGCGGAGACGCGCCTTTTGACACCTCGCCCGTGCGCCTAGCCCACATAGAACATCTAAAATTCCAGAAAATTTTTACATTCTATAGTACCAACAATTGACGAAATCCACCTAAGGGAGACGTGTTTTAGAACAAATCAATATAACTTTGCATCCCGGTGACGCAATTTCAAGCTGTTTTCAGCAAATTAAATATTTTCTTAGCTCCCTGAAACGTTCCCACTAGGGAAAACTGACAATTTCGCGAAAAACATTTTTTCGTTTTGGACTTGTAAAAATTTCACAAAAACTCCTGTTATAAAAAACACTTTTTGATTTTTTCCTCAAAATTTCCACATTATTCCAGATTTTTTACAATTCAAATTGATACTTACCTGCCTTACCTGTACTCCCGTGCGCGTTCCGCGAGCTCGAGTCCCGTTTTGGTAGTGTTATTCCAGGTTTCCACATACATTTTGGCCGTAAAACACGTTTTTTCAGCAAAATTCCCGATTTTTGTTCTGGATAAATTCCAGAAACCACACAGTTCGCTAGCCCGCGCGGAGACGCGCCTTTTGACACCTCGCCCGTGCGCCTAGCCCACATAGAACATCTAAAATTCCAGAAAATTTTTACATTCTATAGTACCAACAATTGACGAAATCCACCTAAGGGAGACGTGTTTTAGAACAAATCAATATAACTTTGCATCCCGGTGACGCAATTTCAAGCTGTTTTCAGCAAATTAAATATTTTCTTAGCTCCCTGAAACGTTCCCACTAGGGAAAACTGACAATTTCGCGAAAAACATTTTTTCGTTTTGGACTTGTAAAAATTTCACAAAAACTCCTGTTATAAAAAACACTTTTTGATTTTTTCTTCAAAATTTCCACATTATTCCAGATTTTTTACAATTCAAATTGATACTTACCTGCCTTACCTGTACTCCCGTGCGCGTTCCGCGAGCTCGAGTCCCGTTTTGGTAGTGTTATTCCAGGTTTCCACATACATTTTGGCCGTAAAACACGTTTTTTCAGCAAAATTCCCGATTTTTGTTCTGGATAAATTCCAGAAACCACACAGTTCGCTAGCCCGCGCGGAGACGCGCCTTTTGACACCTCGCCCGTGCGCCTAGCCCACATAGAACATCTAAAATTCCAGAAAATTTTTACATTCTATAGTACCAACAATTGACGAAATCCACCTAAGGGAGACGTGTTTTAGAACAAATCAATATAACTTTGCATCCCGGTGACGCAATTTCAAGCTGTTTTCAGCAAATTAAATATTTTCTTAGCTCCCTGAAACGTTCCCACTAGGGAAAACTGACAATTTCGCGAAAAACATTTTTTCGTTTTGGACTTGTAAAAATTTCACAAAAACTCCTGTTATAAAAAACACTTTTTGATTTTTTCCTCAAAATTTCCACATTATTCCAGATTTTTTACAATTCAAATTGATACTTACCTGCCTTACCTGTACTCCCGTGCGCGTTCCGCGAGCTCGAGTCCCGTTTTGGTAGTGTTATTCCAGGTTTCCACATACATTTTGGCCGTAAAACACGTTTTTTCAGCAAAATTCCCGATTTTTGTTCTGGATAAATTCCAGAAACCACACAGTTCGCTAGCCCGCGCGGAGACGCGCCTTTTGACACCTCGCCCGTGCGCCTAGCCCACATAGAACATCTAAAATTCCAGAAAATTTTTACATTCTATAGTACCAACAATTGACGAAATCCACCTAAGGGAGACGTGTTGGGGTGCCAGGGCAGAAAACCTCCACGTGTGCCTGGGGACTGGAGTTCCTTTCTGGATACGTCCGGGGGGAAGACCAGTTTTCGGGCCGGTGCATCCTGGGGTGCGGGCAGCTATTTCTCAGTGGGATTTTTTCCCAATGAGATCTCGCTGCCCGCATGCTAATGTTCTGCCAAGAGGTACGCTCCACACAAGCCGCTATGAGGAGCAGAGCGGCTACTGTGTGGAGTAAGAGCGGGCCTGGTGTGCACTTACCCTGCCGCCGGGCAGGCAGGAGGGGATAACCCCCCCCTCCTGCCACCGTTAATATCGTAGCCCCGAAGATTGTCAAGGTCATGTCTCTGACTTTTGACGGGGGTCGAGGGTCTTGGCTTAACCGCCCGGACCGCGAGGAAGATTAACCTCTATAAAAAATTCCCCAAACCTCCAAGCGGCGGCGCACCGTGAGGGAGGTAGTAAGCTTGGCTAATGGGTAGCTTGATTTAGTCACTAGTGCGAACCACAGAATTTTGAGCAGGTACCTAAAGTTTAATACTCGTGGGAACAATTATGGAAAAATTTTTAAAAACAAAAACCACAACAGACGAAGTCAGGAGTGATGCGGGGTCGGAGTCCGACGCCGCGTCTGGAGGAGCGAGCACGGGAGGCTCAGTGAGCTCTCGCCGTGACCAGAAGACGGCCGCTGCCAAGAGAAAGGCACAGGGCAAGCGGCCAAGGTCAGTGGACGGCCAGGGGTCGTCCTCTGACTGGGAGCTGGCTTCGGCCAGAAAGATCCCGACCAGCAGGAGGGGAGGAGCCCGAGAGCGAGGCGTAGGGAGGGGGCTCACTGCTCGGGAGGCGGCGGAGAAAGCGGAGGAGCCCGCAAAGGAGGGGGGTTCTGGTCGCGTGTCCGCACCAGAGACCTCTAGTGACGAGGCGGCGGAGGTTGGCGGCCCTGATGCGGACCGCAAAAAGAGGTTCGCGGAGGTCGTGGAGGCCGCGATCCGGGACGTGGCCCTAAAGAAGTTACAGACTTCGAAAAACAGGGCCATAGTCTCGGCCAAGGCCTCCATCTTGGCGGCAGCGGAGGCCATCCACCTCGGGCCTCCGCCGGACGGCATGTCCGAAATGCGGGCGGAGGTGGCCCGCTTGACGGCTGCCATGGAGCTCCTCCGAAAGGAGAACGAGGAGCTCCGAGCGGACCTGGCCGGGATGCGAGCGGCCGGCACAGCGCAGAACATCCCACCACCAAGCCAGCCCGTGCCGGTGGAGAACCAGGTCCTGAACCTGGTTCGGCAGGAGCTGGCGACCTTCCAGGCGCGGTTCGCCGTCCTGGAGGGTATTGTTCTGCGCCCTCCCTTGGCGGGTAGGACGGCCCCAGGGCCTAAGGCGGCCTCGTACGCGGCCGCGGCCGCCCCTAAACCCGGGCCGTCTGGCCGGGCCCAGGCGCCGGCCAAACCGGCGTCGGCTAGAGGAGCCCCGGCGCCGGCGAAACCGACGTCGGCTGGCGGAGCCTCGGCGCCGGCAAAATCGGCGCCTGCCGCCAAACCCGCGGCTCCGGCCCCCAAAAAGGGCAGAACGGCTGGGGAGGGGAAGGCCCCAGAGCCTACGCCTCCCCCAATCAAATCTCCCACGACCAACGCCGAGTGGCAGGTGGTCGGGGAGAAGAAGAAGGCGGCCAAAGCGGCCAGGAAAAAGGCGCAGAGGAGGCGCCGCAAGGAGCGAGCCGTTGCGGCTAGGCTTCGCTCCCCCAAGACCGCGGCTGTAGTCATTACACTACAGCCGGACGCGGTCAAGAGGGGGGTGACCTACGGCGACGTGCTCGCCAAAGCGAGAGCGACGGTGGATCTCCAGGAGCTGGGGATCACCGGAGGCCTCCGGCATAGGGTGACCGCCACTGGTGCCCGCATGCTGGAGGTCCCCGGTGCGTCGAGCGGCCCCACCGCAGACGCCCTGGCTGAAAAGCTAAGGGCGTCCCTCAATGCGGACGAGGCTCGAGTCTCCAGGCCCGTCCCCCCCCCAGTGCGCGGATATGCGCATTGTGGGCCTGGATGACTCGGTGACGGGGGCCGAGGTGGTAGCCGCCGTCGTCAGGACGGGCGGGTGTCTGACCGACCAGGTGAAGGCGGGCACCCTACGTCCTGACTTCACGGGTATGCGAACCATAACGGTTAGCTGTCCCGTGACGGCGGCGAGGAAGATAGTGGAGGGCGGAAGGCTCCTGGTGGGCTGGGTGTCAGCGCAGGTCAAGCTGCTGGAGCCCAGACCTCTAAGGTGCTATCGATGCCTCGTGGGGCACCACGTGAGCGTCCAATGCACCTTAGAGGACCGCAGCACTCTGTGCTTCCGCTGCGGCAAGCCCGGACACACGGCCGGCTCGTGCAACGCCGCGCCGCACTGCGTCGCATGTGCGGCTGCTGGCAAGCCGGCCGATCACCGGGCGGGGAGCAAGTCCTGCGCTCCACCCGCCGAAGCCAGGAGGAAAGGCAGGCCCTCCGCCGTCGTCGCCACCACCACCGTCGCCGCCACTGTCGCCGCCACCGCCACCGCCGCCGCCGCCGCCGCCACCACCGCCGCCGCCGCCGCCGCCGCCGCCGCCGCCGCCACCACTGCCGAGGGGGCCCGGGGGGGGGCTGAAATGGAGGAGTAATAACTCCTCCACTACGCCTTCTCCAGGCGAACATCAACCACTGCGCCTGCGCTCAGGACCTGTTGCTCCAGAGCATGGCGCAGTGGTCGATTAACATCGCCGTGGTCGCTGAGCCGTACTTTGTCCCGCCCAGGGATGACTGGGTGGAGGACCTGAACGGCTCAGTGGCCATACTTTCGTCGGCCGCCGCCGGTACCCCGTCCCTCGAAGGTGTCACGAGGGGACAGGGGTGCGTAGCAGCACGGTTCGGAGAGATTGTAGTAGTGGGAGTATACTTCTCTCCGAGCCGAACTCTCGCCGAGTTCCAGAACTCTTTAACAGAGTTGAGTGTCGTCGTCGCTAGAAACCATGCCTGCTCCGTGCTAGTGCTCGGGGACTTCAACGCCAAGAATTTGGCCTGGGGTTCCCGTTGCACGGATGTGCGGGGCAGGATGGTGGAGGACTGGGCTCTGGAAACAGGCCTGGTCGTCCTAAATCGGGGTTCTGTTCCTACGTGTGTGCGGATGCGGGGCGAGTCGGTGGTGGACATCTCGTTCGCCAGCCCCGCTCTGTCACAGCGTGTCATTGACTGGCGCGTCATGGAGGAGGTGGAGACCTACTCCGATCATCGGTATATCCGGTTTGAGGTCTCCACCCAGACCTCTAGCGCGCTGGTCCAACAGGCCCCGAGTGGTCCGCGGTGGGCGCTGAAGCAGCTGGACCGGGAGCTTCTCCTGGAAGCCTCGATCGTGCAGGCCTGGGTGTTTTCACCGGACAGGCCTGCTGATATTGACGATGAGGTGGAGTGGTTCCGGGAGGCCATGTCCGAGATTTGTGACGTGGCAATGCCCCGAGTCCGGCCAGGATGCGCCCGACGTCAGGTGTACTGGTGGTCGCAGGAGGTTGGGGCGCTACGCAAGGCGTGCGTCGACGCGCGACATCGGTACACCAGGCACCGCAGGCTCCGCATCCGCCCTCCGGATGCGGAAGCCACGGAGGTGGAGCTGTACGAGGGGTACAGAGCGGCGAAGACCACCCTCCAAGAGGCTGTCAAGCGGGCCAAGGATACGGCCCGCGAGGAGATGTTGGAGACTCTGAACCGAGATCCATGGGGGCGCCCTTACAGAATGGTGCGGAATAAACTCCGCACCTGGGCCCCCCCGCTGACGCAGAGTCTCCGACCCCAGCTGGTGGAGGAAGTGGTGAGCGCTCTGTTCCCTTCACGGGGGGAGCATACTCCCCCGCCTATGGCTCCGCCACTTGCGGTGCCCGAAGCGGACCACACGGACGACGACGACGACACCCCTGAAGTGACCGGGGTAGATCTGAGAGCGGCGGTAGGCAGGCTGAAGGCCAAAAATACCGCCCCGGGACCCGACGGCTTGCCGGGTAAAGCCTGGGTCCTGGCCTCGAGGGCTCTCGGGCCTCGACTGGAGGCGCTCTTAAGCGCATGCATGGAGAGAGGCCAGTTTCCACTCCGTTGGAAGACGGGGAAGCTGGTCCTCATTCAGAAGCCAGGGCGCCCTGCGGACTCTCCGTCCGCATACCGGCCCATAGTGCTGCTCGACGAGGTCGGCAAGCTCTTTGAGAGAGTGATTGCGGGCCGCCTCGTCGGGCACCTGGTGAGGACGGGGCCGGACCTTGCGGAGTGCCAGTTTGGCTTCCGCAAGGGGCGCTCGACGGTGGACGCCATCATGCGCGTGAGAGCCCTCACGACGGGGGACGCGGTGTCACGGGGTGGGGTGGTCGTGGCGGTGTCACTCGACATCGCCAACGCGTTCAACACCCTGCCCTGGAGCTGCATAGGGGAGGCACTCCGGTATCACCGGGTGCCGACTTACCTCCGTCGAATAGTCGGGGCGTATTTGACGGACAGAGCCGTCATCTACCCCGGTCGCGACGGGAACTGGAACCGGCGAGAGATGTCGTGCGGTGTCCCACAGGGATCGGTTCTGGGGCCGCTCCTGTGGGACATCGGTTACGACTGGGTGCTGCGGGCCGACCTCCCTGATGGCGTCAGCGTAGTTTGCTACGCTGACGACACGCTGGTCCTGGCGCAGGGGAGGTCGCATCAGGCGGCGGCTGACGCGATGACACGCGGGGTTGCGATAGTCGTGGAAAGGATCCGGCAGTTGGGTCTCGAGGTGGCATTGCACAAGTCCGAGGCCATGTCTTTTCATGGGCCCCGGTACGGGCCACCTTCGGGATCCCAACTGATGGTAGGAGGGGTTCACATCGGCGTCGAGAAGACGATGAGATACCTGGGTCTCGTCCTCGACAGCCGGTGGAACTTCGTCGAGCACTTCCGACGTTTGGCCCCAAAACTGGAACGGACCGGGGCCGCCTTAAGGCGGCTCCTGCCCAACCTGAGGGGGCCAAACGCCTCCTGCCGGAGGCTTTACGCGGGGGTCGTGCGGTCCATGGCCCTATATGGGGCCCCGGTATGGGCGCGTTCACTGCGGCTTCGAGCCGCACACTACCTGAACGCGCCCCAAAAGGTGGTAGCCGTAAGGCTGATCCGGGGGTACCGCACGATCTCGCGCGAGGCAGCAAGCCTCCTTGCCGGACTGCCACCATGGGATCTGGAGGCGATAGTCCTCGCGCGCCTGTATGACTGGCGCGCGGAGGCACTACGTCGGGGGGAAACTCTGCACCCGCGGCAAATCGCTGCGGAGCGGACGGACCTCCGGCGCGGTCTCATGGTGGAATGGAAGGCGCGACTATCGCAACCCAGCGCAGGGCACGCCACGATAGCGGCGATAAGACCCCTCTTTGAGGAGTGGCTAGAGAGGCGTCACGGCGCTCTCACCTACCGCCTGACGCAGGTCCTCTCCGGACACGGATGTTTCGGGAGGTTCCTGCACATCATCAGGCGGGAGGAGACGCCCGGGTGTCACCACTGCGAGGATCGCCCAGAGGACACGGTGGAGCATACGGTGGAGGTCTGCCCCGCTTGGGCAGAGCACCGCCGTGTCCTCGTAGAGGCGATCGGCAGCGGCGGCGACCTCTCGCGCCCGGCCCTGGTGCAAGCCATGGTCCGGGGCGAGAGGGAGTGGGAGGCGGTCACCTCCTTCTGCGAAGCAGTCATGCTAGCGAAGGAGGTGGCGGGATGGGCGAGGGAAAGATCCTCACGCCTCAGCCGCCGAGGGAGACGCTCCGGGCGTCGGGAGCCGCGTGACGACTCCCGGCCACCGTAGGCGCGGGCCTGCGGGCGGAGAGCAATGGGTAGCTCTCCGTCCGATCAGGACCAGGCCCGTGCCGGACGGCGTGTATGTGTTCCACGCGCGCCTCAAAGAGATGTCAGCGTAGTTGACGGGGCCCGACAGGGCCGAAGCCTGCCGGGGTAGCGGGATTGTCCGAAAGGGTTACCGCTGCCCTGGTATGTAAAGGGCTAAGGAAGGAACACGGGTGGGTTTTAGTCAGTAAGAGTCTGACACTCCCTTCTGCTCCACCCAGAGCGGGAGGAGTCATTTGATGATTTCCCATCCTGAAAAAAAAAAAAAAAAAAAAAAAGGGAGACGTGTTTTAGAACAAATCAATATAACTTTGCATCCCGGTGACGCAATTTCAAGCTGTTTTCAGCAAATTAAATATTTTCTTAGCTCCCTGAAACGTTCCCACTAGGGAAAACTGACAATTTCGCGAAAAACATTTTTTCGTTTTGGACTTGTAAAAATTTCACAAAAACTCCTGTTATAAAAACGAAGATGTGGGCGTCAGGTGCGGGGCGCTGCCGAGGTCCGTGGAAGAACACGGCCTCGGTCTTGTGCAGCGCCACCTTTAGACCTAGGCGGCGGATCCTCGCTGCGACCAAGGATCCGCCTGCCGAGGCCAAGTTGGCCGCCTCCCTGAAACTCCCCCCCCGGGCGGTGAGGAGAGTGTCGTCCGCATAGCAGACGACGCTCGTGCCTCGGAGGAGAGTTCCCCGCAAGAGCCAATCGTAGCCGACGTTCCAGAGGAGTGGTCCTATGACTGACCCCTGTGGAACGCCGGCTTCGACAGCGTACCGCCGGACTTGGCCAGTCCTATTTACCAGGAGGATCGCCCGATCCTCCAGGTAGCTGGCCAGCAGACTGCGCAGGTATCGAGGCACTCCGTGGAATCGAAGCGCCTCTAGGATGGTGGAGTGGGGAACGGAGTTGAAGGCGTTGGCTATGTCGAATGACACCGCCAGCAATCCGTCCCCCGCCTCCATCGCCTCCTTCACCTGCCCCTTAAGGCAGGCCAGCGCGTCCACCGTGGAACGCTCAGCCCGAAACCCGAACTGAGCGTCCGACAAGTCCGGCCCGGTATCCCGCAGGTGGCCCTTTAGGCGACCAGCGATTATCCCCTCGAACATTTTGCCGACCTCATCTAGAAGAACGATGGGTCGGTATGCCGAGGGGGAGTCTGCTGGGCGGCCCTCCTTTCGAAGGAGGCACAACTGCCCCTCCTTCCACGGTTTCGGGAACCTCCCAGACGCGAGGCATGCGCTGAAGAGGTCCCGAAACCTCCCCTCCATTGGAGTGGCGGCGATCGCCACCACTCTTGCCGGGACACCGTCGGGGCCTGGAGCCGTCTTCTTGGCGCGTATACGAAGGATCGCCGCGCCAAGTTCCGACTCCGTGACAGGAGGGGGGGCCTCGTCTTCCTCCTCGTCTACTAGCGGGGCTCCACACATCACTGGCGGGGTGAAGTTGTCCCTGCCCGGGAACAGAGACTGAACCACCCCGTCCAGAAATGAGGGCTCCAGGGTCTCGGCAACCGGGGGACCAAAGGGGCGCAATTTGTTGCGCGCCGCCTTATACGGTCTCCCGTAGGGTTCGTTGTCGAGACCCTCCAGCAGCTCGGCTCTCGCCGAGTCTTTGGCGGCAGTGATGGCCCGATCGAGGACCTTTTTGGCCTCCACGTAGACGTCATAGAGGTGGTCCTCGTCGGCCCGGTCCCGTCGAAGCCGCCGCCGACTCCGCGTGTAGGCCCTCCTTGCCTCCGCACAAGCTGCTCGAAGCCCCGCCAGCTCCGCCGACCACCAGTACACGGCGCGTTTGGGTGGTGGTCGGCGAGACCGAGGCATGCTAGAGTTGCATACCTCGGTCAGACACTCCCTCAGCTGCTCCGCTGCGGTGTCCACATCCAAGCCGGCGGTAGGCGGCGAAAGCCAGTCCTGGATGAACGCCGCCTCCGCCGCTGCCTCCCTGTCCAGGCGGGTGAAAGCCCACCGCGGGAACGGTGATCGCCCCGAGATGGGCCGCATCGCTCGGGGGCCCCTGGTGGAGATGTCGAACCGCACGTAGCGGTGGTCCGACATGGTCTCCACCAGGTCCACCCGCCAGTTCAGCACGCGTGCGGCTAACGCAGGGGTGGCGAAAGTGACGTCCACTATTGAGCCACCCTGCCGCCGCACGCATGTCTGGACGCTTCCTCTGTTCAAGAGGGAGAGTCCAGAGGAGGCTGCCCACATCTCCACCGCCCGCCCGCGTGCGTCGGTGGCCGGGTTGCCCCAGGTCACCGACTTGGCATTCAGGTCTCCCAGCAGGGAGACCTGCCGCGGCGCCGCCCTGCCGACCACGGCGGCCAGGACTCCGAGATAATTCTCAAAGTCCTGGAGAGGGCGGTTTGGGGAGAAATATACCCCCACAAGGGCTATGTCTCCCCACGCGGCGGCCACGTATCCCGGTCCTCTCTCTAATAGCGAGAGGGGAGGGGAGTCCGTGGAAGACCGCGCCGCTAGTGCCACCGAGTCGTCCTCGTCACCCAGCCAGCTGCTGGGGATCGAGTAGGGCTCGGCGACCACCGCTACGTTCACCAACCACTCGGCCATGACCTGCTCTACCAGGTCCTGGGCCGCTTTGCAGTGGTTGGCGTTCGCCTGGAGGATGCGATAGTCGGAAAGCATTATTCCGACATCGCACCCCTCTCCTCAGCTACCGCCGCTGGCGCTGCAGCGACGACGATGGCGGCGGCGGTGGTGGCAACAGGGCGAACCTGCGCCGGCACTATGCCCTTCCTCACGGGGGACTTGCAGCTCCTGCCCGTCATCCTGTGGTCCGCGGGACGGCCACTGGCGGCACACGCCTTGCAGTGTGGCGTGGTGGCGCGGCAAGTGGCACTCTTGTGTCCCTCTTGCCCGCACTGGTAACACGTGTCTCCCCAGTCGGACTTGGAGGGACACGTGGCTCGGGTGTGGCCGAACGCGAAGCACTTGAAGCAGCGCGTAGGCTGGTCTTCAAGTGCCCGGACCACAGCCGAGCTGAGCCCCACGAGCAGCCGTCCCTTGGTCGCAGCAAGGACGGCCGCAGCCGCGGCGACTGGGCACTCGATGCGGATGATGCCCATGCCACGGCGGCCGAACCCGATGGCTCCACCCCTCACCGCGCCAGCGTCGCAGCCTCCAGCCGCCGCGACTGCCGCCACCACATCCTCCTTGGTGACCGAGTCATCCAGATCGGCCACCTCCAAGGCTGCGGTCTTGACAGGCTTTACGATGGTCGCCACGTCCGCGATGACCTCTTGCAACTTTTTTGCAAAGAGGTCCGCATTGGTGCCGCGCTCTTCCCCCGAGAACTCGAAAATTCGAGCCCCGGTTAGGGTTCGGCGGCACGTAATATTGCTGATCCCCAGCTGGGAGGGATCAGCATTGGTACGAGCCCGTCTTAGGACGGACTCGTACGTCTCGCCACGCTCCACGGCCTCCGGGGTGAGGGTCACCACGACGGCCGCGGTTTTGGGAGGAACCAGCTTCCTCCCGCCGGCTGGAGCCCGTTTGGCTGCAGGAGCAGTCGCGGCGGGCTTGGGGGCCGACTTTTGCACTCCCTTGCCCTTGCCTCTCTTGACCACTTCCGTCCACGACTGGTTGGACGGGGTGGTGGAGGGAAGAAGGGCGTCTTCCTCCTGCGAGTCCTGGGTGGCTGCTGGAGTCGCCGACGACCCAGTCGCTCCCTCCGCGCTTGTGTTGGGGGCTTGAGGAGCCACCTTGGTCCTCTTGCCCTTCCCTTTGCCCTTGGAGGGCTTCGGGGCCTGGGGCTGCGCACCCGATGCCGGGCTTGCTAGAGGCGCGGGTTCCGGCTCCCTCTGTGGTGGCTTATCTGCCGCTAGTGGCGGGCGGAGCCGCCTTTTCGGCAGGAGCCGGTCCTCAATGCCTGCGAGGCAGGCCCGGGTGAAGGCCCTCTCCTCCATGACAACCTTGCGGATTATCTCCTCAAGGTTGGAAGGGGAGGAGGAGCCCCCTACCACCGGGCCTGGGGCAGGCTGAGCAGGCCGAGCCGTGGCCTCAGCCAGCTTCAGGTGTAGCTGGCTGACCTCCGCCTGCAGGCGATCCACCTTCGCCTGCAGCTGCCGCGTCTCGTCCGTGGCCGTCCGCTTCACCAGCTCTGCGACTATGCCGTGCAAGCTGGCAGCCCGGCATTTGAGGGCCTTCTGGAAGGTCCCCTTCAGGTTGGAGGACTTTGAGGCGACCTCCAGGACCTCCTCTCTGACCTCCTGCGCCATGCGCTCCAGTTCCGCCAGGGAGTGGTCAGCATACAGGACACTGGATGCCCCATAGCCGGCCCTCGACCTGGTGGTTTGCGTCTGGCGCTCCTTCGCAGCGACCCTCTCCTCCAGGTCCTCCTGGAGTTGCGCCCTCTTTGCCAGATTTAGCTGGCGCTTGGCGTCCACCAAACCCACGTCGTGGGTATCGGGCTCTTTAGAAGTCGAAGCCTTTTTAGGCTTCGACTTCTTCCCGGCCTTACCTTCGGCCGACTCCGAGGAGCCCTCGGACCCGTGCCTTAGGTAGGCCCTCTTCCGCTTGAGGCGGTCGTTTTCGGCCCCCGACGTCTCCAGGTTGGAGTCGTTGGAGTCCGAAAACTCGTCCGGCCTGCTGAACAAGCTGGCCGCAGACGGTGCGCGGTCAGCGTCCGACGCCAAAGCGTCACCGGCGTGGCCCTGAAAAGGGCCGTTGGATTGGCCCTGAGAAGGGCCGTTGGGTTGGCCCTGAGAAGGGCCGTTTGAATCGCCCTGGGAGGAGCCATTCGGGTTAAAATTTTGGTTAAAATTGGGATAAAAATTGGGGTTATAAATAGGGTTAAAATCAGGGTTAAAACTAGCAAAACGCCCAGAGGCGTCCCGCATCGGTTTCTTACTCATTATTCGTAGACAACCGCAGGAAAGTCAACGAATCACAGCGCACTTTAGCCGCCGGTCTGCCACTCCGTTACGGTGGTCAGACACGACGTTGCCCGGGGGAAACTGCGAGGAAGTATGCACTGTGGGGGATCCCCCAACCTAACCTTTTTTTTTTTTTTTTTTTTTTTCTCGCTGAGAAATGCTTTATGGATCCCCGTCTCGCGGGGGACGAGACGGGGTATGTGGGACTCCCTGTCGGAATGACAGTATACCCACTAAAACTCAGCGGTGTTCCCACATCGCCGTGATGGGAGGGCCATGGGAAACCGGCATAGCCTTTACTTCCACAGCCCTCCCGGCGCATGCCCGCCTAGATGGTATGGCGGGCCCCGCATGCCCCCCAGGTTGGGGGGCTACGGGAATGGCCGAGAACACCTGGCCATTCCCGTCCCACACTGGTGGAGGCCTGTGCGATACAGGCAACGGTGCCCCCGCACCCGTTGCCTGCTGACCTCCACGCCCGCCTAGCTGGCGGGCCCCGCATGCCCCCCGCGTTGGGGGGCTACGGCCGCAGAGGATAGGGAGAGCGGCAACGTAACACCGACACTCCTCTTCCCCTGCGGCCCCACCGCGTCCGCCATCTAACGGTGGCGGCCCCGTTAAGGCCGCGGAAGGTAGGGAGAGCGGCAACGTAACACCGACACTCCTCTCCCGCCGCGGCCTCCAATCCTCAGCCGCGATGTCTCCCATACGAGGGACATCGCGGCCCGCCTCAGGTAGGTTGCGATGTCACCCAAGCGGCACCGCAACCTACCCGCTGGCCGCTACGTCGTCGGCTTAGCCGCAAAGCCCTGACGAGCGGCCCCCGCTCGGGTTCCTCTTCGCTTCACCGTGGTTCTCCAAGCCACGGCTACTGAGCCCCCCCGCCTCGTCAATGCGGGAACCCACCGGGGGGGCCCCCAACCTTTTTTTTTTTTTTTTTTTTTTTTTTTTCTCGCTGAGAAATGCTTTATGCATCCCCGTCTCGCGGGGGACGAGACGGGGTATGTGGGACTCCCTGTCGGAATGACAGTATACCCACTAAAACTCAGCGGTGTTCCCGCATCGCCGTGATGGGAGGGCCATGGGAAACCGGCATAGCCTTTACTTCCACAGCCCTCCCGGCGCATGCCCGCCTAGATAGTATGGCGGGCCCCGCATGCCCCCCAGTTTGGGGGGCTACGGGAATGACCGAGAACACCTGGCCATTCCCGTCCCACACTGGTGGAGGCCTGTGCGATACAGGCAACGGTGCCCCCGCACCCGTTGCCTGCTGACCTCCACGCCCGCCTAGCTGGCGGGCCCCGCATGCCCCCCGCGTTGGGGGGGCTACGGCCGCAGAGGATAGGGAGAGCGGCAACGTAACACCGACACTCCTCTTCCCCTGCGGCCCCACCGCGTCCGCCATCTAACGGTGGCGGCCCCGTTAAGGCCGCGGAAGGTAGGGAGAGCGGCAACGTAATACCGACACTCCTCTCCCGCCGCGGCCTCCAATCCTCAGCCGCGATGTCTCCCATACGAGGGACATCGCGGCCCGCCTCAGGTAGGTTGCGATGTCGCCCAAGCGGCACCGCCACCTACCCGCAGGCCGCTCGTCGTCGGCTAAGCCGCAAAGCCTTGACGAGCGGCCCCCGCTGGGGTTCCTCTTAGCTTCACCGTGGTCCTGCGAGGCCACGGCTACTGAGCCCCCCCGCCTCGTCAATGCGGGAACCCACGGGGGGGGAACCTAACCTTTTTATTTTTTTTTTTTTTTTTTTCTCGCTGAGAAATGCTTTATGCATCCCCGTCTCGCGGGGGACGAGACGGGGTATGTGGGACTCCCTGTCGGAATGACAGTATACCCACTAAAACTCAGCGGTGTTCCCGCATCGCCGTGATGGGAGGGCCATGGGAAACCGGCATAGCCTTTACTTCCACAGCCCTCCCGGCGCATGCCCGCCTAGATGATATGGCGGGCCCCGCATGCCCCCCAGGTTGGGGGGGCTACGGGAATGGCCGAGAACACCTGGCCATTCCCGTCCCACACTGGTGGAGGCCTGTGCGATACAGGCAACGGTGCCCCCGCACCCGTTGCCTGCTGGCCTCCACGCCCGCCTAATGGGCAGGCCCCGCATGCCCCCCGCGTTGGGGGGGCTACGGCCGCAGAGGATAGGGAGAGCGGCAACGTAACACCGACACTCCTCTTCCCCTGCGGCCCCACCGCGTCCGCCATCTAACGGTGGCGGCCCCGCTAAGGCCGCGGAAGGTAGGGAGAGCGGCAACGTAACACCGACACTCCTCTCCCGCCGCGGCCTCCAATCCTCAGCCGCGATGTCTCCCATACGAGGGACATCGCGGCCCGCCTCAGGTAGGTTGCGATGTCGCCCAAGCGGCACCGCCACCTACCCGCAGGCCGCTCGTCGTCGGCTAAGCCGCAAAGCCTTGACGAACGGCCCCCGCTGGGGTTCCTCTTAGCTTCACCGTGGTCCTGCGAGGCCACGGCTACTGAGCCCCCCCGCCTCGTCAATGCGGGAACCCACCGGGGGGGGGGGGGGGGGGGAACCTTTTTTTTTTTTTTTTTTCTCGCTGAGAAATGCTTTATGCATCCCCGTCTCGCGGGGGACGAGACGGGGTATGTGGGACTCCCTGTCGGAATGACAGTATACCCACTAAAACTCAGCGGTGTTCCCACATCGCCGTGATGGGAGGGCCATGGGAAACCGGCATAGCCTTTACTTCCACAGCCCTCCCGGCGCATGCCCGCCTAGATGGTGTGGCGGGCTCCGCATGCCCCCCAGGTTGGGGGGCTACGGGAATGGCCCAGAACACATGGCCATTCCCGTCCCACACTGGTGGAGGCCTGTGCGATACAGGCAACGGTGCCCCCGCACCCGTTGCCTGCTGACCTCCACGCCCGCCTAGCTGGCGGGCCCCGCATGCCCCCCGCGTTGGGGGGGCTACGGCCGCAGAGGATAGGGAGAGCGGCAACGTAACACCGACACTCCTCTTCCCCTGCGGCCCCACCGCGTCCGCCATCTAACGGTGGCGGCCCCGTTAAGGCCGCGGAAGGTAGGGAGAGCGGCAACGTAACACCGACACTCCTCTCCCGCCGCGGCCTCCAATCCTCAGCCGCGATGTCTCCCATACGAGGGACATCGCGGCCCGCCTCAGGTAGGTTGCGATGTCGCCCAAGCGGCACCGCCACCTACCCGCAGGCCGCTCGTCGTTGGCTAAGCCGCAAAGCCTTGACGAGCGGCCCCCGCTGGGGTTCCTCTTAGCTTCACCGTGGTCCTCCGAGCCACGGCTACTGAGCCCCCCCGCCTCGTCAATGCGGGAACCCACCGGGGGGGGGGGGGGGGGGGGAACCTAACCTAACCTTTTTTTTTTTTTTTTTTTTTTTTTTTTTCTCGCTGAGAAATGCTTTATGCATCCCCGTCTCGCGGGGGACGAGACGGGTTATGTGGGACTCCCTGTCGGAATGACAGTATACCCACTAAAACTCAACGGTGTTCCCGCATCGCCGTGATGGGAGGGCCATGGGAAACCGGCATAGCCTTTACTTCCACAGCCCTCCCGGCGCATGCCCGCCTAGATGGTATGGCGGGCCCCGCATGCCCCCCAGGTCGGGGGGCTACGGGAATGGCCGAGAACACCTGGCCATTCCCGTCCCACACTGGTGGAGGCCTGTGCGATACAGGCAACGGTGCCCCCGCACCCGTTGCCTGCTGACCTCCACGCCCGCCTAGCTGGCGGGCCCCGCATGCCCCCCGCGTTGGGGGGGCTACGGCCGCAGAGGATAGGGAGAGCGGCAACGTAACACCGACACTCCTCTTCCCCTGCGGCCCCACCGCGTCCGCCATCTAACGGTGGCGGCCCCGTTAAGGCCGCGGAAGGTAGGGAGAGCGGCAACGTAACACCGACACTCCTCTCCCGCCGCGGCCTCCAATCCTCAGCCGCGATGTCTCCCATACGAGGGACATCGCGGCCCGCCTCAGGTAGGTTGCGATGTCGCCCAAGCGGCACCGCCACCTACCCGCAGGCCGCTCGTCGTCGGCTAAGCCGCAAAGCCTTGACGAACGGCCCCCGCTGGGGTTCCTCTTAGCTTCACCGTGGTCCTGCGAGGCCACGGCTACTGAGCCCCCCCGCCTCGTCAATGCGGGAACCCACCGGGGGGGGGGGGGGGGAACCTAACCTAACCTTTTTTTTTTTTTTTTTTTTTTTTTTTTTTTTTTTTTTTTTTCTCGCTGAGAAATGCTTTATGCATCCCCGTCTCGCGGGGGACGAGACGGGGTATGTGGGACTCCCTGTCGGAATGACAGTATACCCACTAAAACTCAGCGGTGTTCCCACATCGCCGTGATGGGAGGGCCATGGGAAACCGGCATAGCCTTTACTTCCACAGCCCTCCCGGCGCATGCCCGCCTAGATGGTGTGGCGGGCTCCGCATGCCCCCCAGGTTGGGGGGCTACGGGAATGGCCCAGAACACATGGCCATTCCCGTCCCACACTGGTGGAGGCCTGTGCGATACAGGCAACGGTGCCCCCGCACCCGTTGCCTGCTGACCTCCACGCCCGCCTAGCTGGCGGGCCCCGCATGCCCCCCGCGTTGGGGGGGCTACGGCCGCAGAGGATAGGGAGAGCGGCAACGTAACACCGACACTCCTCTTCCCCTGCGGCCCCACCGCGTCCGCCATCTAACGGTGGCGGCCCCGTTAAGGCCGCGGAAGGTAGGGAGAGCGGCAACGTAACACCGACACTCCTCTCCCGCCGCGGCCTCCAATCCTCAGCCGCGATGTCTCCCATACGAGGGACATCGCGGCCCGCCTCAGGTAGGTTGCGATGTCGCCCAAGCGGCACCGCCACCTACCCGCAGGCCGCTCGTCGTTGGCTAAGCCGCAAAGCCTTGACGAGCGGCCCCCGCTGGGGTTCCTCTTAGCTTCACCGTGGTCCTCCGAGCCACGGCTACTGAGCCCCCCCGCCTCGTCAATGCGGGAACCCACCGGGGGGGGGGGGGGGGGAACCTAACCTAACCTTTTTTTTTTTTTTTTTTTTTTTTTTTTTTCTCGCTGAGAAATGCTTTATGCATCCCCGTCTCGCGGGGGACGAGACGGGGTATGTGGGACTCCCTGTCGGAATGACAGTATACCCACTAAAACTCAACGGTGTTCCCGCATCGCCGTGATGGGAGGGCCATGGGAAACCGGCATAGCCTTTACTTCCACAGCCCTCCCGGCGCATGCCCGCCTAGATGGTATGGCGGGCCCCGCATGCCCCCCAGGTCGGGGGGCTACGGGAATGGCCGAGAACACCTGGCCATTCCCGTCCCACACTGGTGGAGGCCTGTGCGATACAGGCAACGGTGCCCCCGCACCCGTTGCCTGCTGACCTCCACGCCCGCCTAGCTGGCGGGCCCCGCATGCCCCCCGCGTTGGGGGGGCTACGGCCGCAGAGGATAGGGAGAGCGGCAACGTAACACCGACACTCCTCTTCCCCTGCGGCCCCACCGCGTCCGCCATCTAACGGTGGCGGCCCCGTTAAGGCCGCGGAAGGTAGGGAGAGCGGCAACGTAACACCGACACTCCTCTCCCGCCGCGGCCTCCAATCCTCAGCCGCGATGTCTCCCATACGAGGGACATCGCGGCCCGCCTCAGGTAGGTTGCGATGTCGCCCAAGCGGCACCGCCACCTACCCGCAGGCCGCTCGTCGTTGGCTAAACCGCAAAGCCTTGACGAGCGGCCCCCGCTGGGGTTCCTCTTAGCTTCACCGTGGTCCTCCGAGCCACGGCTACTGAGCCCCCCCGCCTCGTCAATGTTGGAACCCACCGGGGGGGGGGGGGGGGAACCTAACCTAACCTTTTTTTTTTTTTTTTTTTTTTTTTTTTTTTTTTTTTTTTTTTTCTCGCTGAGAAATGCTTTATGCATCCCCGTCTCGCGGGGGACGAGACGGGGTATGTGGGACTCCCTGTCGGAATGACAGTATACCCACTAAAACTCAGCGGTGTTCCCGCATCGCCGTGATGGGAGGGCCATGGGAAACCGGCATAGCCTGTACTTCCACAGCCCTCCCGGCGCATGCCCGCCTAGATGGTATGGCGGGCCCCGCATGCCCCCCAGGTCGGGGGGCTACGGGAATGGCCGAGAACACCTGGCCATTACCGTCCCACACTGGTGGAGGCCTGTGCGATACAGGCAACGGTGCCCCCGCACCCGTTGCCTGCTGACCTCCACGCCCGCCTAGCTGGCGGGCCCCGCATGCCCCCCGCGTTGGGGGGGCTACGGCCGCAGAGGATAGGGAGAGCGGCAACGTAACACCGACACTCCTCTTACCCTGCGGCCCCACCGCGTCCGCCATCTAACGGTGGCGGCCCCGCTAAGGCCGCGGAAGGTAGGGAGAGCGGCAACGTAACACCGACACTCCTCTCCCGCCGCGGCCTCCAATCCTCAGCCGCGATGTCTCCCATACGAGGGACATCGCGGCCCGCCTCAGGTAGGTTGCGATGTCGCCCAAGCGGCACCGCCACCTACCCGCAGGCCGCTCGTCGTCGGCTAAGCCGCAAAGCCTTGACGAACGGCCCCCGCTGGGGTTCCTCTTAGCTTCACCGTGGTCCTCCGAGCCACGGCTACTGAGCCCCCCCGCCTTGTCAATGCGGGAACCCACCGGGGGGGGGGGGGGGAACCTAACCTAACCTAACCTAACCTAACCCAGTAACCGATAAAACATCGCACAAACAACATCAGCTCCGCGCAAAAAAAAAATTCGCAAAAATTAGACGCGTCGAGCTAGGAGTGCATAAAAGTCATCAGTGGAATTGTGAAGTGCTGATTTACCAGGATACGTGTGGGCAAGTGTCTACCTCGACGGGTTGCGGAGCAGGACCCCCCGAACTTCAGCGGTGAATAACGCATCAAAGGTCAGTGGAGTTGTTCTGCAAACATTGGTACAGAGAGACGCAGCAGAGGCCTATCCAACGACACCAGGATCAGAAAATTCGGAGCAGGGGTCTTGGAGTTATTAAAGTGCGAATATCGTCAAAACACGTGGTTTTAAGTGTCAAAATAACCTACTGGAGACTCCGAAGCCGGCCGAGGAATCTGCCTGCAGACCAGCTACCAGCGTGAAGACCACACGACTCATCATCAGGCAAGCCCCGAGGGAACTCCTTAACCTTTGGTCTGACCCCCCCCAAGTTTGGGCTCATTCAACTTGGAATTTTAGGACCTCTCCAAGGGTACTTGCTCCCCCCCCCCCTCACCCTCGACCCCTCACTATCGCCCCCACCCTTACCCTCTCCCTAAAACCCCCCTTATCATCATCCCTTACCTTTTCCCCCCTCATTAAACCACCCCCCCCTCAACATCCCCCTCCCCCTCTCCCTCACCCCCTCCCCCTCAAACGTCACCCCACGAAACCCCCCCGACCCCCTCAGGGTTACCTCACCCCCCCGCGGCCTAACTTCGCCCCCGTTGAGGCTAGGACAGCCGAGTTTGGGCTCATTTGAAAGGGCACGCAAAGCTCTTCAACTTGGCCCCGACAGAAACTCGAAATTCGGCACCACACACGAGCAACAATCCAGCGGCGCAGCGGATTTCACTGAGGACCACCATCAGCGTGCACACAGGGCTCATAACATCGAGCTCTCACAGTTATCGGGCTCCTCATCGGACAGCAGACGCAGAACACCAGCGGAGCATGCGTGAGTCCATCTGTACATATTAAAAAAAAAAAAAAAAAAAATAAAAAAAAAAATTACATATACAAAAAGATAGACATAGTAAGAAAAATATAACTGTAAGTCAATTAATTTTTAACTGTAAGTTAACTTTTCCTCCCCCTCAAACAACATGTCCTCCAAACAGTCCACCACCTCCCGCAAAATGACCACGGAGGCCGCGAAAGCCCCGAAATCACTAAGGGAGAAAGTCCTTAAAAACACGGCCAAATCAGTTGTCTCGGAGAAGTTGGCGCGTCCGTCGCAGACGCCACAGGCGCCGAAAGCAGCGTCGGAACCGGATGTAGCTGGCAGTATGCTGCCACCGCCATCGGCGCCTGAGACACACACTCCAGAAGACCGCAGGAGAATCTCAGAAATCATCATAAACTGGGAGCAATGTGGCATCTCACCCCCCCACCAGATCATCTCGGACGAGGAAAGCTCGGTGGCCTCCTCGGTGAGTCAAGTCGAGAGCCATCTCGAGAGTGGGCGGCCGAGCCTTCTCTACAGAACACCGAGAAGGGGCACAGGGGTGGAGATGGACCTGGCCACCAGGGAGGCAAACACTCTCCTCCAAAAAGGCAAGGACGCCCTGGAAGCTGCGGGCAACATGAAGCGGGAGTGCAAGGCCGTAGCCCATGAGTGCCTACAGGGACTGTACGAGACGGCCCTGTCGCTGGCAGACTCGAGAGCCCGTCACAAATTTAACCTCGAGAAGGAGCGCTCTCGACACGCAAAAGAGCTTTTGCGGGTCGAGAGAGCTCACACTCGGGAATTGACGACAAGGAAGGCTGAGCTCTCCCTCATGCGGACCGACGTCTCGGACACTAAGAAAGAGGCGAAAGGGATCCGGGAATGGCTGGGACACGAGACCCTTGAAGCCTTCAAGGGCATCAACGAAGTGAAGGACGAGGTTACATCTGCGAGCCTCAGAAACGTGAAGGAGCACGAGAAGACGAGGCTGGAAAATACGAGAGCCCCGGAAGACACCCAGAGGGATACAACAGGGGCCGGTCTTTCAAGCCTCGACAGAAACTTCTCCAGCATTTCCAACCAGCTGGACGTGCTCCGAAAGACTCTGGAAAGGCTCAAAGAGGACCTTACCCAGCCAAGGAACACCGAGACGGACCCAAGTAACCTGGAGACGACAGGCTTGCTCACGACCATAGCATTTGAAGAGGAGATGGAAAAGGTAAAACTACAACTACAGGCCATCGCCAACAGGCCCATAGCCTCTCCCCCACCACCAACACCTTCAATAAACATGTCACACCACCTCAAACCCATCTCGGAAAGGCTGGAGATCGTTTCAGCAGACCTCCGCGTACTGCGCGACAAAGAACCGCAAATCCAGGCGCCTCCGGCGCTGAATCTGGAAGCGGAGTTCGCAGTCGGGGAGGTGAAGAAAACCCTCCAGAATATACAGAAGGGGGTAGCGGACCTGAGCAAAGCGGATAGACCGCTACAACAACAGCAGGGCCCCAAAACCTTTGCCCAGGTCGCCAGTATACCCAAGCCCCCCAAACCAACCACTCAACCCAACCACACCCTGATCATCTCGTCGACGAACCCTGACCACACTGGGGACAACGTGATCGAGAGGATCAGGACAGCCCTCGACCTAAAAACAAGCGGAGCCCGAGTCGACACAGTCCGGAAAGCGCGGAACCAGAAAGTGGTCCTGAAGTGCGCCAGCAAGTCGGACTTGAACATAATAAAGGGCCAAGTTCAGTCGAACGCAGGGCTAAAGGTCCAGGAGCCAAAACCTCAAAACCCCCTCGTCTGCATCAAGGGAGTGCTGTCCAGCTACAGCGACGGGGAGATCGTCGATCTTCTGAAAGCGCAGAACAAACACCTTCTGCAGAACGTCGCTGTAGACGAACAGACCCTAAAGGTGCGCTATAGGAAGCGCGCGAGGAACCTCCATGAGTGCCACCCTGTTCTGGAGCTCTCCCCGGAGCTCTGGAAATGCTACACGACAGTGCAGAAAGTCCATGTGGGCATCAAGCGATGCTCGATTGAGGACCAGTCCCCTCTTGTTCAGTGCACGAAGTGCCTTGGATATGGACATAACAAGTCCATATGCAAGGCCGCAAAAGAAGTCTGCAGCTACTGCAGCGGAGCGCACAACGTAAGGGACTGCCTCACACGAGCTGATGGCAAACTGCCCACTTGCATAAACTGCAAGATAGCACACAGGACGGACAGCGACCTGGCACACACAGCGTTCAGCGAAGACTGCCAGGAACGCCAAAAATGGGATGGAATAGCGAGGTCGCGCGTTTCCTATTGCTAAGGGCGACCAGGAGAACACACGCACCACTCAACCAGTCACCCCCCAAAACGCAACAAGGCCGACAGCAAGATTGAAGTTCATCCAAGTCAATCTTCAGCGCTCCAAGCTGGCAACAGAAGAACTCCACTTGACGGCTCAGGCAAAAGGAGTTTCAGTAGCACTCGTTCAAGAGCCCTATGTAGGAAGAACAGGTGTGATGAAACAATGCCCCGGCACGCAAGTCATCCAGTGCAGCCTCAACCGCCAGAAACCAGTAAAGGCGGCGATCGTCGTTTTCGGTGGCAACCTGGAGGTCATCCATGACCCCCAGCTTGTGACCGAGAACGTCGCCGCCGTCTTGCTGAAAGCGGGCCAGCTCAGCTTAGGAGTGTTATCGGTCTATTTTGAGGGTGACCAGGAAATCGAACCTTACCTTTCCGAAACACATCACACAATACAGAAACTACAAACCAACAACATCCTAGTGGGAGGAGACATAAACGCCTGGAGCCAGTGGTGGGGAAGTGTTTCCGAAAACCATCGCGGGGCAGCGTACAGCTCGTTCCTCAATGAGCGGGATCTCCACATCCTAAACACGGGCCAAACACCGACGTTCGAGACCTACAGAGGAGACAGGTGGTGCACAAGTATCGTCGATGTTACGGTATGCAGCCTGTCGCTGCTAGGCAAGGTCAAGGAGTGGCGGGTAGAAAGGGGTCTAACAACATCAGACCACAACGCAATAACCTTCTCGATGCGCTTAGAAAAGGCCTTGGAACCCTTAAGGCCAATCTCGACGCGCATCTACAACACCAAGAAGGCAAAGTGGTCTGACTTCAGCTCGCACTTCAAGACCAGCCTAGCGGACAATGACATCACACCCGTCAGAGTCTTGGACGTCTCGAACCCAGAGGATCTGGAGTCATTAATCACAATATACACACGTAACATCCACCGCTCATGCGAGGTAGCGATCCCAAAACTGGGGTCGCCGAAACACAACGCCAAGCCCCCATGGTGGACCCCTTCTCTAGACCGTCTCAAAAAAGACGCAACGACGAAGAAGAGAAGGATCCGAAATGCAGCCGCAAGCCGGAGACACTTCACCATCCAAGAATACGTGCTGGCCAAAAACACCTACACCACAGCAGCTGCGGAAGCAGCCACGGCCAGTTGGAAGGAGTTCTGCTCGAAGCAGGACCGAGAGAGCATGTGGGACGGCATCTACAGGGTACTAAGGAAGACAGCCAGAAGACAGGACGATACGCTCCTGAGAAACACCGCGGGCGAAACGCTCAGCCCAGAGCAATCAGCGGATCTTCTAGCAAAAACCTTCTACCCCGACGACTCAACGGAAGCCGAACAGCCATACCACACCGCTCTGAGAAGGCTAGCGGAGCAGAGAAACCCCCGAGGACTGTCCGCCGACGATCCATCCTTCACGACCGCGGAGCTGGAAATGGTTCTCCAAAACCAAAATCCGAAAAAAGCCCCCGGTCCCGACGGTTTAACGGCGGACATCTGCACAGCGGCAATAAACTGCGATAGGGAAGTGTTCCTAGCGATAGCCAACCGGTGCCTGTCGCTGTCACACTTCCCGAAGCAGTGGAAGGTCGCCCACGTGTACATTCTCCGCAAGCCAGGAAAGGACGACTACACCAACCCAAAGTCGTACAGGCCAATAGGTCTGCTCTCGGTCCTAGGAAAAATCGTCGAGAAGCTCCTAGTAGGCAGACTCCAGTGGCACTTTCTCCCAACGCTCAACACGAACCAATACGGTTTCATGCCGCAGCGCGGAACCGAGGACGCCCTCTATGCTCTAATGGGACACATACGAGCCGAAATCAAAGCCAAAAAGATCGTGCTTTTGATATCATTGGACATAGAGGGGGCCTTTGATAACGCGTGGTGGCCAGCACTCAAAAGACAGATGGTAGTCAAGAACTGTCCTAAAAACATCTACGCACTCGTCACCTCGTACCTGGAAGACCGAAACATCAGGGTCAACTATGCCAGAGCGACTAGTGAGAAGGGTACCACGAAAGGATGCGTCCAGGGCTCTATTGCCGGACCGACGTTTTGGAACCTTATCCTAGACTCACTCCTACACAAGATGGCTAGAATGGGGGTATACTGCCAGGCCTTCGCAGACGACGTTGTCCTAGTTTTCTCGGACACCACAGCCGGTCCCCTGCAGCAATCAGCCAACGACACGCTAGACATAGTATCGGAATGGGGCGTCAAAAATAAGCTACGTTTCGCCGCGCACAAAACCAATGCGATGGTGTTAACGAGAAAGCTAAAATACGATGTTCCGGTACTCCACATGTCGGGCATGCGGCTGAACCTAGTCCAAGAGGTCAAGCTGCTAGGTCTCACAATAGACTCCAAACTCACCTTCAACGCGCACGTGTCTGCGACCTGTAAAAAGGCCGCAGACATCTACAAGCAGCTGGCATGCGCGGCAAAGGTGACTTGGGGTCTCAACAGAGAGATTATAAGGACGATATATGTGTCGGTAATAGAGCCCATCGTGATGTATGCAGCGTGTGCGTGGGCCCCTGCAGCTGAGAAACTGATGTCAAGGAATCAGTTTGACTCACTGCAGAGAGGCTTTGTGCAGAAGATCTGCAAAGCATACCGCACGGTGTCTCTAACATCGGCACTTATCCTGTCAGGCCAACTCCCCCTAGATCTCCGGGTAATCGAGGCCACAACCCTTTTCAAGATCAAAAAGGGACACTCCCAAGAGTTCATACCGCCGGGTTGCGAGCTGGAGTGCAATGTGCACCACTCCCAAAATCCCCACCCAGCGCGACTCATAACAACAGAGTATGCACGCCTGGAGGACTGGACTTCTGAAACCCTGGAAACCCATCAAGTAATCGGTCCCCAAATATACACCGATGGCAGCAAGATAGAGGGGAAAGTCGGCGCTGCCCTAACTTGGTGGGAAAACGGAAAGGAGTCCAAGTTCAGTACTTTTGGCCTAGCGCCTCACAACACAGTCTTCCAATCGGAAATGTACGCTCTCTTCAGAGCTGTCAGGATGGCAAGAGAATCAAGGGCGGCCTCCGTAAGCATCCTTAGTGACTCAAGATCGTCACTCGACCTGCTGAGGAGACCGTCTGTCACTCACCACCTGGCACTCCAGATCAAGAGATGCGTCCGAGAGACCCGAGAGGAGGGCAGAGAAGTGAGACTCTTTTGGCTCAAGGCCCACGTGGGAACCGCTGGGAATGAGAGAGCGGACGAGCTGGCCAAGGAGGCAGCTCTAACGACAGAAACAGCGGACTACAACAAGGTTCCTATATCGTTCGTGAGAAGAAAGATACGAGAGGGGACTATAAAGAAGTGGCAAGCGCGATACGATTCCTCGAGTACAGGAGCGGTCACAAAAGTGTTCTTCCCAGACGTCCTAGCGGCGAAAAGAACACTCAGAGACGCAGTTCTCACACCGGTCCATGTACAAGTCCTAACAGGACACGGAGGATTCTCAGCGTATCTCCACCGCTTTCACCTCAAAGACAGTCCCTCGTGTGTCTGCGACCCCAGTTGCGATGAAACAGTCTGGCACCTACTCCTCGAATGCCCAAGATTCAGTCACGACAGAATGGAGCTGGAAGTAAAAATTGAAACCCAGCTTAGCCAGTCCACACTCCACACCATCATGGAGAGACCGGCTACCAGAAAACCATTCTTGGCGTTCGCGAGTAAAGTCGCCATAGTTGCAGCAGGGGCTAACAAAACGGACACAACCTTGCAAAGTCGAAACCGACTACCATCTACTCAAACAGTCACGACCACATTAACAACCACAACAATTACCACACAAATAACAACAACACAAAACACAACACTCACCACAACACTAGTACCATACACAATCACCAACCAACAGCCAGCACCAGCGGTAGCAGCAGCAGCAGAAGCCCGCCTACAACCAGCCCCTAGCACCATGCCCATCACGCAGTTCCTGGCATGCGGAGGAGTCGGTGTCCCACGCGTCAGACTGCGAGGCGTCGCCCTGTTCATGAACAGGGAAGGAGAAAGGTTAGGCATAAGCTTCTGCATAGGCTCCAGCCGAGCTAGAGCCCGTATACCTATATCGCCAGGCCTTGCTGCCTTGATCAACGGAAGCACCACCAAAACGAGCATGAAAGGCAGCAAGTATGCTGCACTGCCTCAAGTAGTAGTAGCCACTCACCGTTGCCGTTTAGTGCGATCCAAAGGAAAGACGATTGCACTATTCGAGTGGGGAGAGGAGACTCCATTCGCCCAGGCAAGCTCATTGCTCCAAAAGATCAGGGAGGCAGGAGAACATATGGCGGTCTCAGCACGCACCATAAGTGTTGACGCGATGATGGTCGGAGGGGAGAGAGGAGACGTCGCAGACCGCTTCGGCTGTTTAAAAGCCTCAGAACATCATGAGGTAGTGGTCTATGAGGACAGAGGGGAAACTCTGAGTTTCCTCAAAGCCCCCAGACCCCCAACAGCCAGTGCGACGAGCCCCAATACAGCCCCGACCACTCAAAGCGGTTCAGAGAGGGCCCAGCAGAAGGCAGCCGCCGAAAAAGCTGCAAAGGAGCAGAGCGAAACTGTGAGCCCGGAGGACCAGACTCGGTCGAGGAGTCGCCTGAAAGCCATCGGCACTTTCCTCAGTGCACTGCTCCCAAGCACCAGCCGCGTATCACCATCCCAAAAGCAGGAAACAGCAGTGGAGAGGTTCTTCAGAAAACAGCCAAAAGAACCTACACAACAGAAGCCCACACCAACAAGAGCCGACAAAGGGCAGGTCAGCCCGCCGACCCTCGCAGTAAACTCGGACACCACGGACCACGTGAAGAGCGCTTTCCTCGAGTACGTAGCAATCGTGAGAGCGACCAGAGAGGTCAATCTCATGACATGCAGGAAGATCCAGCAGACCTTCCAGAGAGACTCAGAAGGACTGCTAAAGGTACTGCTCGAGGAAGCAGGGGCAGCGGTGTACGACAACGTCAGATCTCAAGTCATCAAAGGGGAAATGACGGGGTCGTACATGGCAGCCTACAGCGCGGAGAGCGGGTTTGTGGCCCTGGATGAGGAGGAAACGGAGCGCTCGGGCAAAATTAAATTCAGATCACCTAACGACGACCCAATAGTGGTTACCGCCAAATGTACCAAGATCATGCTGGACGATAAGATCCTTGAAATGGCACAGTCCATTTTGGGGACTTCAGACATCCCGGCATCGCAGGAAAGTTGGGCGGTACCCAATATCAGGTGGGTAAACGGAGTTCCGGGTTGCGGCAAGACAACCTGGGTGGTGAAGCACTTCGATGAGGAGAAGGACGTTGTAGCCACTACGACAACCGAAGCTGCCAAAGATCTAAGGGAGAAGCTTGCGCACCGCTTAGGAGACCGAGTAAAGACAAAGGTGCGCACTATGGCCTCAATCCTAGCCAACGGGTTCAAACAACAAGAGAAATGCTACCGTCTCACGGTAGACGAGGCTCTCATGAACCACTTTGGGGCCATAGTCATGGCAGTAAAGTTGTCTGGAGCAAGCGAAGTTGTCCTCATCGGAGACGTAAACCAGCTTCCATTCTTGGACAGAGAGAACCTATTCGAGTTAAGGTATACCCGTCCAAACCTGGTGGCTGGCATCACGCAGGAGCTGCTCTGCACGCACCGCAATCCGATGGACGTGGCTTTTGCACTGAGCGAGATATACTCCGGTATATACTCCTCCAAGTCGTCGCTGTCGCGGGTCCACTCCCTGAAAGTGAAAGGTTACACAGGAGCGCAAATACCAAGCACTGCCCAAAACACCCTGTTCCTGGTTCATACGCAAGAGGAGAAAGCTTCTCTTATGATTCAGGGATATGGGTCCGGCGAAGGGTCGCGCATGTTAACCATACACGAGGCTCAGGGGTTGACCTACGACAGCGTAATCATCATTAACACAAAGTCCAGGAGGCTCCAAATTCACGACAGCATCTCCCACGCGGTAGTGGCGGTGTCGAGGCATACAGCCAGTTGCGTCTATTACTCCGACGACGCCGACGACGCCACGGGCCGCTTTGCAAAGAGAGCGATGGATGCGCCAACTAAGATGGTCGTCGAGTACAACTTGAAGACGGCCATGCAGCATCGAGACGTAGTCGTTGTGGAAGCCTTGCTCAGGCTAGCGAAGTCCCTGGTCAGCAAACCCACTTAAAATACTGAACACAACCTTATAAGTCATTATCCAAACTCCCAACCCAATCCTAAACAAACCTTACCCAAACCACTAACCTGTAATAAAAAAAAAAAAAAAAAAAAATTTAAAAAAAAAAGTAATTAATTGAATTGTAAAACAGCATGGCAGTGCGAGTCTGTCATACTCACGTAAATGTCCTGCCGATGGTGGCGTTGCATATCCGGTCGTTGGGTTCCCTATAAAATGGTTGAACTGAACGGCGCGGATGTGTAAGTCATATCCGTGAACGGATGCCGTCGGTTGGGGCTGGTCGGCTTGCCCTGCCATGCTGTTTCTCTGTATGCATGTACTTGTATTAAAATTAAGATAAAAATTTGTAATGTAGTTACATAAATCACCAAAAAAACAAAAGAAAAATATATATACATATATTGAAAAAAAAAAAAAAAAAAAAAAAAAAAAAAAAAATAATAAAAAAAAAAAAAAAAGATAAAAAAAAAAAAAAAAAAAATGTGATGGACTCACGTAGATTTAAGCTAGTAATTTAAGATTAAAATTAACGTGTCCGACGTAGGAGCACTTTAACATGTAAAATTCGTATAAAGAAACTGTAAAACAATAACACTTTGTAAACAAGAGCGCGGACGTCCATGTCCGCGGTAAAAGAACTAAGTAAAAAAAAAAAAAAAAAACCTAACCTAACCTAACCTAACCTATCCTGATTGGCAAGTCGAGGAAGACGAGAAGGAGCTCGAATTTCTGCCCACTACTAAAGAAGCGGACCCTCTCATACCCGAGCCGTCGACTCAACTTAAGAGTGAGGGCATTGAGTGCCAAAGATTAGGCACCGAAGGCTGGAGCCGGATTCGTTATAAAGAGGTAGAAATACACTTGCACGCGGCATCAGTCTTTAGCGCGCTTAAATTGAACACTGAGTTGGGGACTCTAGCCTCGCAACCCTCTCCCTGGGTAACAAGACAAGAAGGTATGCTAGGCACAATCACGCACGGATTGCTGCTACAACGCAGGGCTCTTGCTGAAGGTCTGAACGCTATAATTAAAAAATGTCCGAGCGCCAGCGCGGAATTGAGGCAGTTTGTGGCAGAAGACTCCAAGTTCAAATCAGTATCAGACCAGCTTCTGCAGTTCGTGTGCGCGCATCGATCCGAAACAATAGATCTTCGTCGCAAGGCTTTTAAGACAAGGAATGAGATTCTAAATGGTGCGCTTCACAACATTCCTCCTTCGCCTTCACATTTATTTGACGAAAAACAGCTGAGTTCCTTGGTCAAAGATAACGGTGGAGTGGCAGCCGTTTTTATTTCACCAAGGACTACGGAAAAGGCCGTGAATTCATTTCGTAAACCGATTACATCTGCTAGATCTAAAGGCACGAAACCAACATGGCGCTCCCGACCATCTACTCATTACTCCGCTAACTACAACTCGTCTCCCCACAACTCATCCTCTCACCACTCATCACCCCGCAATCCGTCAGGTAAAAAGCCGTCTAACTACAATCAACGCAGGGGTAGGGGCGTAAGCTGCTCTGATGTAGTACATACTAATTCCATATATTCAGAATGGTTCGTTAGTAAGTTCCACACATTTCGATGTATGACAACACTAGGTGCGACGAGTCTATGATTTAAAAAAATAGTGTTTGTTGTGACATTTTCGGTAATGGCGGTTGTGAAGTGATTATGTGTGTTATCGGATAAAAATAAAGTGTTTATAACGAGAAAGCGTGCTAGAAAACTATTAGTGAGTGTTAATAATGTTATAAGCAATAGGAAATAACACAGGATTCAAGTCAGCGAGTAAAATAGTACGTAATATTTGTATTTTTCTTCAACTGGTACGCAGCCATTAGCGTGGGTTGAAAATGTTTTTTGTATTTTTAGGTGTAAATACGTTGATTTCTTATAAGATTCCTTTAAATCATCGAACAGTTATTATGTAAATGAATATTCTGACCATTAAATACGAAAACATTACAATAAAACTTCAAAAATGTAAAAAAATATTCACGCGTCCGGCACAATTTGTTTGAAATTTTTTTCCGTTATGTTTACATCTAATTTAGTTGTTGTTTTTATCTTTTTCCAAATAGGTTGTATTTATAAGTGTAATACCTCTTTGGAAAGGGTAAAGGTAATATTTTGATCGTAATCACTACGTAAAAGAAACATGCGCGTACACTAGGTAATAGTAAGCGTACTGACGAGAACGCGCGCTCTCCCGACGTGCGGCAGCCGCCGCCCCCCGCGCGGGGGAGGGCACGTTGCCGCGCCTCACCCCCGCACCTGGAACACGCTCAGAGATAAGAGGACGTAAGTAGACGCATGTGAGTACAGATAGGTAAGGTAGGTTATCTCCGAAGGTCAAGCCGAAGGCACAGAACTGAAATATCATAGTCACAGTTAACACACAGTTCTTGCCCATTTTTCTCCATACGAAAAGTACCTTTTGGAAAGGGCGACTAGAATCAATTCTATTTTAATGCAACTTTTGACGTTCAAACGTGCCTTTTAAGTGCCTATTTGAAATAAATGATTTGACTTTGACATATTCGACAGTGGAGTGCACGTAGTGGTGTGCCCGACACTGACAACCGAGAACATAGCGGTTGCGAGGTTGACAGTGGAGGACTATAGCACCGTAAGTAACAAAGACAGAAGTAGCGAAATGAATAGTAGGAGGAGATGTGGACGCATGGACGAAAAGGGAAGAAACCCCAGATGAACCCAACCTCCATGTGCGAAATTGCGGAAACATCCCAACATTTGCTACCATTCAAGGGGGAAAAAGGTATAAGAGCACTGTAGACATCACAGCCTGTTCAAACGACATGCTTAGACACGTGGACGAATGGAGAGTAGCCTAAGTTATTCCTTACAACATAGCTATGCCGGTGAAAGTCCTGTCAAAATCGGTCCTGCCGTTTCGGAGATTAGCCGGAACAAACAGACAGACAGACAAAAATGTTAAAAATTGTTTTCTTGTTAGTATAAGTACTGTTAATGTTTCTGGTTATTTTTTTGCATTTCTAAAAATGACTTCGCCTTTCTTGGACTATGGATTGCATATTATATGCATTGCAGTTTGCGTTGGCTACAATAACAATACTTACCTATAACACGCATCTCGGACTACCTACTCTGGTTTTATCTGGTTTTCAACGGCGATCCAACTGTATAAGCCGGGGCATAGCAAATGAATCATTTGGGATACAGTCGTTAGATTTGAGAGAAATTCAATCTGTTGGAAGACAGTGGATTAATCCGCGATCGACAGGTTTGAATTTTTTTCTGACAGGTTTGTAGTCATCAGATTTGGAAAGGGTCATATGGTTAATTATTCACAAAGTTTTACGACGAACCAAAATATACAAGGCTTTGAAACACTATTATTGCTTCATAATACATTTTGTTTTATTTGTGTCCATCTATGGGCCAAGCATGTATGGGACAAACATTCATTTCCTTTCTACGCTGCTTTGATCCTGAGAAGAAAACCTTTGTGGTAGACGGACAAACAAGACATTGCACGTCATTGTCAACAGGGAAAGTACGCAAAGGCAAGGGCTGGCAGCATTGCTGTCATTCATTGGCCGAGAAAGTAGGCGAGCTCCCCATGGCTTGGCGTTTCATTCCCAAACGGCTCGAAGATAACTACTAATTGAGTTGTTATATTTGCTTCAATTGAGGCTTTGTGCAGCTGCAGCTGCAGCAGCAGCAGCCGCTCTAGCACAGCCTGCCGTTCTAGGAATATGAGAGGATGTAGGTACACACAGGTGGCACCCCGAACCAAAGGCTTAATTCCGAAATAGCTTGATTATTGCACGGACCTTTTGTAAGGCAGGTGTGCCCGTGTGAGGAACGAGGGATGCAGACGAGTGCAGGAGGCGAGCAGTGAGCAGTGGTGGCCGGTGCTGGGGCGGGCGGGGTGCGCGCGCAGCGGGGCGCGGGCGGAGGCGGCGCGAGGCACAGCTCCGGTCGCGGGCCGCGCGGCCGCGCTGCAGTGTGGCGCGGCGTTACGTCACGCGAGCACGACCGCGCACGACACGAGACTCGTGGCGGACTCGCCACGCGCGCCCGACACACGCCCGCGAGTGACAGTGCAGTGACTGCGACAGTGATGAGTGCGTGCAGCTAGTGATCACCACCGGCGACCAGCTCTATCCGACATGAATACCAGATCGCACTTCCATGGAGATAGTATGTAGTTTGCTACGGAATCTCTTTTATCCAAAACATGTCATCTGCACACTTAACCATCCCACCTTGCAATGTTTAATTGAACTGAAAGGATTAGTTCGCTGAGGAACGTGAATACTTTGTTTGATTACTTAGTAACTATTACCACATCATAAAGTCATATCCGGTGCAGTGCACTATTACGACGTACCGCGCGCGGCGCGTCGCTGATGCGGACCCCAGGCTGCCCGTGCTCGTGTTCCAGCTGCGCGCGGCGTGCTGGTGGCGCGCGCGGAGCCTCACTTTGCTAATGAGTGCTGTTCCATATAACATACCACGCGCGGAGCCTCACTTTGCTAACAAGTGCAGTTCCGTATAACCTTAGGCTTTGCACTAAATGTAACCATAGGCTTTGCACTAAAATTTTTACTTATAGTAATGCAAACGTATTATTAAGTAGAAGTTTTGATTGCTAGGAAGATCTAATAAACACGAATCTGACTTTAAAAAAATGATGGAGTTAGTTCAAAAGGTCCATTATTTTGATAATTATATGTAGGGATGATGATAATAAGTGAAAGAAGTGGTTTTATTTGACTGTAAATGAGTTGCAATGAGTTTCATAACATAACACCCCCTGTTGGTGTGATTGCCGTATGGCATTCCAGTGTGAGGAAATATAGGAATAAATAAATAAATCTGTAATCCCCGAAGAGTTACGAGTAGGTGGAAAAAAAATGCCAGTGTGTATTCCCAATTAGGGTCGAGTCCCATGTAAGTAATTGGGGGCGAGCCTATCGCCCAATAACACTGGCCGATCTAGGAATCGAACCCAGGACCTCATGCTCATGTTTAGAAACAAAACTAAATAAAATTGAAGTGTCTGTTTGTAATATCACAACAGCTTTTTACTGAATGCATATGAAAGTATATTATACACTACTTATAACTAAAAAACTACCGATTTTGACAGGACTTTCACCAGCATAGCTATGTTGTAATGAATAACTTAGGTTACTTCTATTTTACAAAAAGAATTAGGGTTCTGTGCAAATAAAAAGAAAACCCATGAAATCCAACTTGTTTTCCGACATGCACGCAAACGAAGTGGCGGGCACAGCTAGGTGTGCTAGGGTACAACATATGTGTACACGGGCCGTCCATACACACCACTTGAAGAATACTGCTTAGTCGAAAATAGAACTATCCTAATAATACCGTACTATTTTTTCTAGCAGCGCAGGCATGCTGGCCGATCCATTCATTTAGTTTGCATTTTTTACGATTCTGAAACGATTTAATGCATAGAAATAAGTGAAAACACGCATGAGTTTTAATTGGCTATCTGAAAGAAGAAGTACAAAGAGGATACGTTTACTTGCGGTAAACACGACGCAGAGAAAGAACACATACACAAAAATAACAAGTTGGGGAAAATATGCGTCGCATCCACGCAAAGCGGTCATCGCTCAGCATGCTACGACCCTATATGAAGAGACAGATCCCATCACTGGTGGTCAGCGACAGCCGGCACTTGCATGTTTCTCATGAACTAACTTCGGAGTGAGTGCGGGGCGCCGGCGCAGGCCGATTCATACTTGCCCTTGTCACAAACCGGTTAACCTAAAGGTGTCAAAAAATAAAAGGCCCGTTTTGACATTTGAGAATGCGTTCTTGATACCTGTCAGTTTCATACAAACTAATACGTGTTTTGCGAATTTGATCTTTATTAACTGCTAGAACTGTCAATGTCAAAATGGGCCTTTTATTTTTTGACAAGATTAATGGACAGGGTATTGGTATTTATGTTTGCATCACACGGCGGCTTCGTCAGATGCAAGGTGGACGTCGTAAGAGGCAACATTGATCTTAGTTTGTAACAACATGAATATTAATATTCCTAGTATTCGTCGGTTTTGTTTAGTAGTTTTAACGTGTTGCCGTGATGAGGGAAACGATTTTTTTTGAAAATTGGGCGATCTATATAAATATATATTTTAACAGATAATTGGATTCTTAATTACGAAGAACTACAACATAAATAAGTATTATCGCACGCAGGCGCCTTCGTACTTCGTACACGAAGTCGCGGGCAAGGCAAAAGCTAGTTTATTTTAAATGTCGTTTTTCTTCGCGATGTTTTCTTTCAGCGTATGTCAGTGATGTCTAAGAGAAACTGCAGTCCATTGAAAAAGTCATACGGGTACAGATGTTCTATGTCAAAAAGTCCGCTCAGCCTCGGTTGTAGTAGTAACGTTCCCCGATATTCGTATTTGTGTGCATGAACCTAGGTAGTGGCAATAAAAATCTTAATTTTTATTTGAAGAACAATATGAAAGTAGGGCAATAAAAAGTAGGTCCTAACCTATTGAAAGTAGGGCTGGTCGACCCCCGGCATCGGCCGGAACGAAGCTCAAAATGAAAAAAAAAATAATTATTGTGGCCTCACTATCGGCTTCAGCTCTCTCGAAAACCCTACAAACGATCTCTCTCTCTCTGTTTCTCTCTGTGTCTCTAAAATAGTAGCATGGAGCAATGTGAAAGTAGCATAACGCTTTTTCGTTAAGTGACGATTTCTTCAAGTTTACTCCTACCGCAAGCTCAGTTAAAGAATTTCGTTCCAAATAGTCCGGTCAAATTAGACCAAAAAATAGGGGTGAAGTTACAAAAATTCACACTCGGCTGAAAATTGGTAGGTTTGTTAAAAACACTATTATAAGTGAAATGTAGACAGTCCTCATCGATCCGCCACCTGGAAAAATATTTACTCGGGGTCAAAGGTCACAAAAACGGGTTTTCGCAATTTTCAGCAAAACAGTAAATTTTATCATAAAATTAGCCTAAACAAAAATTTTAGATCAGATAATTATCTATAAAAAATGTCTAAATACTTTTTCCTAAGAACCACCATTTTTGAGATATAACGATTCAAAAAGTTGAAAGAGTTGTAATCGTCATAATATGTAAGCCGCAAAACAACGTCGTAGGACTTCAGCAACATCTTCATCTTCTGATATTTTATTTGATCAATCTATGACAGTTTCTACCAGTCAACAGAAATGTCTTGCAAATACTCACAACAAATCTCGGTTCACTTCAATGTTGAAAGAAAAGTTTACTGCTGAAAATATATTGGTGAAACAAGCTAATAATGATGCTGATGTAATGATAATTGAAACAGCAATAGAGCAATTCAATTTAACAAATACAACTATTGTTGTAGGTGAAGATGTAGACTTGCTCGTATTAACGAGCTCGAACTCCAATCGAAAAAACTATTTTTTTTTAAACTTGGAAAAGCTCAACATCAATCGGTAATATATTCATCAAAAAGTTTATCTACTTTTGCAAAGTGTCAAGATCATGCACTATTTTTACATTTAACTGGCTGTGATACGACATTTGCATTTCTCAGGAGGGGTAAAACAACTGTTTTTAAAATGTTAGAAAAACAAGATTTTCAATGTGCTGAAGTTTTCAAAAAGAGTAATTCAACTCCACAAGAAGTTATCACCAACGGAATTCACTTTTTTCTCTCTATGTATGGAGCTCCTAAAAAAATTACGTGCTTAGATAAGTTTCGATATGCATGTTTCGTTAAAAATACTCGAAATAAAAAACAAGTGCAGTTGGCTTGTCTTCCTCCAACCTCAGCGGCTGCTCATCAACCTCTTTTTCTGGTATATTACAATACCAAGTTCAAGTGTGGCTTGGTTATCAGCTAGCTGATAACCAAGCCACTGGGTCTAGACCCAAAAGGCTGGGGTTGGAAGTTGGTCGACAATTAATTAGAGCCAGTTCAAACTTTACTCCCATCTGCGCCAGAAAAACTGCTAAACACAATTTTTTGCAACTGTAAAAAGGGATGTAGTGCTAAATGTGGTTGCAAAAAAGTTGGACTGTTTTGTTCTGTAGCATGTACAAATTGTCAAGGCCGGTCATGGTCCGATGTTGAATCACCAACAATTGAAGATTCATTTGATGCTAACGAAGAGACATGCGATGTGTCATTATTGGGGCAATTTACTTACACCCAAGATGAAGAAGATAAACAAGGAGAAGAAGAAGAAGAACAAGGAGAACAGGAAGCAGAAGTTTCAGATAGTTATGATTCCGATGGATAAATTATATCTATATATATATTATATCTCAAAAACGGTGGCTCTTAGGCAAAAAAGTAATTTGACATTTGTTATAGATAATTATCTGACCTACAATTTTTGTCAGGGCTAATTGTATGATAAAACTTACCGTTTTGCTGAAAATCACGAAAAACCCGTTTTGTGACCTTTGACCCCGAGTAATTTTTTTTCCAGGGGTCGGATCGATGAGGACTTTTCACACTTCATTAATAATAGTGTTTTGAACGATCCTACCAATTTTCAGCCGAGTGTGAATTTTTGTAACCTTGGATGTCTAAATTGACCGGACTAAAAATCAAAATAATTAAATTCAGAGTCGCTGTTGCTGTCGGAATCATTTTTAATTTTTTTTGTTAATCTGTACTGTCCCACTGCTGGGCAAAGGCCTCCCCCAAATCTTACCAGGAACTCTTTTCCCGCGCCACCTCGAACCAATCCTCGCGGTACGCGTGCAGGTCATCTCGCCATCTCTTTCTGGGCCGGCCACGGCGACGCCGTCCATCTTCAGGCACCCATTGAGTGGAGACTTTTGCCCTGCGGTCATCGTGCATGTGGCTGATGTGACCCGCCCGATCCCGTTTGAGCCCGGCCGCCATCTTTCCTACAGGCATACTGGATGTATGCCCGTTTTAGGTTAGAGCTCCGTGGGTGCAAACGGAACATCTCGCAAATTATTAATTCGAAAGCTAGGTCCATGTTTTAAATATAATTTTTTGATTTTTCGGACATGTTCACGTTTGATGGCATTTTTGCTCCTAATGGTAATTATGGGTTCAAGCTTTCACTTATCAGTTTTTCAGTGCTAAAGAGATTTTGTTTAATATTCTTCGATGCAATATAATATCCGTTGCACAGTTTTTGTTGTTGTTGTGTGGCTGCGCCGCACGCTGTACGCTGCGAAATATTTCTTAAATATGTCTTACAGTTAGAACGAATAAGAATGTATCGTATTGTTACGAGCTTCGGGGTTCGTGACAATTAAAACTGCCGATATAAATAACCAAAAGTACCACTTTAATTAAACAACATGGGACTGTTCCTAAATTACCCTAGGCTGATAAAATTTTCGTTTTTCCTAATTATGTGGAAATGTCAGGAATAATGGGTCGGTTCCCCCTTGCGGGGAAGAACAGCACCCCTCCTCCGTGCTGTTCTATAGGGCTCGGCTCTAGACTGGACACCCTTCCACCGATTGTAAAGAATTCCCAAGAAGCGTTTGCCTTGCCCCGACTTAGAAAGTTGGGAAGCAAGGAAGGATAGAAGAAAACAATTGCAATAAAAAATCACCTTTCAAACAAAAAAAACAAAATTAAAATCGGTTCATCCGTTCGGGAGCTACGATGCCACACACAGTGACAGTGCTGACAAACACACAGAGACACGTCAAACTTATAACACCCCGTCGTTTTTGCGTCGGGGGTTATAAATAGGGTTGGGAATTCATAGATAAGGTGATTAAGGAAAGGAAATGTACTTTTATTTTGATTATGAAAGTTACAAGAGATGAGAGCTAACACTTTCGTTTGAGAATACATTGTTTTGAGTTACATTACTGAATGTTCTTGCAATAATCGAGTAACCCACCCCAGAGACGTAGGGCCGCTTTACAACAGCTGTTACGTCGTGCATGTGCCACAAGTCCTCACGTGCATAGGCCTAGAGATGACCAGCTGCGGTTCCAGCGGGACACGCTCCCTACACTCAAGCATGTCTTACTCAATCCTAAGGTAAAGGAATGCGGAGTGCCTCTACCATTGAGCGAGACCAGTTTCCAGAAGTGCTGGACGCGTACAGTAGTAATAACCCCTCATAACAGCCTACTCACCCTTTACTAAGACAATACAAAACTAGCGCAAGCGTACCGCATCGTCAGTCGGTTGCAGAATTCCTTACGATTGCCTTGCTTGCTATACGCCGAAGTGGTAAATCGTCAACTCGCACTTCCTTAATCTACCCAATTTAGAGGATGTTTCCAGTTTAATCAGCAGCCGTGCGTCCATTCTTGTCTACCTATTTATGTAGCAACGAAGCCTTTCTATCTGGGCATCCAAATGATGTCTCGCTAAATATATTTTTTTGTTTTCAGTAAGAGGCCTACGGGGCCCGGGTGTGATTTAACGAGACACAATCCGTAGCGTTCCTTAGAACGACTATCTATCCAGTTAAGGGTGCTTTGTAAAGCCCACCCCAATCCCTGGAAGTGTGCGCATATCAAGAGCAATGCAAAATATCCTGCAGTTAGTCTGTCCATAGCGAAAAGGTAGCCATCACTAACGTAGACGACGAGTGCAGACGAACTAACCCTACCTTTTTATAAATTAATCAACCAATCATTTGAGGAGGGAGCTTTTCCCAAAGAACTTAAAAATTCACTTATAAAGCCTATACACAAGAAAAATTCCAAAACTGACCCTAATAACTATCGCCCTATTGCGCTGCTGCCAGCTGCGTCAAAAATCTTCGAAAAGGCTATGTGTGACCGCGTTTACTCTTTTTGCGAAAAGTATAAATTACTTGACGACTGCCAAAACGGTTTCCGTAAAAACCGATCAACAACGCTAGCAGTATATAAGTACGTACAAGAGGCCCTAACTATTATTAATAATAAAAACTACGCCGTAGGTATGCTGCTCGATATGACCAAAGCCTATGATAAGGTTCAATTTAAAATACTATTAGACAAGTTACATGGGATAGGTATACGAGGAAAAGCTCATGAATGGTTCACATCATATCTAAAGGACAGGGAACAACTAGTAGAAATTGAATATTTTGACAAAAACACAAATGAAATAATTAAAATGAGATCTGACAGTAAAGCAGTTAATGCATCAATTCCCCAAGGCAGTGTTATAGGCTGCCTTTTGTTCCTAATCTATATAAACGACCTTCCTAAAATTATAAACGAACCATGTGTTCTATTTGCGGACGATATCTCCTTACTCACCTCATGCAAAAATGATTACAACATAAATGCTAAGTTAAACTTCCTTCTTTCTACAGCTTCAAATTGGATGGATAACCATAATCTTGAAATCAACTTCGCAAAAACAAAATTAATTACTTTTAATCCCCATCAAAAATCCCCATTAAAATTAAATTTCATGTTTAATAATCATAAACTTGAGCAAGTAAACGAATTTACCCTTCTCGGTGTGTCTATAGATACCCACATAAACTGGAAATCCCATGTACAGAAAATACGAGCTAAACTATCAACTTTCGCATATGCCCTACGCGAACTTAAAAAAACTACCAACCTGCAAACAGCACTAGTCGCATACTATGCATATGCCCAGGCATGGCTCAGCTATGGGGTCATGCTGTGGGGTAATAGTACAGATTCACAAACCATATTTATTTTACAAAAGAAGCTAATCCGAATTATAACAAACATAGAACACACAGACAGCTGCAAACCACACTTCCTAAAACATAAAATACTCACACTCCCTTGCTTATATATCTTGGAAATATGTAAATTTGTCAGAAAACACCCAGATTTTTACACTTATTGCGAAGAAACACAAACAAGATACACCTTGCGACATAACAAAAACAAAATAAACAAACCTCAATCCAGACTCAAAATGCACTCAACCAGCCCTTTAATTATGTCCATAAAAATTTATAATAAATTACCGAATAACATTAGAGAACTAAATAAAACACATATATTTATTAATAAATGTAAACAACTTCTGGAATCCAAGGTATATTATTCAGTAAAAGAGTTTTTAGATGACAAATCAATTCCAAAATAAAATTATCCCCTCTCTTAAACACCGAACATTAAAAATATATAATTATAATATTAATACATAAATAATATACCATAATTAAATAACAATATTAATATAATGATAATTTCGAACTATACTATACATTTGAATACTTAGATACAACAGAAAATATATTATTATGATCTCATAAAACTTAAAATAATTTCTAAAATATAAATATTGAAAGTAGTTTTTAAATTAGTGACTTTAAAAACTATAAATGTTACGATTTTATAAGAAGTGTTATGTTATTTTTTATGTTTTTAAATTTTAATTTTAATTTAATTTTTAATTTGTATTTTTCAAAGTTGAATTATACCTTAAATGTTGCTGTGCCCTAACAGGGTCCATAACTGTTCCTTTAGCTTTAAGCCTTATGTAACACCTGTATACACATTATGGTACGCAAATAAATAAATATGAAATATGAAATATGAAATATGAACGTTTGGTTGGTTTGTGTTCGTAAACAACAGACTGCAAGGAAGCACTATAATTAAAATTGGCACTACCGAGTTGCGAGTTCGGTTCAGCCTTCCATAAGGGGTGTGATTGCCCTAAGCGTCATGTCTTGGTTGTGGTTGTCAATAGTCTATTGGTAGAGCATTTGTCTACAGTATGTTGGCAAGCGTCACACCTTATAGCGGGCTTTCCCCGAGTCCCTACGACCAAACGCATGTGTAGGTTACCTCGATAACGCCAGAGAAAGAGATAGGAACAAGGAGGGATAAAGTAGTCAACACTCACCTGATCGTTCACAAACGCACTCACTGAGATTCACGCGCCTTACACGCTACTTATATACATTCATAGAATGCTATAACCTAGTCTAAAACAACACTTATTATTTAACGTATTAATTAGCACTTCCGCACTCTCGATCTCTCAACAGACACACAGGTTCAATGCTACTGCCCTAAGTTCTAACTCTGCTAGCCTAGTTTACGCCATCCGCTCACCCTCGTGGTCTCAAACCAACCGTCTCACAAACTACTTTAAATACTAGATTAGTATAGTCTGGGTTTCAACCCAACTATATTTAATTTAATAACAATTGCTCGCTATTTCGCGACAGCCCATTCGGACATAGCCTCTTGGCATTCCCTAAATTTCTTAACTTAAATAGCGTGGACTAGGAAGTCCGTATCCTAAAACGGTTCGACACCGACTGCCTAGCCTCTTCGTTCTCCTTCCCACGTTCTAAAATCACCACGTGAAGGCACCCAGCCCTCTTCTCAAAAAGGTTCGCCCAGGTACCGTCGCTCATCATCCGACCCAACTAATCGTAACCAGATGCGGGACTCGTATTCTCTATTGCATGTAAGGGTCTCAGCGTTCTTAGAATTCGTACAATATATTGCATCTTATGTGACGTAAAATATCGCTTTCTATTGATGGCTAGCCATAATTGCCGGTCTGTTTTCCATAAAATTTAAATGGAATGGGTTTCTAAGAGTTTCAATATTGTTTTACTATTTTATAGAAATAGGATGTTTTGTTATTGATTAGAGTAACATGTCGAGCTGTCAGACCATAAAATTGAGATTTAATGCGTTTCTAAGAGGGCCGATATCGTGGGGCAATGTTAAAATAAGATATTTTGTTATTAAATAGGAATAAGTGATAGACAGTCACAAACACTAATAACATCTCAAACACTCTAATTATAAAACACAATTGCTCTTAAGTCGCACTTGAAGATTGCTTTCGATGTATTCGTATGTATCGCTGATCCAAGTCTGACTGGTCTGGCGCTAATCTCGGCCTTATATAGTGCCGCAGATCTAGAAGGTTCGAGTACATACCGGCCCCGACTGACCAGATGTCGAAATTTCTAGAAGGATCTATTAGTTCTGCTACTTGATACTAGATGGCGCTAGTGGTAAATTAGTTCTGCTGCTCGATACTAGATGGCGCTAGTGGTAACTAATGTCACCATGTACCAGGCATTAATTGTGGCGCGCAACACTGCCCCCTCCTAAGACATGCTCGTCCCGAGCATTATCTTCTCCATATAACGCGCCAGTCGATCCAAATGCACGATCTTAGGAGTACCTCTTGCACCTTTCTGTATCCGGTAGGTTACATCATTGATCTTTGTCACAATCCGGTACAGTCCATCCCTTTTAGCTTGAAGCTTAGGAGATTTCCCTTTGCTGCGGACTGGATTGTGCAACCACACTAGTGAACCTTCGTCGAACCCTTTCGACTGTTAATTTTGCGGTCATAACGGGTTTTCATCTTTTCAGACATTTGCTGGCCCGATTGTCTGACGTACTCGTAAATGTCATTCATTTTTTTCCAATAGTTATTCGCATAATTGGTTATACTGGGTGGGGCATCAGGTGGTATTCCGGTGATCAGGTCTGCAGGCAGCCGTAATTCTCTTCCAAAGTTTGCAGAAGCTGGTGTCACCGATTTACTTTCGTGGACAGCGCTTCGATATGACAACAAAAACGGCTGTATGTGCTTGTCCCAATCTCGTTACCGATTTTCCACAACTTTTGCTAGGTACCTCTCCAATGTCTTATTAAATAGTTCCACCATTTCATTTGATTGTGGGTGGTAAGAAGTTGTTCTTGTTTTATGAGTTCCCATAACTCGACAAATTTTCTGGAATATTTGGGACTCAGAATTCCTTCCTTGATCACTGAATCTCTAAAGGTACTCCAAACAACAGAAGACTTCAGAAACTAATGTATCTGCAACTGTCGAAGCTTCTTGATTTGGAAAGCTTGAGTTGGCGAAGAACAACACTGCACACTGAACACTGCACTGGCACTTAGTGAAGTAATCCATCACAACCATGAAATAATTGTTACCACTTTCACTTTCCGGAAACGGCCCCGCAACGTCAAGGGCTATCCTCTCCCATGGTGCACCAACATTGTACAATTTCAATGCACCTCTACTACGAGTCTGAGGTCCCTTTACAGCTGCATAACTTGTATGTACATTTGCGACACCAGTCCTCGACATCGTCCCGACAATGGACCCAGTAAAACTGTTCTCGTATCTTCAGTAGAGTCCGTTTTACTCCCAAATGGCCTCCTGAACAACCATTATGATACAGCTGTAGAACATCTCACTCTCTCATAGTTGAGCTTTGATTTAAATTTTTCCTTACGTACATGATGTTATCATAGATATATTGACAAGGTACCGTCATATCTTTAAACAGTTCCCTTAGAGAATCGCGCCTGCGGAAGCCATATATTGCTCTGATGGTTCTTTTCTGCAGAATAAAAATAGACTCGATATCTGCAGCCCGTCCCCATAGTAAAATACCGTAAGACATTATACTATGAAACTAACTGAAATAGACTAGCCTCGCGGTATCTACATCAGTAAATTGACGGGTTGTTCTTACAGCATATAATAATAATTTAATAATAATAATAAATTTATTTGTCCAAAATATATAAATACACACAGACACAGTTCAGAGCAAATCAATACAATAGAATAAGCATACAAGAATATGAACCCTGTCTCTTAAATTTGTTAGAAACCTGTATCTTAAGAGACTGTGATCGGCCAAAATTTAAATTTAGTAAAACTAAAACTTACAAGAGTGAAAGTGTGTCGATCTACTATTAGTGATGCATATTAACATTAGTATACAAATATGTGTGAGTGTTGAGGTGTATGTACATGCGTGTGTTGTGAGAAGGAGGTGAAAGGGAAGTGAGAAGGAGAAGGGAGGAGAGTGTACCGATGTATGTGTGGGGGTCTGTTAGTGTGTGTGAGTATGAGATCTTGTGGGTGGATTTGAAGTGGTTAATTATGTCAAGCGATGTGTGATAGTAGTATAGACTCTGTTTTAATATAGTCCTGCTGTATGAGCCAGTCAGAGGTTTTTGATTTGATATTGAATTTATTTAGGTCTATTATGTCTAGTTCTTTCTGTATTCTCTTAAAAACATGATGACTTAAGACATAGTATTGACGTCTTGCAAATGTGGTTTTGTACTGTACACCTGGGGGAACATATGTACGCTTACTTGGATCAGATGGGAGTAAGCGGGCATATATCCTCAGGACAGATTGGAGAATGAAGAGCTGCCGAACCGTCAGCACTGCAATCAGCGTAAAATTGCGCTGTATGGTATCTGTAGGGTTTCCTTAGCATAACTTTAAGTACAGCCCTTTGAGCTCTCTCTGATCTTAGAAGATAAGTCTTCGCTGCCCCACCCCATACAGTCACACAGTATCCATTAATCTATTGGCATAATGTGAAGTAGACCATTTTTAGAGTGTCAATACCGGCGGATTCTCGGAGAGATTTGAATATGTGGATAAGGCGTAGTGTTCGAGAAGTTAAGTTATCGAGTTGTTTATCCCATTTTAGTCCATCGTCTATATGCACACCCAAGTATTTGATACTTTCTGCTTTGGCAATAGAAGGGCATGAACACGATAGTAGCTGATTCTGGCATGAGTGAGCCGTTATCGTGAAACTACTTGTAGGTTTCGTGTTGGACCGGATCGCAAAGGGCAGGCAGGGCAGGGCAGGTTTTTTAAAATTTAATGTCAGCAAGTTTAGGTCAAGCCAGTTCATAATTGAAGACATTGCAAATTCGGCCTTTTGTTTCACATCTTCCCAGGAGGGCCCATCAACCACAATAGCTGTGTCATCTGCATATGCATAGACCTTACAAGCTGGTATTGACACTCTACAAAGGTCATCCATGTATATCTGAAAAAGATGGGGCCTAGAATGCTTCCCTGGGGGACACCGTACAGCACAACCTCTTCATCACTGCAGCTAGAGCCAATCTTTACCAGCTGGGTGCGATTCCTCAGGTAATCTTTGAAGATTTCCAAAGCTATGCCATGTACACCCAAACACTCTAGCTTGGAAATTAGTTTGGGGACAGAGACTGTGTCGAAGGCTTTTGACAAGTCCAAAAAATACCAAGGCACTTTGTTCTATTGTCCAGTGTCTTAGAGATAGATTGCGTTAGATCCAATACTGCGTCTTCAGTGGAGACTCCAGACCGGAAGCCGTACTGATTGTCCGCTATAATTTTGTATTTATCGAGAAAGCTTCTAAGATTTTGATTAAGAATCTGCTCAACGATTTTAGAGAGCGACGACAGTACTGATATAGGCCTATAATTATCGACACAGCCTCTGTTCCCTCCCTTAAAAATTGGGTGGACTATGGCTCTCTTCAGAGAATCTGGATAAACTCCTGTCTCAATGCAGAGATTGCAGATATATGTTATCGGCGATACTAGAATATGACGATATGACTTAAGAAGCGAGGAAGATATTCCATCCCAGCCTACGGCACAGTCATGGCGCATCTGCTGTATAATATTTTCTATGTCACATTCGTTAACTTTTTGGATAGCAAGTGAATTGACAGGCGGCTTCTGAGTCTTGTTATTACCATCTTGAATGGTCTCGCGGCTTAAAGGCAATTTAGGTGGATTATTCATTATTTTTGCAGCCATATTTTTACCTGTGTTGCTAAAGAAAGATCAGACATTGTTGAGGGAAGATGCAGGACTGTCGCATACTTTCAGTAGTTCAACAGGACTAGAGCATATTTTACCCGTATTGGTTATCTCCTTAATGGTTTTCCATAATGCTTTAGAATTATTCCTAGATTTTTCAAGCGCACTCTTTTCATAGGCCCTCTTTAATTTACGCAGTAGCATATTGCAGTAATTTCGGTAACGCGTATAGGTTACATGTTAAATTGTTAGGTGACTTCTTAGATTTTACGTGCAGTTTATCTCGGTGCTTAATACATTTTAGAAGACCTGGAGTTATCCAAGGTTTAATCGTTCTTTGTTTTCTAATTCAAATACACATAATATGAACATAGGGTATAATTATACAGATGTTATACAAAAAATGTTGATCCATGCTATGTCCCGCCAAAAGGCATACAAAATATATTAGGTAAGCGAATGTCAATTAACAAAATAAAAATAAATTCAACAGGTAAGTAGATGTCACAATTTCTTGCAATAGTTAATAATATGTCAATAAATTAAGACGGCACATAAAAAAATAAGTCACAATTAAAGCAATTTAGTCACAATTTCGTATACAACAATAAATGCAATAAAAATGTTAATAAATTAATATCATTATCTTATGAAAGCAACATTTTCATCATTCACTAAACCTCTCAATATGCAGTTGAAGGGGCATTGCCATAAGCACTGCTTGGAAAAAAAAATATTATTAGGCATGTCAAGTTATAAAATTGTCATAATAATATAAGGAAAATGTCATGGTGGTCATGGTCAATGTAAAGTCTAGGTACAATGATACATTTTGTATGTTTGCTTATTGCTGTTAATATCTTTATAATTAGTGTACTCATAGCAATATTCGCGTCTTTAATTGTGTAGATATCTGAAAAGTCAGTGTTTTCCAAATCAGTTTTGATGGCTTCGTGATTTAATCGGGAAATAGTGAAACTTTTGTTCCGTGTTGGGTTTGTATTTGAGATCGAGAGAATAACCGATTTGTGGTCAGTAGTGGACTCCAATACCAATGCGGTGGCCATAGACTTAGTTTTTAAGATTTATGATTTAAGATGTGATCTAGGCAATTTTCCAATCTAGTTGGTAAGAGGCGTGATGGTAGTAGTCCATGGGACGCGTTTAAGATTAGGTATTCTAGTGCACGGTCATTCCTATTGTCTAGTTTTATGTCTATATTATATCACCCACAGTTGAGATGTTGGGCAAGTTAGATATTTCCTCATAAATATTATTTAGACTTGACAAGAGACTATCGAAGTGATACTTGGTAATATTCGATGGAGTGTGAAGTGAGCTTATTATCAATTTGACATACAAGACTATTTGCATACATGATGTAAGGTTCCCATACCTTGACGTTTAGCCCAATTTTGGAGTAGATTATAACCCCATCGTTTTGGTTCGTAATGATTTTTGTTGAGTGCGACTGGTATCCGTTTAAAACTAGGAGGTTAATCACTATACTCAGCCAACACTCAGTCAAAACAATCAGATCAAAATCAATATTAATTACATATCAATGCTACATAAAACATATCAATGCTAGAAGGCTATCAAAATTTTTAATAACGCTGCGAATGTTTATGTGCAATAAGCTTACATTACTGTCAGCTCTATTTATATATTTAATATACTCATAGGGGTCACAAGAGAAAGAGTTTTCAAGATTAAGATTATCAATGTCCTGATTTATATTATTTATGTTAGCCATTTATGCTTTTTAATAACGAGCAAAAAGAGAAACAGTTTGAGAGTATGGTCTTGGTACTAAAAAATAACAAAATCGCTTTTCTGCGAATATAATGTAGTGGCGGGGGGAAATAGGTATGTATATGTGTTTTATGTTTATTTTTAGTGTGTAAGTAGCGTCTTTTCTGTGTAAGATGTGTTGAATAATTTATAACATAGTGTGAAATTTTAGTTGAGGTTAACAGAGTAATTAAAAAGTGATACAGATATAATATATAGCCCAAGGTTTCCAAGTAATGACCGGGCGCAGGTTCAACTAGTCACTTGCTGGTGAGCTCTTGAAGACATTTCTCTGAACTTATCAACAACTGTTTATCACCCGTTTGCTTTCGAAGGAAAATGTTTCCATTGCTTACCCAACAGAAGCAGTAGGCATTCTCCCTCGCAAATTCTCGCGCTAAGTAGAACAGCTTTTTAGATGTAGAAGACAGCGGCTCAGCAACATATACCGCCTGCCGTTTCCCCGATATGCCAATCAGCTCAGTGTTTAATTTGTTCTCTTTTGATTCCTTTTTGTTGTAAGAACGGACGGCAGACAATAGGTTGTGTTTTTTTTGCACTGTTGTAAACTCAGCAATTATTGGGCGTGTGGTGGGGGCCGTCATACCCTTAGTTTGTTTTCCCGGGAGGCGATATATATTACGAACTTCGGTTTCGGATATTGGCATTCCAGCTAGTTTGTCTATATTGCAGACTGTCCTGATTAGGGCGCCCGTAGTCTCGTCGTCGGTTTGTGGAACATTCCTTATTTCTATTCCCGACGACCTTGACTTATATTGCAGATCAATAATCTTCCTCTCCAGACCTTCTATATAGCAACGCTGTTCCTGTTGCTCTTTCTTAATCTCGTCAACCTCTTTCTTAAAATCTTCAAATTGTTGGTTAATAAAGGACATCGATCGCTCAATTTCTGCATTGGTTTTGCAGATTTCGGCGTTAGATGCCTGAATATTTATGTTTTGGGCCTTAATCTCACTTATGTCGGTAACTAATTTTGACATGAAAGCAGTTTGATCTTCTAGCATCTTGGTGATACGGGTGTCCTGATCTCTTTTCCAGTTATCTAATAAGTCTTGCACATCCTGTTGGTCTCCAGGCGAGTGTTCTTGTCTTGGTCGTTTGCGTCTATTGGTAACATATTCGCTTAACTCAATCGCCGAGCTGGTAGCGGGTTCAGACTGAGTCTGAGCCATAGCAATATTTGGAGTTTTCGGAGGGGTTCATGTGCTCTTGAGCACACTCCCCGAAGTACAGTCTGTAGAAGATGGACAGACAGGCAACACTTCGCCGGACTTCGCTGAACAGACAAGCCTGTGTTTTGGTGGTGTTGAAGCTGACCAGATTGTTGTCACCCCACCAAAAGGCACCAAAAGACTTAAGGTCGCATTCATTCGGTCCACCAGGCCCCCTCTTAACGAACTGACTTCTTCCCCTCCAGCCTTTGCACTGGACAGATATCTCTTCACGACGGTGTTGTCATCTGCATACCCAACAATACCTGGTATCAGTAGGTCTTTGATGTGCAGCAGGAAACGAGTCGCAGAGAGAACAGACCCCTGAGGAACGCCAGCATCAATCGCCATGAGGTCAGAGGAGCAGCCGTCAATGACTACTCTGATTGACCTTTCACTCAGAAAGTCAGATATCCAGCAACAAAAGCCAGCTGGGATTCCATAGGCTGGAAGCTTGCTCAGCAGACTTGCGTGCCAAACCCTGTCGAAGGCCTTCGAGATATCAAGAGACACGGCCAGAGCTTCGCCGTGTTTCTCGATGGCCTCGCCCCAGCAGTGTGTGACATACACCAGAAGATCTCCAGTGGAGCGCCCGCGGCGAAAGCCATATTGGCAGTCACTCAGGAGATCATTCTGCTCAAGATATGTCAACAGCTTGCTGTTATGAACCTTTTCCATTACTTTGGAGAGAATGGAGGTAATGGCGATCGGTCGGTAGTTGCAGGGATCGGCACGACTACCCTTCTTGGGTACTGGTTGCACATTTGCAAGCTTCCAGCATTTGGGGACAGTTCGAGTTTTCAGAGAGAGCCGGTAGAGGCGAGTCAGTACAGGAGACAACTCAGGCGCACAACACTTCAGCACTCTCGCAGGAATGTCATAGCCACACCACCCACACCACGCCTGCCTTGCCCACATCCAGACACTGAAGCACCCTTCGAACCTCTTTGTTACGCACTGTGATCTCCGGCATGGAAGAATCACATCGAGGCAAAGTTGGAGGGTGCTTGGAGCCAGTGTCTAGACGCGAGTTCTTCGCAAATAAAGAAGCAAATAAATTTGCCTTTTCAGTAGCGGAGTGAGCCAGTGAACCATCAGGTTTCTGCATAGGAGGCAGCGTGGGACGGCAGAAGTTGGTTTCGACCGATTTGGACAAGGACCAGAACTGCTTACTACCCGAAGGGTAGGATGCAAGCCTGGTCTCTATGCGACTGACATGGTCGAAACGTGCCCTTCGGAGAACCTTTTTGCAAGACTTGGCAGCAGAGTTAGAGGCTCTCTTCTTAGCTCGAACCCTCCGAACCCGGAGCCTAAGGTCGCGAGCTTGTACCCAGGCTTGGTAGGCAGACTCCTTTCGGGCATTAGCCCGAGCACAGTCCGCATTGAACCAAGGTCGGGCTTTGTGACCGAGCGGAATGTCGGAGAATGGGATAAAGTATGCTCATCAGTAGAGAAGCATACCCGCTGCCAAGGATAAGACGCAAAGAAGTGCCGCTTCTCATCCCAGTCTGCCGACTCGTAACGCCATACTCGCCTCGTGCCTCTAGGGCTATCATCAGGAGGAGAGTAGATCGATACGGATTTCACCAGACAGAGATCAGATGATCCCAGCGGGGCTGAGACCGATACTGAATGCCTGTCCGGATCTGTTGTCAGCAGCAGGTCTAGGCAATTGGGTGTTTGTCCGTTAACGTCAGGTACCCGTGTTGCTTGATTCACCAGCTGGGTGAGATCTAGCGATATCGCAAGTTTGCGCGCCTCTCTACCAGCGTGGTCAGTTTTCTGGCATGGGAACCGCCACTCGCAATGGTGAGCATTGAAGTCCCACAGAAAAACTAGTTCCGTTGACAGGTACCTCGTTTAGGCTAGATCTGCCGTCTCGGTGAGGTAGTCTAAGAGCCTGGTCGTCTCCTGATCACCGCTACGTGACCGGTAGACACTAGCATAGATAGTTTTATCTATTCCAGTGTCCACCATAAGCCACAACACGGAAAACCCGGAATCTTCAAAGCAACGGAGACGCCGACAGCAAATATCATCGCGAACGTACACGCAGACCCCGGCCCGCTTCTTAAACTTATGCTCAAGAGAGTAGCCCGGGCAGTTCAGGTACTACACGTCCGACGGACTTGCTGCGTCTCCGTTAAAAAGAGCAGGTGCGGCTTCTCGGTCTCAAGATAGTGGTGGACCGGGTCGATGTTGGAGTGCAACCCTCGGATGTTCGTGAAGTGCACTTTGACTGGCACGAAGTGCAGCCGTTGAGAAACCTTTTTCCTTTTGTACTTTGATTCATGGTGGGAGTGTGGTGGGTAATGGACTAAAGTCCAGGCGCTACTCTTTTGCGCTTATGGACCTCTTAAGCTCAGCTGACCTATGGGGAACTCATTTGGAGACTGCGGGGACGCCCGAACCCCCCTGAAATCGCCACCGGGTCCTGCCTTCCAGTCGCCAACTGGCACGGTGGAGCAATCCCAGGATTTTTCGCTAGTTGGGGCAGCCTTTTGCACGTGGCTGACGCGCTACTTAGGCCCCCTACTACCTGCGGTCGGCCAACGGCTAAGACCGTGCCAGTTGGCGTATTATATATGCTTATGCATATGCTTGAGTCGAGCGTTATCCCCAGGAAAACAGTTTTATCGACAAATTCTAGTTTCTCTTTATTCAATACTATTTAATGAATCACGCCTTAATTAACGGCTACAACAATGCATAAATCGCGGGTACATACCAGGCACCATAGATATTCTCTATGCTTGGCACTTTCTATCGCGGCAATAAGTTCCCGAGCGATCATTGAACGTTCTTTTTGCCGTTTTAGGATCTCCACGCAGCTGACCGCTACTGGTTTTAAACCTAAACCTGAGAATAATTACCAAATTGAACACTTTATTTATACAGGCTAGTGAAATTGTAGGTAAGTATACAAGAAAATCAAATATTTTCCAATATTTTGGGTAGGTTTTCCAATATTTTAGGTAGGTATATATATAGTATAATACAGGCTTGGATTTTTTAATGAAAAATAACATCCCTCAGATCTCTACTTATTTGCTGGATTAAATTAGGAAAAATGCGATCACTTTCATCGTGTTTTCAGCAAATTTTAGCATTGGTACTTTATTAGGTATTCCACAATCAGAGTCACAAATGTTCTGTATTAAGTGATCAAAATTGAACAAGACACGTTCCTTTAGATAACCTCACAGGAAAAAGTCAGGAACTGTCGAATCTGGTGAATTGGGGGGTCAATTAAGTGGTTTTTGTTTTGGAATTTATTGTTTCGGAAACATTCCTCTCAAAGTTTTGATTATGTTGCGTACTGCATGGTTCCTGGCTCCGGGCTAATAGAACCACAGTTTTCTTGATCTAACTGATTGAAAATTGACACTATTGCGATTAAGTACCAGTCGCAGTAACACCAGTCTTGTAGCCTCTTAAATGCGGAATGGAAAATGTGCAATTACTCCACGTAATTAGTCAGACAAAAATAATTTAGGCCTCCTGCCTGGATCAGCAAAGGTTGATATATTATTATATTCAAAATCTTAAAAAAAATATATTATTAAATATTTTTTAAATTAAAATCCTAATAATCTCCTAAATCATCAAAGCCCAGTCACTAGGTAGGCCTCTCTAGCTAAAGACTAGCAAGTGTGCAGTGTGTGCAGGGCACGCGCTGGGCTCGGGGGGCGCGGCGCGGTGAGGGCACGCGCGACATGTGGCGCGGCGCGGCGCTGGCGCTGGCGCTGGTGGCGCTGGGCGCGCGCGGCGCGGCGGGCGGCTGCGGCGTGGCGGAGTTCGCGTGCCGCAGCGGCGCCTGCGTGCGCCTGGACGCCTACTGCGACGGCGAGGCGCAGTGCGCGGACGGCAGCGACGAGCCGGCGCACTGCACCGTGTGCAACCGCACGTACTACGGGCGCGTGGGCGTGGCGTACGCCGTGGGCGTGCGCTCGGCGCCGCGCGCGCCCTTCCTGTGCCACCTCACGTTCACGGCGGGCGGCTTGGCGCACGGCGACCTGGTGCAGCTGGCCTTCGACGAGTTCCGCGTGGGCCGCTACGAGCCGGGCGCGCTGGACGGCTGCCCGGACGGCTACATGCAGCTGTCGGAGCTGGGCCGGCCCTTCACGGGCGGCTCGTGGTGCGGCGAAGCGGACGGCGCCGCGCTCTACTACAGCGAGACCGCCACCGTCACCGTATCCGTGAAGCTGTTCCGCGCGAGGCTCGGGGAGCCGTTCGGCTTCCGGCTACGTTACAAGTTTTTGGCGCAGCGCGATGCCGTCGTCAGGTAAGTTGACATTGGAAATTAACATATTATTCAGCTTGAAATTCCACGATATTATTATTATAATGTTATGTAGTATGAGTAGTTTTAATTTCGCAATAACTAGGTCCAGGCTCGCATGCACTATGCAGCACCGCCCTCCCGCTCGCACAATATGCACAGGCTCGCATGCAGTATGCAGCACCGCCCTACCGCTCGCACTATATGCACAGGCTCGCATGCAGTATGCAGCACCGCCCTCCCGCTCGCAAAATAACTAGGTCCAGGCTCGCATGCAGTATGCAGCACCGCCCTCCCGCTCGCACAATAACTAGGTCCAGGCTCGCATGCAGTATGCAGCACCGCCCTCCCGCTCGCAACAATATGCACATGCACAAGATGCGGTTATTATGATACAACATGCAACCCCAACCCATACTCGACACGTGTTTCATCCTCAGGAGATGTTGACTGGTCGCGTAAAGGAGATTTGTATGGAAAGTGAGAAATGGACCAACAATTATAACGATACGGTCTACCTATTTGTGTGGATACGTCATCGATACCCTTGCGCAAAAGGCCATCAAAATCTGACCCAAATTACAGTTTTTGAACGAATAGGATTCACAAGGGAAGGTACCTTGTAGCTACAGGAAATGTACTAATAAGATTGTCCTTAACTTTATGAGTAAAATGCTAACTGAATTCACAGATTTTGTTAAGATGGTAGTCAGCTAGAAATATGACAATGCAAAAATACCAGGGAGCTGGTCTGATGATGCACCCGGAAGGTGTAAGGAGCTCCTCAACTAAATAAGTTAAAGTCAAAAGCCCCATCAGGTTTCGTGTCATTAGATTACTCTTGATGGTCCGTTTTGGTGTCACTTACTTTCAGAAGCGTTCATGATTGAACGTAAGTACAGACGCCAGCAAGTCAAGCTACCCGAAACCGTCAAATTTTCCCAATCAACCTTGAACCTTAATGCTTTATCGATAAAGTAGAAAATCTATTCAAAAAAATTGACAGATTGTAAGTAGTAGCTTGATGTGCTGGCGCCTGTGCAATGTATGAAACAGTTCCAGGACTTTACTTTGAATGCATAATTAGCTTTTTTTATTAAAAAGAAAAAGAAAAAACAAACTTTTGATTAAATCTGACCATCAAAACACAATTACTAAACGCATAGCCTGGGACGGTAGCTATGTAGTTACCATATTCTTTTTTTTATGGATAATAAAAAATAATAAGGTAAGCCTCAGGCCCTCAGGGATGGCCCCATATTCTACCTCTTTATAATATTAAAGTATAGATCTGAATGAGTTTTGGTTGTGATAATTTCGTAACAAAAAAATCAACCGACTTCCAAAAAAAACACTACAAAGTGAAAAATAACTTTAATTTCGGAAGTCGGTGGCATAAAACAAAAATAACTTTAATTTCGGAAGTCGGTGGCATAAAACAAAAATAACTTTAATTTCGGAAGTCGGTGGCATAAAACAAAAATAACTTTAATTTCGGAAGTCGGTGGCATAAAACAAAAATAACTTTAATTTCGGAAGTCGGTGGCATAAAACAAAAATAACTTTAATTTCGGAAGTCGGTGGCATAAAACAAAAATACAAAACCAAAGACATCGACTTCCCAAATTAAAATTATTTTTCACTTTGTAGTGTATTTGGGAAGTTATACGTACGGTGGAACAATGTAATTGGTTTAAATTTTATATTGTGTGGGTTAATTAGTTTACATACATCGGTGACGGTCATTATTGTTGTGTGGGTATACGTAATATACACACGCGGCTAAAGATAAAATAAACGGGTACACAATGAAGGAATATGAGCCCATATTTTTACATTCGTTTAAGAACTTAGTTATTAAGGTTAAATAAAAAAGGTTTATTATTTTTTGCTTTTCAGTTTTTTCGGCGGTTTAATTTTTTTGTATTTTTTTTTTATATTTTATGATTTTTTGTGGCTATAATCTACTAATTGTTTTCCAAAGGACAGGCATATGTGGCACTGAGTAGAGTAATAATACACAACTCAGCATTCAAATCTGTGAGTGAAGAATTAATTCACCCCTATTTTCCCACCCTTAGGGTTGGAATTTTTATTCCAAATTTATATGGGATTAACTTTGTGGTATACTCTTTCGAATAAAAAAAGAATTATCAAAATCGGAAAACTGTAAAAAGTTATGCGTGGTCATACATAAAAAAATATATATATGTGTATATGTATATGTATGTATACATATATACGCGTCGACTTTCGAAAGAAAAAGACATTTGCTGCACACATGGTTTGAACTTCTCGTTCACTGACCAAAAACGATAGCCATTGCGCCAAGGTCCCTATAGTAATATGATGCGAAATATTAGGGGTTAAAGTATGAAATTGCCGATTTGTACTGAAAAATTGAAATTTGTTTTATTTTTTTATTTAACATATTTATTTAATCAAAATAATTGTCATACATTGCTGCCATCTATAAGGAAGGTCATTCATGCCTTTGCGATAGAACTCTTGTGATCTAGATTCGACAAACTGTGTGAAAGCATTTTGTACTGCCTCGTAGAAAATTGTCGAAATCACGAAAAAAATGGTAGTCCGTTGGAGCAAGGTCTGGCGAATACGGAGGGTGACGACTGGTTTCTAATTGCAGTTCATGTAGAGTTAAAATGGTTTCTCGTGCTGTACGAGGTCTCACGTTATCATGGTGCAATAATGGTGAAGATCGATTCATGAGTCGGGGCTGTTTCACTGCTAGTTTTGCTATTATTGTTCGGTGCGTTAATTAGCAGTCCCCTCTCCAAACGCAACATTGATATTGCGAGCTGTTTCTGCCGCGTTAGTTCCGCGTCGGAACTCGTATTAAAAAATAACTCGAATTTTCGAGGTATCCATCTTTCTTGTCTAAGCTGAATAAAAAAAACAGCTGAAAGGCGATAATCGAATGTTGCACATTTTTTAAAAGAAGAACTTCATAGGTACCATGTGAAAAAAGTTTCACTCAAAAATCTCAAACCATGAAGGTTCTATGTCAATTCGAAGTACCTATTACAATAAAACGGCAATTTCATACTTTAACCCCTATTATTGTACCTCGTTCAGTAACATCAATGAATGATTACTATTACTACTAAACACAGAGCTCGCTGGTTTTATTTGGTGTTTGTGTGCATAACCGTGACTTCACCCACACATATAATATGTAAACTAAATAGGTGGTTCCTGTGTACGTATTTTTTTTTAAAGCAAATTGTTCTTTAACACATTGAAAACACATCCGTGTTTAAGACTTGCAGCAGATGTCGTGTGTGTGTGGCTTAGTTGATTCTTCTGTACTCATTGGTCTCCGGATGACTTGGATTGAACCCAGGTTAAGTTCAACGAACTCCGGGACCGATTGCTATCAATGGCGGTGCTCTCGAGGTTGTTTGAGAAAACGTTTACCTCGGGCAAACTTTGCTGTTTGGTAAGAAAAACTTTGAGAAGGAGGCTAACAGCAGATTTTAGCTAGGCTAGGCAGCGTTTGGGTAGCATCGCAGGGTCTTCTCGTCGCGTATTCCGAAGAGCCCAAAGACTAGTCTTCAATCAGTGCGTTCTGCATATTATGACTTACAAAGCCAAAATGTGGACACTCACAGCTGGTCCATAAATTCGAGGTCGCTCAGCGAGCTTTGGAACGAACTATGCTTGGAGTCTTTCTGAGGGATAGAATCCGGAATGAGGTGATCTTGCAGAGAACCAAAGTTGTCATAGCTAGCATACCGTCTAAGAATAAGCAAGCTGGAGTGATAATGGGCCGGCCATATTAGCCGTAGAACCGATGACCGTTGGGGTAGATGTGATCCTTATCGATTGGCATAAAATAATTGTTGATTTTTTTCTGACTGTAATTCTGTTCAACGTATTCTATGAATGCAGGTCCAAGCATGTAATAAGTTTTAGATTTCCATGATTTCCTGTAACAACGACGGTAAGGGACCCTTTATTGGCCGTCCGAATATCCACCCTGAATATTATAAAAGTTTATTTTCCTCAAAATTGCGAAATTAAAACCAAATATTTTTACAATGCGTTTATTGTCATGAGTTTCCGCATAATAATGCCTGATTCCATAAAATTTATCTCACGATATTCTGATTGAAACGTTGAGCGTCGTATCTCACTCATGTGCTGTGGCGTGTCAGATTCGGCGCGATGGAGGCGCCGCTGGAGCGCGGCGCGGTGTCGCCGGGCACGTACTGCACGCGCACCTACGAGGAATGCCACCGCAAGCCGTGCCGTCTGCAGAGCCCCAACTACCCCGGCATGTACCCCAGGTATCTCGAGCGCCCATGCGTTATGTTTCACTTTCGTTGTGCCGCTATTACATTTCATCGTTGTTGACAGAAACGTCACCTGCTACTGGAGTCTCCGGCAGAAAGATATCCCTACGTGTAAACACGCGATGATTTCAGTGCGACAAGAATATTCACACAAGATGCAAATTAAGCGTTCAATATCGATGGCAAGGTGAGTGCTCGCTTTGAAAGGGATCGTGCGCCTGGAAGGTTGTCAGCAGAGCACAGTGAGCATGGTTGGTCGTACTTCCGCAGCCTGAACAAGACGGGGCGCGTGGTGCGCGCGTGGCGCGAGTGCACGGGCGAGCGCGACCGACTCATCTTCTACGACGGCGCGTCCACCGACGACCCCGTGCTGGTGGAGTACTGCGGCGGTGACTGGCTGCCGCGCGTAACGTCCCGCGGGCCTGAGATGCTAGTCGCCTTCCACTCGTCGCCCTTCAGCGCGCCCCTGCGCCCCCCCGCGCCCGCCGCACCCCTCCGTGGCTTCGAGCTCGATGTCGACGTCGTGTTCGCTGACTCCGACTCTCTCGACTATGCTCGGTAATAAATAAATCTATTGATGCGTCTGATTGACAGATCCTACAAAAACGTTGAAAAATGTTTAAGGAGTTCATCATCGCAGTAATGTTCTTGATAAATACCTTTTTTTAAGAAGTGGTTACTACAACGACACCTTGATCATTTTTGAATCGTGTAATATTCGGTTCGTTGGCAACAGAGAGGCGCGGCGTTGCGAGTTTCATGTGAAGGCGTCGTCGTCCGAGGAGGAGACGAACTCGACCACGTCGGGCAGCACACGCGGGCGACGCGGTCGGCTACGGGCGCCCGCACACACGCTGCCGCCCAACACCACCTGCACCTGGACCTTCCACGGACGCCCAGGTGAGCATGCGACCGAGAGGAGTGGTGCAGGTGATGATACGAACTCACGTCGGTACTCTATGCAGGAGATCTCGTGTGGATTTACTTCTCGAGCTTCACGCAATACTCGCTAGTCGAGCCTCGTCGCATCGAGAGCGGGGAGCGTGACGAGGAGAACGGCATGACGCACCCCAGCCAGCGCGCCGCGAGCGAGCCGCGCGCGCGCGTGACGCCCGGCGCCTGCGCTGTGGAGCTGCGCATCTGGGACGGCGGCGGCGCGCAGGAGGTGGGCGCCCGCGCCCTGGGCCGTTTCTGTGACGCGGCGCCGGCGCTGTGCGCACGTGCCGCTCTCGCCAACGCCACGCGCTCGCCGCGCCCGTGCGCGCCGCCCGACGGCTACGTGTCGGCCGCGCCGCTGCTGTCGCTGGCGGCCACCTCCTTGCCCGGCACCGCCACTCATCCGCTCGAATTTGCGCTTCACTATGAGTTCGTGGACGCGCGGCTCGAGGGAACACCTCTGCCCGATGACGGTCGACGTCCACGAGCTTTACCGAACGAGTGTGCTCGGTGGATCACGACGCCGGGCTCGTTCGCGTCACCGCGGAACGCGCTGTGGTTCGGGCGCGGTGGCGCGCGGCGGCTGCGCTGCGTGTACCGGCTGCAGGCGGACGGCGCACGCGTGGCACTTGACCTGCTAGCAGCCACGTTTGGCAAGGAGCCACGTTGCACGACGCGCGCGGATCCGCTTACCGGGCGGCCGGCTTGCGCACCCGACCCGCACGACCCGCACGACTCGAGACCTGACGACGCTGATGGTGCCGACGAAACGCTCGTCGACTTCGACGGCGATGACGACGCTCCGCTGCGGGTGCCACATCTGCGAATATATGAGTCTCCGTGGCCCGGATACAGAGTAAGAAGTTAAGAAATGCTCGAACGGAAGAACGTATTAACGTTAGAAGCGACGTGTACAGTGAGTGTGTCGCGTGCAGGTGCCGGTGGCGTGCATCTGTGACAACGGCAGCGCGCCGCTGAGGCTGCAGTCGGGCGGGCCGGCGCTGGAGCTGGAGCTGGTGGCGCGCGCGCTGTCGGCGGCTGAGGACCACCGGCACGTGCAGTTCCACGGCACGTGGGCGCGCGCCGCCGGGCCCACGCCCCCCTGCGCCTCCCGGCGCCGCCTGACGCCGCCCGGCACACGTGTGCATCTGGTCTACCCTTACAGGTTACATTTTATGCTCAAGTAAAATTATATTAAACCACTTACCGTTAATTTTAAGTTATTAAATTATGATGTCTCACGAGGCATGCGAGTTGTAAAGTTAAGCTTCAATATCATCGTTCATCCATAATTCAATGGTTTGAAATTCAGTGGCAACAGAATGTCGGAATGCGGTGAGACACCGTTTCTCCTGGAGGCGAGAGGCAACCGGTCAGTGTTCCTGCGCGTGTGGGGCGAGGAGCTGCCCATGGCCGGCGCGGGAGGGGCGGCGGGCGCGCAGGCGGGCGAGCCGCCGCCCTGCGCCACCGTCAACCGCGTGCTGGTGTACGAGGCGCACTCGTCGCGCCTGCTGCGCGCCATCTGCCCGGGCGCGGGCGGCGCCGGGCCCGTCGTGCACATGTTCACGGACGAGTGGTGGGGACGCGGCGCGCGGCCGGGCGCGCTGCTGGTGGTATGGGCCGCGCGCGAGGCAGGCCACGCGCGCTTCCACTGGATGGAGGTGTGGCGCGCGGGGCCCGCGCCGCGCCCGCTGGCCGTGGGCGAGGCGTGGCCCAACGCGACCGCCGCGTGCGCGCACCCGTGCGCCGCGCTGGGCGCGTGCATGGCGGGCGCGCTGTGGTGCGACGGCGAGGCGGACTGCCCGGGCGGCGGCGACGAGGCGGGCGCGTGCGGTGCGGGCGCGCGCCTGCTGGCGGCGCTGGCGGCGCCGGCGACCGCGGGCGCGGCGGCGGGCGCGGCGTGCGGCGCGGCGGCGCTGGCGCTGCTGGTGGCGGCGGCGCTGCGGCGGCGGCGGCGCGCGGGCGCCGACAAGCAGCTGCTGGGCGCGCTGGCGGCGGGGCGGCGCCTCACGGAGGAGCTGCTGTTCGACGCGTCGCGCGCGTCGTCGGCGGCGTCCTCCTGACGCCGCGAGCGCTCCGTCGAGTACATCCACGTGGACCGCGAGACCACGGTGTGACGGAGCGCTCCCTGCCCCCCTCGCCCTCTGCCCGCTCCTCTCCTGTACATAGCGCGGGCGGCGCGGCTGCTCGCTATGTGATACGGTGTGCACTTGTTCTCCTGATTCGTTGTGTCTCGGTTCGGTTCGTTGCGTTGCTCGTCGCGCGGTCGGCGCGAATAGTTTTAAGTTCGGTGCGCGTCGCGGGAGCTTCGCCCGACTGTTTCAGTTGAAGGTTGCACAAAGAGTCAGGTGTGGTCTTTAATGTGTTCAAACTGCGGATATAATTGAATATCGGTTGTGAGTTGACATTACTGCCGACGTATTTCATAACTGGCTGCGACGCTACTGTTGGCGTCGCATAGCGGCAATACACGAAGGATGCGCATTGTTCTTGTTTGTTACAGAATTGTTTTACTAGATCAGCGCCGAGTACAGCGCACACGCGCCAGTCTCCTGGCCGCGCGGTACTCTGGCTGGTGACTAAAGTGTTGTTCGTTACGTTGTATCTATTATTCATTACGTTCAGTTATGTTTGGTTGTACTGTTGATATTTATTGACGAACTATCCCGTCCCTCGTTTCACTTAAGTTATGAATGCTAAAATAAACACATAGTTCAAATCTAAGAACATAATACTATCGTTTTATTTGTGTGCCTCTGACTTACCACAGCTAAACCGCGGCTCCTCGAACTCATGTATGCAACAACCTGCATGCAACCTGAATGGAAAATAACAAGCACGTGCAACACGAATGCAGAAGTAAGTACGTAGCATCAGTTCCCTAGATCCGACATCCAAAACAATAAACTAAAACATTTATACGTAACTAATTATTTCACCAAATAATTACAAAGCAAAGGATAAAAACTGACAGCCGACTGACGCGTCTTCCAACATATGTGTCCAGAAGTCAGCACATCAAGCTACTACATTCTCTCAAATTTCTTTAGAAAATTTTCAACTTTATCGCTAAGTTATTAAGGTTCAAGGTTGATTGGGAAAATTTGACAGTTTCGGGTAGCTTGACCTGCTGGCGTCTGTACATAACAAGTTAGTTTTGAATACTATCCACACACAATAATATGGTGAGCATCTGCGGCCGGACTTGATGACGAAGGTATCTCCGCGGCAAGCGGCAAACCTCTCGGAATAAACAAAGGGATTAAACTGATCCTCTAAAAAACTTAATGATCTTCTAATGATGGTCACTTTTTTAAATGAATTAACTCTAAAACTTTTTACGTTTTTAATGATGCACCCTTTTTTAACTATTGACCGCATGGTTTTATATAAGTTGCCGTGCCCCCCGCGCGGCGGCGGCGGCGCCCAGCCCATAAATCGGCAGATAAGTATCTACGGCAAACAGGGTCGTGCAATGAAATAAAAACAAAAAACGAACATTATTGTCCTATCGCAGGTATGCTGGAACTGCTGGAAGAGATTTCTTATAAAATAAACATCAGCTCTGTACCTATTTTACTGTTCTGTTTTTTTTTCTTGTATTTTATGTGTGAAATGGTTAAATAAATAAATAGGTTCTCAGTCGTATAAATACGAGTGAGGCGGCACGGGCACGATTTAATTCCGATCCAGCCTGTCCCTTGCTGCCCTCTCTTAGTTTTTAAGTTTTTGCTGGTTTAGTTTGGGCTGGTCGCGAGGATTCGGTATTGGGGCTTTATAACCCTTGCCCGAGGCATTGCTCTCTCGACTGACGCTCAGCTGTGTGCGACCCATATTTTATAAACTCGGTCCGTTTAACTCGTGGCAGCGCGCACGAACTAAACCGTTTATAAATAAAAAAACTACAATTAGGATTACCTTTCCCGAACTGACAATCTAATCAAAAGTTTATGTGACTCAGGCTGACTGGACAAATCTTCAAAATAGCTCGCATTTAACTAGGTCAATAGGGCACTTTATGTGACGGCTAAACACCCTTATTTCGGAATTTGTAACGCTACAGAATCTTAGATAATCGATCGGAAATGTGTTCAGACTGCTTGAAAAACCACTTTTCGCTGGGCTCTCAATCTCGGTAACGGAAATAATTTTGACGACTTTTTGCATATCAACGGGCGTTACATAAATTTGAAACAGGCATCGAGCTAAAACTTTTGTGATACGTACAGTGGTTTAGTAGAAAAATGCAAAAATCTGTGGCCAGCCAGCTTGAATTTACGTTAAAAACTTCTGGCTGGCACTTCCGAATATCAATAATGGGAGCGTTTTCGAATATGGTTACTTTACTAACATTTAGTGACGCAATTTGTAACAGTAATAACGTTTGATTTATGGCGTCACATGTAAGGATTTACGAGAAATCAATAAAAACTTAATGTCCAGCCAGCCTTTGTTCAAGCTGGCTGGACACATGTATCTCCGCTGCCTGATGTAGATCATCAGGCAGCGGATTATTATTTTAAATTAACACATACTTACGCTTTTTACTGCAGGCAAACCTTTTATTCCCACGGGAAAATGAAATACAAAGCAGGCGTGACTGCTACCGGCCGATTAGTCGATTAAAACGAAATCCTTTATTTATGTAAAAATTATGGTCACCTCACAATGTTAATGGATGTTTGTATGGGAAGATTTAAATGATCAACATCTTTGAATCTACACAAAGTTTCTCCGTCACAAATTCAGGTTATCATTATCGTCCCCGGTACAAAATTTTGAACACAATTCGAAGGCCGTAGATCATCAGGCAGCGGAGATACATGTGTCCAGCCAGCTTGAACTCAGGCTGGCTGGACATTATTCTCGTAAAACCTTACATGTGACGCCATAAATCAAACGTCGTTACTGTTACAAATTGCGTCACTAAATGTTAGTAAAGTAACCATATTCGAAAACGCTCCCGTTATTGAGATTCGGAAGTGCCAGCCAGAAGTTTTATACGTAAATTCAAACTGGCTGGACACAGATTTTTGCATTTTTCTACTAAACCGCTGTACGTATCACAAAAGTTTTAGCTCGATGCCTGTTTCAAATTTATGTAACGCCCGTTGATATGCAAAAAGTCGTCCAAATCACTTCCGTTACCGAGATGGAAGCTGGCTGGACACGTTTTCGATCGATTATCTAATATTCTGTAGCGTTACAAATTCTGAAATAAGGGTGTTTAGCCGTCACATAAAGTGCCCTATTGACCTAGTTAAATGCGAGCTATTTTGAAGATTTGTCCAGTCAGCCTGAGTCACATAAAAGTTTCGGGGATTCAACAAATAACGTGCAAGTACAGTTAACTTTTTATTGGAAACCTTATATCAATAACACACGGTTTATAGTAGGTTACGTTAATATAACGTACCTATTCCTCTGTAGTTAATCATTTTAAATTTTATGGGAATCCGGGGTGATGCTACGAGTGGTTTTTAAAATGAGTAAATTAATTATTATTTATCAAAGAATCAATTGTTTGGTTACTATTCTAATAAAAACGCCATATAATTACATACAAACTTATACTCAGCAACTAAAATATAAACCAGTTACCTACCTACACGGACAGAAAGAAAATCGCGTAAAATATTATACACGACATATTATGTATATAAAAATCGGACATTTTGATATCTATATATATAAAAATGAATCCCTATTTCCCTTGGTCACGCCATAACTTGAGAACGACTTTACGGATTTCATCCATCTTTTTTTACAAGTTTTCTAATACTTTGTAGAAGGAAAAAAAAAGTTGGGCAGAAAATTAGAAAATTTAAGAATTACGCTTTTACGCTAATACAGCTGAACTGATTTAGATGGAATTTGACACACGGGTAAACTGGACTGGAGAAGGACATAGGCTACTTTTCATCCTGGATCGCAGACGAAGTCGCGGGCAACAGCTAGTTTATTATAAATATGGTCAACTACTTTAACCCATCTAATTTTGTGTGTTTAATAAATAATCTCAATCTGGTTTTCATTCCTCTACTGCCTAAACTTGTAGCTAAACCGACCACACGGGTTAGGTTGGAACTGTACCCACAGCCCACACTCGCGCGAGCCGAATTGTTCGCAGTACCGAAGTGTGACAAACCGCGCGCGAGCCGAGTGAGCGCCACATCCAGGTTGGTCGCAGGTACATGGCTGTTTAGTATTTTAGGACCCGGAAATAGGAATTATTTGAGGTTGTGCTTCTTTATTTTATAATCGATCGATCGTTTTCAGCCACAAACTGACGGTAATTACAACTACCGTGTTCTGTTTGGTTTACGAGAAAAAAACCAAGGTGAACATTTTGTCCCACATACGCACTTATAATCAAATTCAATTTTTTTATTTCAGACCTGGGGATCCATATAGAGTTAGTATGAACTTATCCTATGTTAGTAAATAACAATAACTTAAAAATACACTAATTGGCTTCATGAACATGGTGCGCGCGGATGTCTGCCAGCCCAGAGTCTTATAAAAGGTCCGTCAACTTTGTCCGCCAGTGTAGCTGATAAAATAAAAACTACCTGGCAAATAATAAATAATGAAACAGGTAGGAAAAAACAGCGAAATAGTGAACTTAATTTAGAGACTGCACATGGCCCCATCAATTCAGATGTAGAAATAGCTCAGGAATTTGAAAACTTCTTATAATGCTAATATTCCCCTTAAAACTACTAAAGCTTTAAATTCTTCCCCCACGCTTTCTGCTGCCTTACTTAGAAGGAATGTAAAGGCATGCCCTTCGGAGCTTAGGTTTCAGCATACAAACCCCCAGGCTGTTATAAGAGCTTTTAAAGATCTTAAAATTAAATCAACAGAAGATCTCTGGGGTATGTCTGTAAAAGTATGTAGATCTCTCATCGAAACCATTGCGCCCTATTTAGCTTCATAATATTTAACACCAGTGTTGACCAAGGAGTCTTTCCGGATCTTATGAAACATAGTAAAGTAGTAACATTGTTCAAATCCAGTGATAGTAAAGATCCCAACAATTATAGACCTGTGTCAATTCTGCCAGTTCTCAGTAAGGTGTTTGAAAAGTTGATGCTCAATCAAATGTTACGTCACTTTAATAAAAATTACATCTTTCATGAACACCAGTACGGCTTCACCAAAGGGCGTTGTACCACTGACGCCGGTGTTACCCTAATGAAGAACATTTTTAACGCCTGGGAAGAAGCTCAAGATGCTATTGGAATCTTTTGCGATCTCTCTAAGGCGTTCGATTGCGTAAACCATGAAACACTTCTGATGAAACTCGAGCACTATGGGATTAGGAAAACAGCACTTGACTTGTTAAGATCATACCTGAAAGATAGAAAGGTTAAAGTCCAAGTAAATGGCGTAAACTCATTGGGTTCTGAAATGACAATGGGCGTTCCTCAAGGTTCGATATTGGGTCCATTCCTCTTTTTAGTTTATATTAATGATTTACCCCAATTACTTCAAAATCAACCGAAGATGGTGTTATTTGCAGATGACACATCATTGATCTTTAAAATAGACGACGGTCACAAAATCTTGACGACGTGAATAACTCTATTCTTCAGGTCCAAGATTGGTTTACGGTAAATAATTTAGTACTTAATGAAAAAAAAACAAAATGCATTAGATTTAAATTACCTAATGTTAGAAGTAGCGAATGTGACATCATTTTGAATGGCCAAAAATTAGAATTTGTTAATCAGACAGTTTTCCTAGGAATCACGCTAGACGAGAAATTACAATGGGGACCTCATATAACATCTATTGCGGTGCGGCTAAGCTCGGCCGCATATGCTGTTAGAAAGATAAGACAATTAACAGATGAAGTCTATTTTAGTTACTTCCACAGTATTATGTCATATGGCATTTTACTGTGGGGTCGGGCTGCTGACATTGAATCCATTTTTATTTTGCAAAAGAGAGCTGTCAGAGCCATTTACAATCTACGTCGCCGCGAATCTCTTAGAGAACTATTTAAAAGGGTTAATATTATGACGGTACCTTGCCAATTCATTTATGAAAATATTATGTATGTAAGAAAAAATCAACATCTTTTTAATAAAATAAGTGATAGACATAATTTTATTTATTTATTTATTTAAAACTCTTAAACTATCATTACAGGTTTAGAAACCTAATGCGATAGCTAAGCCTACTTATAATATTAACCATTTTAAATAACACTATTACTAACAATTACAAATAACTACACAATACATTAACACCAAATTACTAAAATAAACCTAATAATATACCAAATAACTAAAACAATACAAATTAACATACATATGTTTTACATAAACATAACAATATAAGAAACAATAAACATAACATTACACTAATTGTTGCTCTCGTAACATATTAAGTATAAACTTACTCTTGCAAGTTCACCAAAGTAACACGAAAAAATGTCCAACCTATTCTGAATTTCGTTAACAGTACGAATTGCTCGCGTGAGAGGTGCTTTGCCCAGCAGGTTGGTTCTGGAAGTTGGCACAGCCAGCAGTGGCGGGCGCCGCCGCCTCCACACGTAGCGGTCCGGGACAGAAAACCGCAAGCACTGAAGCACTCCCGGATTGTGCTCCTTACCCCGGAGTAATTTAATTAAATAGACGACAAGAGTAAACTGTCGTCGCACCCTTAACTCATTGTACCCGATCATGCCCAGTACAAACAGGGTGGGGTACATCAGCGGGTACAATGGATAAACCCCGTACAGTATGAAGTACAAGTGACGCGTGAACTTATTCTGTACGCGCTCCAGCATGACACAGTACTTGGCTTCATGTGGAGCCCATATGACAGCACCATACTCCAAGTGACTCCTGACTAGAGCGTCGTATAATACCCTTATAGTCGTAATATTAGTGAACCCCTGTGACTGCCTAAGTACAAACCCGAGGTTTCTGTACGCTCTCTTACATATCTTAATGATATGCTCGCGAAACGTAAGATCTGTAGTGAGATATACCCCTAGATCCCGCACTTGCGTTACTCGCTGCATGAGTATCGCCTCTGCTTTGTACTCATAGCGAACAGGGGTGCGCGCACGACCAAAGGATATTACCGAGCATTTGGACACGTTGAAATACAGCTTATTGTCATGGCTCCATTTCACCACTCTATCAATGTCACCCTGGAGTCGCTCACAGTCTGACTCATCCCTTACCTCGAGCAGCAACTTGAGGTCATCTGCGAACAACAAACATGAGCCATGTCTGACGACCTCCGGCAAGCTGTTTATCATTATGATAAATTCAAGAGGCCCCAAATTGCTGCCCTGGCTCACTCCAGACCTGGTGAAGTACGGCTTCGACTCGTACCCATTGTTGTCCACGTACTGTTGACGGTCTCTCATATAGCTGACAAAGAACTGCAGTAAGTGCGGCGTACATCCTACATCTGCCAGCTTTCTTAATAAGACATCATTGTCCACGGTGTCAAAGGCTTTTTTAAAATCAAAGTACGCCGCGTCTACCTGTACTCCAGCGTCGACTGCTGGCATAACCTGTGCCATGAAGTTAAGCAGGTTGGTGGAAGTGCTGCGTCCGGGCCGAAAGCCGTGCTGCGCATCCGACTTGCCCCTGTATGCAGCGCTGAATAGCGCCTTCAAAAACTTTTGCCGGCGTCGACAACACTGCAACTGGTCTATAACCGCTGACATCTGGACCTGCCTTACCCTTGGGTACTGGAACGACACGTGTAGTCTTCCACTGATCCGGGAACGTCGATTGCTTTAAGCACGTGTTAAATATGTAATGCAGCGGGATTGCTAAAACTCTAGCACAGTCTCTAAAGAGAAACGCTGGTATATGATCGTTTTGGCTTGAGGTTCGTCAGCGCATCCTGTACATCTTTGAGACTCAAGGTCTCTATATGTACCCGTGCACTGGTAGCACTGCTGACCTCTGCCATCGCCGCCTGAACGTCTAGTTGCGGTGGTTCCTGACTGTATACCGACTCAAAAAATTCTGCGAATTCCCTAGCACACTGCTCATCAGTGAGATTTTGCCCATCTTTTACAATACTTTGCCTATTTACTCTACTTTTTTTTGACCTAATATATTGCCAGAATGATTTTGGATCTTTAGCGAACTGATTTTGAATTTTATTTTTATGGTTTCTGTGTGCAATTTCTATAGACTTTTTTATCCGGGCTCTACATTTAGCGTATTCTTTGTAATCACAATCACGTTTTGAGTTTTTAAACAGTTTGTGAAGTTTTGCTTTAATTTTGATCTCTTTAATAATTTCGCCAGTGTACCATTCGGGATACACATAACGTGAGTTTTCCTGGGTAAACTTTTTCCTTGGTACACATTCGTCCAAAATACGGCCTAATTTCACATAAAATGAATTTAAAATATCTTCCAAGTCATGTATTTCATACATTGTACTCCAGTCAGCCGAAGTTAACCTTGAATACAATAATTGATAAAGAGGGATTCGGCAGCGGGCGAAGGCGGGGAAGGCGCGGAGGCTGAGGGCGCGGGGCGCACGCACACCGCTAGTGGCGGGTGGTACGGGTCGACCAGAACGAGCGCCTCGTCCGCCAACACCACCGACACTTCTCCGCTAAAACCCGTACTCAGAACCAAATCCAGGTGTCGGCCTAAGACATTTGGTACCATGTTACCTTGAGTGAACTCGCAATATGACATAAAGCATTCATAATAATTGCTAATACTTACCGGACAAGAATGTAAATTAAAATCTCCAATAACAATCATTTGTCTATATCTATTACACATATTTTCTATTACCCTAAATAAAATCATATAATCGTTTTCCGAACTCCCAGGTGGAATATAAACAACGCAACATAAAAACAAAAATCTATTCTTTAAATGAACCGTTGCACAAACAATTTCAAATACGCAGGCGTCCACCGACGCGTCCGAGACAAGTACCTGTCGCAGCTCGAAGCGGTGTGTGGCCACGAGAAACGCTCCGCCCTGCTTACGCCCATCCACTCGATCACAACGTATTATTTTATATCCTTGTGGGATAATTTCTGCCTCTTGAATGGATTCATTGCAGCCTGATTCCGTTATAGCGTATAAGTCAGAATTAAATGATAATATGTTATTTTTAAAGTTTTCTAATTTTGTACGCAGCCCTCTTGCATTTTGATAATACATTTCAATGTTGCTGTTATGGCTATAATATGTTTGATTTTGTTCTATTTGAGTTCCGAAACCATATCCACTCACTGAACTCTGCATTCAATGGCCAGATTTCGGCCTGGTTCAACTTATCAAAACACTTTTCTGGTACTCCAACAACAAACGACGAATAATCTCTCACGATTTTGTGTTTGATTCTGTCCACCTTTATTTGAACATCTAGTCCGCATACATTTTTCACGTGATCGGCTATTGCTTCAAGAGTGGTATCCGGATGCAGTCGCCAAACATGTAGATATTTTTTACGATCACTAACTTGAATCGCCTTCAACTCTGTATTTGTACCCACTCTGACCTCTTTAGGTTGCCTGTTTTTTTTTTTTTTGTTTCGAACAGTCACCCATCCCGATTCGATCTTTTCCTCTTCATCGTTAGGTGGTTCAATAGTCACCAGTGAGCTAATAACTGTAATAGCTTTAATACTAGAAATAAAGATAAATTAGATCAACCTTTTTTCAGATTATCTAAAGTACATTCATCTTTTATGGGGTACTGTGTTAAATGTTACAACAAAATACCTTGTGAAATATTGCAATTAAATGAAAGAAAATTTAAAACTTATATTAAAACTACACTTTGTAAGCCAGGATATTACAAATTAGAGGATTATATCCAAGATAAGAATGCTTGGAAACATGCTGGTCCTGCTTCATAGGATAATCTCTAGAGTCTAGACAAAATCAAACTGGTTGCTAATGTAATTGTATAATTTATTCTTTTTTTTTTCTTTGACATTGATTTACATTCTGTAATTACTTGGGGTCACACCCGGACTTATTACTCCTTATTTATTTATGAAAATCGTCTACGTTTGGAATGTTTGTGAATATGTGAGCACCATGTATCTATCACATAGTTGATCTATATGTCATGGTTACATTTATCCATTTTAATTCTTTTACCCATTGTGGTATAGTAATTTTATTTTTGGGTGCATCGTCTTCACATATACGAGTAATTATATAAATAATGTATGCAATATATTGTAAAACATTTTAAAAGAGTAACGGTGGAGTTTCTTGCACATTCTTCTCCATACGAAAACTACCTTTTGGAAGGGGCGACTAGAATCAATTTTATTTTAATTTTATTTTTGACGTTCAAAAGTGCCTTTTATGTGCCTATTTGAAATAAATGATTTGACTTTGACTTTGACTTTGACTTTAGCTCAAATACTGTTAGGGCTACCCCGAAATTGTCGCAACATCGACGCACACCGTTTGCGTATGATAGCATGAAAGTGATCTATTCGCGCTTCCACAAACATGTCCGATGCACTGCAAAACCGAAGCAGCCTCAACAATATCCTCAGAGCATTATTATAATGCACGGCTTATATAAAATACTTTTTGAACCAACGTGGTATTTTCCTTCAAACACATTTCTGCTTAAATTACACTGGCCTGCAAAACTAAGTACTATACTTTTAAAATTTCAATTTTTTCTAAACTATAGAAGTTAGAGATTTAAAATAAAAAACGTTTTATAGCAAATTTTATCAGCTTTCTTCGAAACTAGCAAACTATACATTAGTAACATTTTTAACTAAAAAAAAAGATAAAACAATAAAAAGAGCCATTTTTAGCTTAGTGTCAAAAAACTCAATTAACATTTATAAGTATGTTTTACATGTTATTTAATTTTTAATACTGGTGGACAGCTTCGAGTCGGTTTGGCATACTGAACACGAGGTTTCGGAGCCGATGTTGGGGAATATTCTCCCATTCTTCAATCAGGGCCTGTTTTAGTGCCCTGAGGGTGGTAGGTGGTCCCTGGACGGGAGTCAACAGCCGACTCCCGGCCACCGTAGGCGCGGGCTTGCGGACGGCGAGCTATGGGTAGCTCGCCGCCCGGTAAGGACCAGGCCCGGGTCGACGGCGCGTTGTGTTCCACGCGCGCCTCAAAGAGCTGTCAGCACGAACTGACGGGGTCCGCTAGGGCCGATGCCGCCGGGGCTGCGGGTTGTTCGAAAGAGATACCGTGGCCCCTGGCACAGGCAACTGAAGGAACACGGGTGGGTTTTAGTCAGTAAAAGTCTGACACTCCCTTCTGCTCCGCCCAGAGCGGGAGGAGTCATTTGATGATTTCCCACCCAGAAAAAAAAAAAAAGGGTGGTAGGTGGTGATCTGCGGCTTCTGACTAGACTCCCTAGCTCATCCCAGGCTGGTCAATCGGCTTGAGATCAGGACTTCTTGATGGCCAAGCCATCACACTGATAGCTTCCTGAATATACTCTTGCACGACCTGAGCCGTGTGTGGCCGGGCATTATTGTTGCGCGCCACGATTAATACCTGATACATGGTGACATTAGTTACCACTAGCGCCATCTAGTTTCGAATAGCAGAACTAATAGTCCCTAGCGCCATCTATTATCGAAAGGCTGAACTAATAGAGTCACTGGCGCCATCTATTATCGAGTAGAGATTTCGATGCTAGAACTTACTAGACCTATCGACATCTGGTCAGTCGGGGCCGGTATGTACTCGAACATTCTAGATGTTACTACAATAGAAGGTTCTGGAACTATCTGCGGCACTATATAAGGCCGGGACTAGCCGCGACCAATCAGACTTGGTTCTGCGATAGAAGCGAATACATCGAAAGCGATATTCAAGTGCGACTTAAGAGCAATTGTGTTTTATAATTAGTGTGTTTGAGTTGTTATTAGTGGTGTTTAATAAAAGTGTAACTTTTGGTAATTTTTATCGGCAGTTTTTATTGTCACGAACCCGAAGCTCGTAACATTATCATGCATCAGCATTGATCCATCACCCATATTTGCTAAACACGGCCCTGCATACTCGTTGAGAATCTCTTGGGCATATCTTTCCCCAGTCAGAGTGCCATTTTCTATAGCCACTAACTCTATGCGACCTTCTGAAGATATGCTAGCCCATACACGTACACTGCCTCCACCGTACTGGACTCTTTCTGAGAAGCAGTCTTGAAGGTATCGCTCACCAGGCCGCCTGTAGACACTTTGCCTTCCATCAGAAGTGTAAAGTGAGAATCGAGACATCTGTGAACATTCTTCATCCCACTGTATGTGCTCACGGGCGTATCGCAGTCTCGCTACTCGATGCTCTCTCTCGAGTTTGGGGCCTCTCGCTGGTCTTTGGGGCTTCAGATTTGCTTCAGCAAGTCTTCTTTCTCACTGTACTGTCATTAATGTAGTCCCTTTGGGTCTGAAGAAGCTGTCACTGGACTTCAACTGCATTAAGGTGGCGATTTCTCAACACATTGGAAACAATATAACGGTCTCCTCGTGCACTAGTACACCTGGGTCTGCCATTACACGGTCTCCTCAGATTGTTTCCAGTCTCTTCGTACCTTCGCTTCACCTTCTGGACCGTTCGTAACGTCACACCCACCATTCTTGCAGTACGACGCATACTGATGCCTAGTTTCAGAAACGTCATGATCCTAGCACGTTCTTCAGGTGAAAGAGGCATGATAAATAAAATTTATGTGCTGTTGTCTAACTTAGCTTTTGTAAAAAGACTCATCGATCAAGAAAAACTTTGAAAACAAAAACAGAAACAAAAAAATTAACGGTAAAATTGTAATTTGAAAAGGATTATTTTGGTTTTTAAAGCTCTTTTCAGCCATTTCTTAAACGAAGGTTCTCGACTATGAAGTTTTTATATACACAATTAAACTTTTTTCGAGTCCTCCGCCGTACTGAAACCTCCTTTTTATTTCGAAAGTGTATCTTGTGTACTTAAAAAGTTATTCCAATTTTAAGTGTGATACTTGGTTTTGCAGGCCAGTGTATTATGTGTAGGGTGGCAGAGAGAGGGTTAAATAGTTCCTGCCACGAGTTGTTCTCAATGGACAAACAATAAGAAACGAAGAAGAAATAAAAATAACAAACTGTTATAATAATTGTACAATCTGTTAGGTGGTGGATATTCTTTGTAGTAGCGAAAAGTAGTCAACTAGCCGGGCTCTACGCGCGGTCGACTTATACTGCACCTGCGGTGACTTTCAACCCAGAGTTGGAGTTGATGATGTTGGCGTGGGGGTGGGCGGCTTGTGTAATGTGCAAAGTCGTTTAATGCCTTTTTTACAGATCGCGACTCTTGGAAGTGCGTTTTTGCTTCAACTTATGAATTCTATTCTTATCATTATCTTGATGCAATACACATTGTGTTGCGAGAATATGAATATTTTTACATAATGAGCACTATATTTTTGCTGAAATATGACGTGTGTATGTGTACGTAATGTATCGGCGACGACACGACGCCTCGCACCTCGCGTTTGCTCTGTTGACATATTCAGACGAGGTGGCGGGCGAGTACGGGGCGTTTGCGAGGGGGGGGGGGGGGGGGGGACTGTGCCTCGTTGACACTTCGTATTAGCAATCAGCGGCGCCGGGTGACGCGCGCGCACCGACGTGTGCTCGAACACACACAAGCGTTACTTGCCTGCTCTTAATAAACGAGTATGTTTGCCAATCCTAAAGCCAAATATAAAAAGTACCGACGCGATGACTATTCTACCTGAGCACACCTCGGGGATGCCAGTAGTAGCTCTGCTCTCATTACTTCAAACATGATCGTAACGCTGAACAGGCGCTTTGATATCGTAGCGTGTTGTTGGTACAAGAATTAATGAGGACGCCTGACATGATTGAGACTGAGTTGTTTGTTTCAAACGTCACGCTGTTTCATTAGGTACACCTTATATTTTAAAAGGCTGCTGTGTCGCCGCGAGTTCGCGACTCAAATAACTAATAGTCATGTTTTGAATTTTTATGATGTAAGTGGCGAGGTACGACCCTACGTGACCGCGGCAGGGCGGATGCGGGGCGGGTGCGGGGCGAGCGCGGCACGAGTGCGGGGCGAGTGCGGTGGGTTATCAGAGCGAGATGATTTAATGAGCGCGCTCACCGGACGGCAGGACCGGCCACCGGCGGGTTTTACAACGGTCGGCAAAATAATAATACCGAGAAATACCTAAAAGTTTAATATCGCACTCGCAGCCTCAATGGTAATTAAGTTAAAGCTCACGCGAACCAATATTATTTGCCATTCAAAGAGAATCTGCTTGACCGCTGACGTACGATAGTGTTCTAGTCGCGGCTCGACACGACAGTGCTCCGTGCGCTCTCGTGAACTGCTCGCCTGGCGGAGCTGCTCGCTACTTACTCCTGATACAGTATGGCCATCGTTCCGCGTCATCCCGCGTCGTCCCGCGTCGTCCCGCGTCGTCCCGCGTCGTCCCGCGTCGTCCCGCGTCGTTCCGCGTCGTCCGGACACACTTCGACATTCATAACTCATCCCGGATCCATTGCGTGCCAACGCGCCGCTACATTACTGAGTAGGTGCACCACACGCACTGCGCGACGTGCTCGTGCTCACATATTGTTCGTTTTATAGGTATTTCCTTAACAAAATAACCAGTAAGTTAAGCTTATCAACAAATCTGGCTACTAATAGCTACCTCGCGAGAATGCAGTGGGCTCCAGCTCCATCGAGCCAAGAGTGAATGTAGGCAGACATCATTGTCTACTGGCCAGCGTCGTATCTCGTAAGACTCCATACATTACATGAAACTAATTCATCTAAATGACAATATCAGCACTTTTTTCAAAGAATATTTTCCATTATATTTGGAAACCTACGCACAACCATCTTATATAGTCAAAACCACGTCAGAACTGACACTTAAATTACAAAAAGCACCCTTACTGCTACGACTGTCAAATAGTTACCACGAACTTGCAGCGACTGACTGTACCTACCCTTATATCTCTACTTCTTTCCGCCGTTGTAAAATGTTTTCTTTTTCAATTTCCCCTTGGTAGCTGTCATGTTATTATAATTCATAAGACTTATGTTTAACACGTCGATAATGCGTATAATACGGGCATCAGTGTTGCGAACTGATGTAATGAATGCACTCACAGAGCGACGTGAATGGGTCTCGTCATCTCGTATAACGGGTTCAGTGTCACCGTCAGCGGCGATTGAATTAACGCGTTGTAAGCCGATAAAATTATAATAGCGGCGTGTAATATTGTGGAGCGGCGAGGACGGCCAATTTAACGGCTGAAGTGGCGCGCGGGACGGGGTGCGAGGGGTGGAGCAGTGGTGCGCGGGTGGTGTGTGTGGGGGGGGGGGGGGTGAGCTCACCGCCGCCCGGAGCCGCGATATTTAGATAATTTCACGCGCCACTAGAGCGGCTCAAAGAGCGCGCGGCGCCTGTCGGCGAAGCGCCACCACCACACGCCGCCGCCACACGCCACGCGCCACATACAACACACCCTCTTGAAGGACAGAGCGGCCGTTTACTTACTGATTTCCCTCTAGTTTGAGTTGTCCGCGGGTGCGGGCTGTGCGGGTCGCTGAGCTGACCCGCACGACGCCGTGTTGGCTGCGGTCGCGTCGGGTACCCGCACTCGCGCACTTCTGCCTTGTTTTACTCTGAAAACAAGGCAGACAAATAATACTGAGGTATAGGTAGCTACTGAGGGTGAGCAGCGCGACCACGACGCAGTCCTTACTTTGTCACGAACGACTGTGCAGCTAGTATTAATTACAATGTGCTTCCTGTACAAATGAGCTACTACTCGTAGCTCCGCATCGTTCATCCGTTCCGTCCCGCGGAGACGAGAGTCACTTACAGCGCGAGGCAAACTCTACATTATGATTTAACTAGCTGTGCCCCGCGGTTTCACCCGCATAAGTTTCGATCTCGTGGGAATATCGGCATAAAAAGTATCATATGTGTTAATCTTGGTTATAAACTATCTGTATGCCAAATTTCATCCAAATCCGTTCAGTAGTTTTTGCGTGAAAGAGTAACAAACATCCATCCATCCATCCAAACTTTTACGTTTACGAGTATAATATTAGTAGAATAGGATTCCCCATTTGACAGTTGGCCAATCATTTGCTAGATACTATCAAAGGGCTGACTACCTATTCAATCTACACCCGTTCTAGCTGTCAGTGTCATTATTGTTAGGGAATATCGATAGCTCTCGAACGTAGTTTAGATATTATGCTGTTCGCGTTCAGTTTCATTGGTTAAATACGCCATTAACCACATCAATATTTGCGAAGCTGAGCCAGAAAGTTCACAGATTCACTATTAAGTCGAAGTCATTCGTTTGACTATTCGGAACGCTAGCGCCATCTCGTGGCGCTAGACAGAGTCTAGCCTGAGTCCGTGGAGTGGTACGAGAGCTACAGCTACAAAAGCGGTGTGAGCAGAGCTCTCGGGATCATCGAAACATTGGACATCGTACGGACAACATGTGTTAGAAACTGTCTCGCGTTCCGTATATCGTTGAGTTGGGTACCTACAGTGTGGGATTCGCTAGTGTGACTAACTTGTTCGTAAATTGTAATCTGATTTGAACTGCTTACCGTTATTCTATTGTGCTATAACCAACATTACCCATAGTACGCCCACAGTAATTAAAATATGCCTGATGTTAACAAGAGACAGACATACCATCTCCGAAATCAGAACTGGGATTCGTGTTGGTTCATGCACAAAATGAGAACGCTTAAAGTGAAAGTGACCATTGACATTTGAGAAACAAAGTGCAAACATGCGAACGCTTATTAAATAATCCTGTGTGTAGTGTATTTAGATATCAATATATCGCACTACAAACCGATAACAGTATTGTGACGTTGCCTCGGGCGCGCACGTCGTCGCTCGGTTATAAATACCGGTCCGAATGGTGAGGGGGACATTATAGTCCGGTTAAGTAGTCACGACCTCTCAAGGTCAACTACGAGATGCCAAATTCTAAAAAAAAAAAAAAAATGAGGGGGACAGTCGTTGTCGGACTGTCGGCCTGAGCGGTGGCGCGTTGGCGAGTCAACTATTACTATTAGTAAATGAGCATATTTTACATTGGCGACGAGGAGAAAACCGTGAGTTTTATAAATTTTATTAGAAAAAAGAAAAGAAAATAATGAACATTATTCATGTCTTGGTTAAAAGTAAACAACATGTTTATTTTTGAAGGTAGATTGAAATAAAGTTGTTTTCTTAATGTATTGTTTTGTAACTATTTAAATGCTATCTTGGTTGTTAAGGAAAAAACATACTGATCTCATTATTTAACATAAACATAGCATCACGCCTATGTCCCCCAAAGGGGTAGGCAAAAAAACGTGTGGTGCAACCATGTTTAACCAGGTACGTTGGGCATGTCTGCTGCCATTAAGCGGACGCCAGTTCAGTCTCCGATCTATTATTGGGAGGTTCTTGGTGGAGAAACTGAGTGACACTGCCCGACCTGGGAATCGAACCCGGGACCTCATGCTTTGCTATTTGATTTGTGCTACATGATTAGTTCAAAAAAATACATCAAAGAGCACATAAATATGATAGCAGTAGAACCTAGCTATTGGTAATTAAATTGACAAGTCGTCTGAGAATGACATTAATAGCAGTAGAACATGCCTACTGGTCATTAAATTGACAAGTCATGAGAGAATGACATTAATAGCAGTAGAATATACCTACTGGTCATTAAATTGACAAGTCGTCAGAGAATGACATTATTAGCAGTAGAATATACCTACTGGTCATTAAATTGACCAGTCATCAGAAATTGACATTAATAGCAGTAGAATATACCTACTGGTCATTAAATTGACAGTTATCAAAGACAAAATAGGTCAGCAGTAGTGGTACTTTTTATGTAGATACTGGTCATTAAATTGACAAATATTTTAACTTTGCAGGTAAGTGCATCTTTAATTTATTGGTTCCAGGTAATTAATTAATAACATGAGTTCTCAACTCACGTTAGAGAAATTTGATTGTGAGGGGGAACCTTCATCAGTAGGAACAAGATGGGAACGCTGGAAGCGGGCACTCTTGATCTACCTGGAAGCTGCTGGCATCGAAAGTAGTGAGAAGAAACGTGCTTCGCTACTACATTTTGGTGGTCTAGAATTGCAGGAAATATTTTATAATATACCAGATGCAAATGTATCACCAGCAGATGGAGTGGATGTCTTCAGTGTAGCTATCACCAAACTCGACGCATACTTTCTACCTAAACAAAGTAAGATCTATGAACGTCACCTTTTTCGATTAATCAAACAAGAGTCAAATGAAAAGTTTGAGAAATTCCTAGTACGGCTTAGACAACAAGCAGACAAGTGTCAGTTTAAGGACAAAGACGATCAAATAATCGATCAAATTACAGAGAAGTGTTCCTCTAAAGAGCTTAGGAAGAGAATTCTACAAACAGGAGACGCAATAACACTAACAAATATAATTATTGAAGCAAATACTCTTGAAGCTGTAAGTCGACAAATAGAAGAATTCGGAGAAAGCAGCACATCAACTGTAAACATAAACAGAGTAAAGAACATGAAAACAGAAATGAAGGAAAAATATAATGATAAGAAGTGGAAAGGAAAATCAGGATGTGGAAGGTGTGGGAGCTCAGGACACGCGTCTCAAGATAGCAAATGCCCAGCAAAAGAAAAAGATTGTTACAAATGTGGGCTAAAGGGACATTTTAGACAATTCTGCAGGACAATGACACGGGACAGAACGAATAAAAGGAAATATGACGGAAACAACAACAAACAAAGTGAAAATAAAAAAATGAAAAGAGATAACAAAAGGAACGATACAAACCATATAGATCAAACGGAGTCCGAATACATACAATATGTATTCAAAATCCATGATGACAGTGTATTAGATTGCCATATTGGCGGAATGAAGGTTAAAATGTTAGTAGACTCTGGGTGTAAATGCAACTTAATCACAAACAAAACCTGGGACAATATTAAACAAAATAAGGTACAGGTTAGTAACCAAACATTCAGTTGCAATAAAACTTTTTATGGTTATGGAAGCAAGAAACCCCTTGACCTAATAGGATCATTTGACGCAACTATAAAAATAGCAGATATATCAGAAAATGCAACTTTTTACGTCATCGCTGATGGAACTAGAGATCTGCTTGGGAAAGAAACTGCCATGGCTATGGGTGTACTTAAAATCGGATTAGAAATCGACCAATTGGAAACTAAGACAGAGTTTCCGAAATTCAAGGATGTTTTAGTGGAGGTACCAATCGATGAGAAAGTACAACCAGTTTCTCAACCATTAAGAAGGATCCCCATACCACTGGAAGAAAAAGTCGATAAAAAAATAAAAGAACTGTTGGAAAAAGACATTATTGAAGAAGTTCAAGGATCCTCGAGATGGGTATCGCCAATAGTGCCGGTTTTGAAAAATACCGGAGATGTTCGCATTTGTGTAGATATGAGGCGGGCCAATAAAGCAATTCTACGTGAAAATCACCCATTACCCACTATGGACAAGCTACTACCGAAAATGAAAAGTGCGAAATACTTTTCAAAACTGGACATAAAAGATGCTTTTCATCAGATAGAATTACATCCCGATTCTCGACACATTACAAGCTTTATTACAAGTAAAGGCCTGTTCAGATACAAAAGACTAATGTTTGGAATATCCTGTGCCCGGGAAATTTATCAAAAAACTCTAGAACGAATGTTATTGGGATGTAATGGCACTATTAATTTTATAGATGACATTTTGGTATATGGGAAGGATTTGGAAGAACACGATCAAAGACTAGAAACAGTAATGAAAACTCTAGAAGGAAATAATGTAGTACTGAGAAAGGACAAGTGCATATTCAGGGAAGAAAAGGTTCAATTTTTAGGACACGAATTATCACACGAAGGTGTAAAACCATTAGATAAGTACGTGACAACCATTCAAGAATTTCGTCCACCTATGAATATAGGTGAGCTTCAGAGCTTCTTGGGATTAATAAATTATGTTGGAAAATGGATTCCAAATTTGGCAACAACTACTGAACCATTAAAAGAACTGCTTAGGAAGAAACAGAGCAAAACCACAGAATTAAAAAGTATTTGGGGCAGTAAACAGGAATTGGCATTTATAAATTAAAAATGGCTTTGTCTAATATTCCTAAGCTAGGATACTATGACGTCAAAGATCGGACTATAGTAATAGCAGATGCCAGTCCGGTAGGACTAGGAGGAGTATTAGTTCAAATTAACGATCATGGACCTCGCATTATAGCGTATGGTCACCGGACACTAACAGACTGTGAAAGGCGATATTGCCAGACAGAAAAAGAAGCCTTAGCTCTGGTCTGGGCTGTGGAACATTTTTATGTTTTTCTGTTTGGAAAAGAGTTTGAATTAGTGACCGACCATAAACCACTTGAGGTTATATTCGGTCCTAAATCAAAACCATGCGCAAGGATAGAAAGATGGATACTACGCCTTCAAGCATATACATTTAAAGTAATATACAAGCCTGGAAAAGAAAATATAGCAGATAGTTTATCAAGATTGTGTAAATTAAATAAAACATCACAGGACAAGTCGGAAAAATGTATACATCAAGTTGTTGAAGGAAGCAGGCCAATAGCAGTATCACTGGAAGAAATTATGGAGGCATCAAAGCAAGACAAGGAAATATTAAAAGTAAGGGAAGGCCTGTATAATAACAAATGGGATGAAGAGGTAAAAAATTTCAAAATCTTCCAAAATGAATTATGTTTTTACGACGGAGTTTTACTGAGAGCCACTAGAATTGTGATTCCAAAGAAATTACGCAATCCGGTTCTGACAGCGGCTCACGAAGGACACCCAGGAATAGTCCTAATGAAGGCGAGACTAAGAACGAAAGTATGGTGGCCTAGATATGACAAAGAAACTGAAAACTTGGTCAAATGCTGCAAAGGCTGTACGTTAGTTTCAGCCCCCAATCCTCCAAACCCATTAAAGCGACGGGCATTACCATGTGAACCTTGGGTAGATACATGTATTGACTTGATGGGCCCTTTACCTAGCAGCGATTACATATTGGTAATCGTCGATTACTTCAGTCGATACAAGGAGGTAAAGATTTGTCGTAAAATTACCAGTGCAGACATAATAAAATCTCTAAAAGAGATTTTTAGCAGACTTGGTAACCCGATGACGATAACAGCTGATAATGGTAGACAGTTCTGCAGCGAGGAGTTCAAGAAATTCTGTAGTGAAAGGAATATAGTTTTGCATAATACGGTACCATACTGGCCTCAACAGAACGGAGAAGTCGAACGTCAGAACCGAGACATTCTAAAGCGACTAAAAATTAGTCAAGTTGAACATAAAAACTGGGAAGAAGCTTTGTTAGAGTATTTGGCTATGTATAACAGTACGCCGCACAGCGTTACAGGTAAAACTCCTGCAGAATTATTCTTTAAACGGCAATACCGTGACAATATACCTATGGCAGGAGACATTACACATACACATAAACCGGAAGATTCAGATGTTAGAGACAAAGATCAAGAAAAGAAAGAAACTGGGAAAGAATATACAGATAAGAAAAGAAGAGCTCGTGAATGTCAATTAATGCCTGGGGATAAAGTTTACGTTAAGAATATGGTCAAAGATAAACTAAGCCTAAATTATGACCCAACTTCCCATACAGTAGAAAAGAGTAAAGGTGGAGATGTTAGTGTTCGAAACGATATAACTGGGAAAATATCACGAAGAAATGTAGTTCATTTGAAGAAAATTGAAGGAAAATGGGAAGTTATAAGTGACCAAAATAAAGAAATTAACACAGGAGAAGATACAAATAAATCAGAAAATGGAATAGAAGATGAAGAGGAAGGGTAAAAGGAAACACTAAATGAAACCATATAATGACTTTTATATTATTGTACTTTGATTTTGTTATGCCAGAGATATCAATTAATTATTAATAAAAATAATAATATACTAAATGTTTTATGAATAATTCTGGGTACCTACATACAACTAGTTAAAACAAGGAAGGGAATGTAGTGTATTTAGATATCAATATATCGCACTACAAACCGATAACAGTATTGTGACGTTGCCTCGGGCGCGCACATCGTCGCTCGGTTATAAATACCGGTCCGAATGGTGAGGGGCACACCAGCCCGACCCTTCATTGTTGATGAAGAGCCAGCTCGCGTTGCAGCTGAGCTATTAAATGTAAATTCACGACGACCGTAACCTCTGAGTTTGTTTCGGCCTTTCTTCTCAGAGATAGTCTTAGGAAACGCCGTGCTCATCAAAGCACTAAAAATATAAATTCGATCCAGCCTGTCCCTTTGCTGCCCTCTCACAGCGACGCCCTAAGCCGAGGTTCGTACCCCACAGGGGGTGCCCTTAGCGTGCAGTCGCCTAGTTTTAATTAGTTTTAGCCCTGGCTGGAGGCTTTAAGATTTCTTAAGGCAACCACAGGATAGTCCGGTTAAGTAGTCACGACCTCTCAAGGTCAACTACGAGATGCCATATTCTAAAAAAAAAAAAAAAAAATGAGGGGACAGTCGTTGTCGGACTGTCGGCCTGAGCGGTGGCGCGTTGGCGAGTCAACTATTACTATTAGTAAATGAGCATATTTTACACTGTGGATCTGTCCAAGTTCGACCCAGACAAAGGAGATACGGATGCGCGAGCATAGTACATGTTGTTTTGGGCATAGGCTGTATGCAGAAATACCTTTGCCGAGTGACGTGACTGTTGCGCCTACCGACATGTTTTGAAAAAAAGACTGTCTCTAACCGGCGTCTGAGTTCTAAGTATGCCGTTACCGTAGTTAGAACACGCAGTATAAGGCGTGTGCAAACATAACAGTGCACAACAGCTGATTTATGTTTTGCCGAAAATTCACTGCAAGGTGGTCAACTTGTTGTGGCCATCAGTAAGACGCACAAAGGAACCGCATCAACGTGACTATCTCAAATAGCATACCAAGGAATGACATGGAGTGACTTTAAGAAGAATCGAGCCAAGCAGCCCCGCAGCCGTCAGCGAAGCCCTTCGTGTGCTGCAAGGGAGGGAAACCAGGATATATCGCAGCCAGGTGCACGAGTAGTGACAGCCAAGCCAAGCGGATGGTGGACAACGTGCTGGAAGTCGTGAACGGCGAGTGGACGTCTTACAACTACCCTCAGACACATTGAAAAATAAAGGTGAGCTGTATTATTTTGTTTACGATTCTAGTGCTGAATGCTCGTAAAAGCGAGTTGTGCAGCCAAATTAAGTGGCAAACGGGTTAACAACGTTGTTACGTTGACTGGTATTGGTCAAACACGTGTATTCAGCACAGACCAAATCATATGTAGTGTTGCGATTAGCTACCCGACATTTACTTGCAAAGTAATATTATGATAGAACGTGAAATATTGAAACTAGACTTTCGATTAACATGTCTGTGACAGAGTTTTTGTTGCATAAAGCTCTTGTAATAAATTCATATTTAAACGGCCAACAACCGAAAGCTAGATTTGATAGAACAAAGGCAGCTATAACAAAATGTTCGGTTGACGATTTCGTGTTATTAGAAAACGAAGAGTGAAATCAGATAATAAGACTAAGTTAGATCGGAAGTTCAGAGGTCCGTTTACGGTAGCAGAAGTTTTGGCGGGTAATCGTATACGTTAAAAGCTTTAAATTCTAACGTTACAAGTATGCTCACGATAGGTAAAGAAAGATGCCAGTAGGTCATGTACCAGTCGAAGTAGACAGTGATCACTTTGGTGATGAACAAGCCTAAACTATGGGAAGCACGCGAGGAGGGGTACTCTATCGGCCGTAGTAAAGTCGACCGTACCAGTAGTCAATACGTAGTCGTAGCCCGGTAGAAATCGGTGTCTCTGACGGAGGCAACTCAAGTAGTCTGTGGGTGCGCGATGGGCGTTTGTCTCTGGCGGAGGTCGTGGTCTGGAGAGACCGTAGTGTGGTGTCACAGGGTGATGCACACGGATCCATGCGCTGGATGTGTGAGAGCAATGCGATTGCTGGTCGGCTGGAGAGCCGTGGCGTTAGAGTGGTTTACTCGTGTGTGGGTTTCCAGGTGTCTAAGGCTCTTAGTGATAAAAATGATTGTTAATGTGGATAACGATGGTACATGGCTCTGGTTGATGATTTACGCTATGATTAGAAAATCAAAATTTGTTAACACGGCTCTGGTTGATGATTTACGCTATGATTAGAAAATCAAAATTTGTTAACATGGCTCTGGTTAATGATTTACGCTATGATTAGATAATCAAAGTTTGTTTACATTACTCCGGTTGAATCAATACTCTAAAAGCCTTCAACTCCAGGCGTATGTACAAGTACAATCACGATCACATACAAAAGATGCCTCTAAGTAGTGTTCCTAACGAGTTAAACGTAGAAGACAATGAGGAGAGTTCCTCCACCGAGTAGTAGAGCACATACCATGGCTATTAGGTCACACTGTACGCACTTGTCTGTAGTCGTAACTGCAACTCAGTTGTGAGTTGTTCAGGGGGCGATGGGCAGCTGGTGGTGCAGCGGGGACCCGGGTCTCAAAGGAGACTATTGTTGTGTTGGTCTTGTAATGACCTGGGAGTCGCAGACTCTATATGAAGTGTTGTGTGTTGGTCGTATCACTTGAGGTGATGACGATATGGTGGCATGAGTGTCACTAGCTGCTGCGGTAGCCGCGCCATGAGCGTTGTATATAATCTGCGAGTTAGTTGATATAGTTTCTGACCAATTATTACTAAGGCTTTTTTTTTTTTTTTTTTAATTTTTTTTTAGGATGGGAAATCATCAAATGGCCCCTTCCGCTCTGGGTGGAGCAGAAAGGAGTCTCAGACTCTTACTGACTAAAACCCACCCGTGTTCCTTCCTTAGCCCTTTATGTACCAGGGCAGCGGTAACCCTTTCAGACGATCCCGCTACCCCGGCAAGATTATTACTAAGGCTTAGAGGAATATTTTGTTATCGATGATAGTTTGGATCAGAGTATTACAAATGAATTTGAGGAAAGTCAAGTAATAGTTTTGTTGATGAAACAGAGTAGAGATTAAGTTGTGTGTGTTTTGTGTGTATTATGTGGGGTTTCGTGAGAAACCATAAAGTCCAGGAGTGACTTGGTGATCCGAGGGGGATGCGCAAATGAATTTGACGAGTTGAGTAACTGGAGGTTACTAGATAGTATGAGACACATGCATCTTAGTTTATTATTTTGATTGTAATCTTGAGATTTGGGAATCTAATAGTGGGTAATGCTCTGAACTCTGCTATTGTTAGTTTGTTCGAGTTTTTATTGTGTTTTTGCCTGTACCAAATGTGGTCAGGAGTGACCGAGCTATGTGATACTTTGCGGGTATGTTTCTTTACAGATTAACACACGAGGACGTGTGTCCAGCAGGATGGCCGTGTCGAAGTCATTCGTTTGACTATTCGGAACGCTAGCGCCATCTCGTGGCGCTAGACAGAGTCTAGCCTGAGTCCGTGGAGTGGTACGAGAGCTACAGCTACAAAAGCGGTGTGAGCAGAGCTCTCGGGATCATCGAAACATTGGACATCGTACGGACAACATGTGTTAGAAACTGTCTCGCGTTCCGTATATCGTTGAGTTGGGTACCTACAGTGTGGGATTCGCTAATGTGACTAACTTGTTCGTAAATTCTAATCTGATTTGAACTGCTAACCGTTATTCTATTGTGCTATAACCAACATTACCCATATTACGCCCACAGTAATTAAAATGTGCCTGATGTTAACGAGAGACAGACATACCATCTCCGAAATATATATATATATTTATATATTACCACGCATAACTTTTTACAGAGTAGTCCGATTTTGATCATTCTTTTTTTATTGGAAAGGGTATATCCCAAAGTCGGTCCCATATAAATTTCACAAAAAATGCAACCGTAAGGGTGGGAAAATAGGGTTGATGTATTGTTCACTCACAGATTTGAATGCTGAGCTTGTGTATTATTACTCCACTCAGTGCCACATATGCCTGCCCTTTGGCAAACAATTAGTAGATTATAACCACAAAAAATTATAAAATAAAAACCTTTTAACAAAACAATAAAACCGCCGAAAAAACTGAAAAGCAAATAATAATAAACCTTTTTTATTTAACCTTAATAACTAAGTTCTTAAACTAATGTAAGTGTACCTAAATAATTTTGAGTCGGCGCCGTTTAAAAAGGCAATTTAGTATTTGTTTATTAATTGTTTGGCGCCGACTCAAAATTACTTAGGTATACTTACATTAGTTTAAAAACTTAGTTATTAAGGTTAAATAAAAAATCTTTATTATTTTTTGCTTTTCAGTTTTTTGATACCTCCGTTGGTGGTATTACAACCAACGGAGGTATCAAAAAACTGAAACCTACACAGGAAGCCGGCGTGGCTGTGGTGGTACAAGCTCGCACCCGCTCACGGTTCGTTTCTGTCTGCGACATGAGATTCGTTTATTTCGCCTTTTAGATTTCAGCAAATCGTTGAATCAGCGCGAACGACTGTACGCGGCGTGGGGCTACAAGCGCGCGATCTCTAGCGGTACCAGCGGTCCGTCAGAACAATTGTTTATTTCGCTTCCACAATGCTTTATGACCTAACATTGTAGCTCGTTGGAAGCCTTTACATACACAAGCAATTCCGCAACAACTGCCTACGACAATTTCTCTTGTTCTATGTGTGAATGGAACCCGCGCCCGCGCGCGACCCGCAGCGCAGCAACCGCAACCAACCGTTCAGTGATACTGCTGTCACTGTGCTCTCAAACTTTGCACTGCCCTATGTTGCGCTACACACAGTAGGTAAGTACAGAGGTGCAATATAAAAAGTTTGAACACTGGGGGCCTACCTACTCCGAAGTGCAAAGTGCGAATGTTCGGATCGGACCGACACATGGCCGAACCGAATATTATTGAAAAATGCGAAAAAAGTTCGGATCGGCGCAGTTGGGTCGGGACCATAGTCAATATTCGAAAGAGTGTAGGAGTGTAGGATCGGAACCGACCGAACCAAATAGTAACTTCGTAGCAGGAAACGGCCGAACATTCGGCCGATACTACTTCGGAGTAGACGCCCTGGTTACATTTCCGATACATCCCTTCTATAAAGATTACCGCGACTTTAGTGGCTCGCGCCTTATCCGCGGTGAGAAATGACCAACGGCTGGATAAATCCCCCCCCCCTCCCCTCAGCCCACCCCCGCGGCTCACATCCCCCCTTGGCCCCAGCGCTCGCCGACGTCCGTCACATTTGTCAACGTAAATTATTGTATAGAAATGCACGGCGAACAGAATAAAGTGAGACGGCGGTGAAGTCGTTTGTCTAACTGATAAGGCGCCGCGGGTGAGCTGAGCCGGTGCCGGTACCGCGCCGGAGCCGCACTGGAGCCGGCGGATGTCGCGCTCGATCCGCGGGCAGCCTCACGGCGGATTATGACGTTTATTTCTCGTCGCGTCATTTGGCAATGCCCCGGATTATTGAAACGTCTCATTTACGCACGGTAGTCGGTAACTATATAAAGAAAAAGGTAATTTCTTGTCATGAAACGCGTTTACATACAAACCACGCAGCAAGTACATTTTTATTGCCTAGCGAGGCGCACAAAATAAATTTTACAAGATAAAAACACAGTTTCAGTCTAAATTAATAGTCAAAATAATACACAATATATTATGTCACATAATACATTGTAAATGTTGTGTATTGTTTACATAATATATTATTCAAATTCAATATATTATTATTTATATGTATTAGGGGTTAAAGTATGAAATTGCCGATTTGTACTGAAAAATTGAAATTAGTTTTTTTTTTTATTTAACATATTTATTTAATCAAAATAATTACCAATATTATCTATACATTGCTGCCATCTAATAGGAAGGTCATTTATGCCTTTGCGATAGAACTCTCGTGATCTAGATTCGATAAACTGTGCGAAAGTCATTTTGTACTGCCTCCTGAGAAGAAAACTTTTTATCACGTAGAAAATTGTCCAAATCACGAAAAAAATGGTAGTCCGTTGGAGCAAGGTCTGGCGAATACGGAGGATGAAGAATGGTTTCTAATTGCAGTTCCTGTAGAATTAAAACGGTTTCTCGTGCTGTATGAGGTCTTGGGTTATTATGGAGCAATAATGGTGAAGATCGATTCATGAGTCGGGGCTGTTTCAATGCCAGTTTTGCTATCATCGTTCAGAATCAGAATCAGAATCAGAATCAGAATTATTTATTTGTGAAACATAGGCGAAGAACATATATACATTAATGATACATGTCAGGGTCTTAAATAGATAAGTGTTGCACTATGCTTTGTCATTGTTGACATACAAATTTTAAAGTCAGGTTCGTCAAAGTTAACAAAATTTTACGTTAACAAAATACATTAAAATAATCAATTTAATAATATCCACTACAAGAAAGAAAAACAAAAAAAACACACACAAGAAGATCATAACAAAAGAATAAGCGAGAAAGTATTCGTTCGTTACATTAATAATATGAATTAATAAAATTACAGAATTTAATCAAATAGTCATCCAAAATTAAAATAGTCATCCAATTCAACATTAATAATATAAATTTATAAATTTACAGAATCTAATCAAATAGTATTATCATTAAAATAGTCATCCAGGGTATAATAACATTTCTCAACTAATAACTTGTGAAGACACCTTTTGAATTTCTTTAATGGCATACATTTTATAGCATCAGGTATTTTATAAAAAATTTTTGGTGCAACACCAAAGAAGCTCTTTTTCATTAACGCAGTATTACATTTCAACGTACATAGTTGATTTTCATATTGACTCGATTGTTTTTGATTGATAGTTCGGAGTTCGGCACAGTAGACATCTGCCGTTATTGCTTGACCAGGTCGGAGAAAGCTATAGTGAATAACACCATGCGGAGACCACCAAACAGTTACCATTACCTTTTTCCATCACGAAAGCGTTTAATCCAAAATCGCACGGTGCGTTCATTAGCTGTTCCCTCTCCAAACGCAACATTGATATTGCGAGCTGTTTCTGCCGCGTTAGTTCCGCGTCGGAACTCGTATTCAAAATTAACTCGAATTTTTGAAGTATCCATCTTTCTTGTCTAAGCTGAATAAAAAAAACAACTGAAAATCGGTAATCGAATGTTGCACATTTTTTAAAAGAAGAACTTCATAGGTACCATGTGAAAAAAGTTTCACACAAAAATATCAAACCATGAAGGTTCTATGTCCATTCGAAGTACCTATTACAATGAAACGGCAATTTCATACTTTAACCCCTATTATTTGCACACATAGGGTGTAATGTGATGGTATAAAATAAAAAAATATGTTGTATTATGTCTCAAGAATAGGAATTCATAAATGAAACAATGTCAAATAGTACTGTTCGAATCATTTAAACTCATACTGCATGCATGTGTGTACATACCTATGTCTAAGTGTGTGTAAGAAACGATCCTTTTAAAATGTGTATTAACGAGTAGCTAGTTAGTATCGAAATAAAGCCATAAGAAGCAACACCTCTTTAAGTTTATCCAACGTCCTTACAAACAAAACTAAACCGTATCAACCAGGAACATGGTCGAATTTCGAACCGTATAAATAAATCTACCTGGGTGGTCTAGTGATCAGTGCGAATACAAAGCGCCGCATTCCTTAGATAAGGAACTCGTTTGCTATGAGTGATTTGTGCACATTACAAGAAAAAGTAATTATCGTGTGTCTTACGACATATTACGATTGGATTATCTCTTCAAATACGTGAACAATTACTATCGGAGTTAGACGATGTTGCGTTATTACTGCAAAAGGCGCAAACTAACCTAAACAAATGTCCATAACAAAGACTTACAACAGGATACATTGAAACACGATTGCAATCCATTGAAGAATATTGGAAGAAGTTTACTACGGCGCACCATAACCTATTAAAGAAAAGAAGAATTCGATTCCGTATTTTGCAAATGAAGACTACTTTGTTATTGAAGATTTATGCTTATGTCTGCAAGGTGATTTGAAAGATCTTTTATCGGTTAACCATAACCCGAGATTAAGTGACATTGCATCCAATACCGGCACGATTTATGAGGGAAATCTCAAGCTACCTCAAATACAGTTACCTGATTTTTCGGGAATTCATGAAGAATGGACGACATTCAAAGATCTCTTTACATGTTACTTCACAACAATTCCACGTTGTCCAAAGTTCAAAAGCTCCACCACTCGAAAAGTGCCATTGCCGGGGAAGCAGAATCATTATTAAAGCACATAAAAATAACAGAAAGTATCGGTATTGCAACCGACGGATTATAGTGAATTCTCTCATTCGAAAACTAATGATGCAGAAGAAGATTACTTCTCAAACTGCTTGTAATATAAAGACATTGTTAGACACAACAAGTGAGTGCATCAATAGTTTAAGAAATCTAAAAGTGTCGACTGAGTCTTGGGATCCATTTGTCATATTTGTGGCTGTGCAAAAACTAGATCCAGATTTACACCGGGAATGGGAACCAGTTGCATATAAAGATAATTTAGACGAATTACCTAAATGGGAAGAACTTGTGAAGTTATTACAAACTAAATTTCGCACACTAGAACTGATCGCACCGCCTTCCAGAGGGAAACCATCAAAAGGTAAAGAATATACAGTCCACGCTTCTACAACACCTGCTGCTACTTAACCAAGAAGTTGTTGGTTTGTAAGGATAACCATAAGCTATGCCATTTCAAAGATTTTAATAAAATGGAACCGACAGAGAGGTGTGAATATGTGTAGAAGTACCAGCTATGTTTCAATTGTCTGACACCAGGACACTCAGCTAGGAAGTGTCGATTAAACATGTCCTGCCGCATTTGTCATAAGCGCCACCACTCTTTTGTTCATCAACATACAAAAACAAGTACAACCAATCAATCGGATAACCAGTAACATCAAAGTGAAGAACAAACCAAACCAAAGGAAGCTAATGAACCAATTGAGGTTGCAACGCATTTCACCGCCAGCACCAGCACTGTATTATTGGCAACAGTACTTGTGCCAGTTTGTAACGAATCAGGACGGGTGACAGTACTGCGTGTGCTCATTGATCAGGGCTCGCAGGCCACGTTCATTAGTGAGAGAGCTGCCCAGCTGTTACGAATCAAGAGAATGCCTGCTCACGCAACAGTCAATGGGGTTGGCTCGACCACAACTGTCGTTAAACACGCTGCATATATCGAGCTTTGATCAAGACACGACGACAGTTTTAAGTTAAAAGTGAAGGCTTATATTATGTCAACACGAATCACAACGCAATTACCATCACATACCTTTCCAACCAACACCTGGTCTCATTTAGAAGGACTCGTATTAACCGAACCAGGCTTCAATGAACGAGGAAAGGATAAAATATTCGCATGGAGTGACTCTACAATAGTGGCCACTTTTTTGACTACTTGCTTGATTATGTATTATCTTTCCTCTGTACCAACACATATTGTAGCTGTTTATTGTCCCTGAATAAATAAAAATAAAATAAAATAAAACAAGATGGCAAGTTTTTATAAGAAACCGGGTAGAAGAAATATTGGATAACACAGGATCCAATTGGTTTCATGTCCAAACAACCAATAATCCTGCAGATGTCGCGTCACGGGGAGAACCGGTTCTGGAGTTAAAGGAAGAAAAACAATGGTGGACGGGTCCAAAATGGCTAAGACAGAAAACAATAACATTCAATAAACCTAACAACCTAACCACAAGATTAGAAAGAAGTAATTGTAAGAGAAGTAATACAATCAAATTTAAAATTAGAAGAAGTAAGTCTAGAAAGACAAAATCATCAATATGATAGTGTGACTGTCTGCCACTTACTCCTAGTTAATAACAAAATGTCTTATTCTAAATTCTTATTTTAACATTGTCCCACGATATCGACCCTCTTAGAAACGCATTAAATCTCAATTTTATGGTCTGACAGCTCGACATGTTACCCTAATCAATAACAAAACATCCTAGTTATTTCTTTAAAATAGTAAAACAATATTGAAACTCTTAGAAACCCATTCCATTTATATTTTATGGGAAACAGACCGGCACTTATGGCCAGTCATTAGTAGAAAGCGATACTTTACGTCACTTAAGATGCAATATTTTGTACGAATTTTAAGAACGCTGAGACCCTTACATACGTGTGGGCAATACGAGCCCACACATCTATTGAGCATAAGTCGGGCCCATAGGCCATGGGACGGAGGTACCTGGACGGATCTTGAAAGGGGGCTGAACGCCGGAGCGTGGTATTTTTTAGGAATTGTGGGGAGACTGATATAATAAATAAGTCAAGGCAGTCGGTGTCAAACCGCTTTAGGATACGGACTTCCTAGTCCCGGCTAGCTAAGTTAGGAGATTTAGGGAATGACAAGAGGCTATGTCCGAGTGGGCTGTCACGAAGTAGCGAGTATTAGTTATTAAGTTAAATATAGCAAAAGGCAGGAGGTCATTGGGCATCAAAAAATTCGTCCGCATCACTGTCAATGGGATAAGTGCCCAAAAGGCTGGCAGCATTACCACGTTGGATGGCAATGCTGATTCTTTAGGCTAAAAATAGGCCAGCCTTCTGGTCACGTGAAGAGTCAACCAAGTTACATAAGTTAAGTTAAATATAGTTGGGTTCCCCCCGGTGGGTTCCCGCATTGACGAGGCGGGGGGGCTTAGTAGCCGTGGCCCGCGACCACGGTGAAGCTAAGAGGAACCCGAGCGGGGGCCGCTCGTCAGGGCTTTGCGGCTAAGCCGACGACGTAGCGGCTAGCGGGTAGGTTGCGGTGCCGCTTGGGTGACATCGCAACCTACCTGAGGCGGGCCGCGATGTCCCTCGTATGGGAGACAGCGCGGCTGAGGATTGGAGGCCGCGGCGGGAGAGGAGTGTCGGTGTTACGTTGCCGCTCTCCCTACCTTCCGCGGCCTTAACGGGGCCGCCACCGTTAGATGGCGGACGCGGTGGGGCCGCAGGGGAAGAGGAGTGTTGGTGTTACGTTGCCGCTCTCCCTATCCTCTGCGGCCGTAGCCCCCCCAACGCGGGGGGCATGCGGGGCCCGCCAGCTAGGTGGGCGTGGCGGTCAGCAGGCAACGGGTGCGGGGGCACCGTTGCCTGTATCGCACAGGCCTCCACCAGTGTAGGACGGGAATGGCCAGGTGTTCTCGGCCATTCGCGTAGCCCCCCAACCTGGGGGGCAAGCGGGGCCCGCCATACCATCTAGGCGGGCATGCGCTGGGAGGGCTGTGGAAGTAAAGGCTATGCCGGTTTCCCATGGCCCTCCCATCACGGCGATGTGGGAACACCGCTGAGTTTTAGTGTGTATACTGTCATTCCGACAGGGAGTCCCACATACCCCGTCTCGTCCCCCGCGAGACGGGGATGCATAAAGCATTTCTCAGCGAGAAAAAAAAAAATATATATAGTTGGGTTGGAGCCCAGATTAGGTTAATCTAGTATTTAAAGTGGTATGTGTGTGTTTGTTGGTGTGACTGGGTGAGTCCTTATTTATAATAATTATCCTAGGTTGATAGTGTTATTAAAGTTCTTATAACTAATCAGACAGAGAGGTGTTGCTGGGGAGTTTGTTGCGCCACTTCTTCTCCCCAGCTTAAAACACTAGGAAGTGGTTAAGGGTGGGTGCTTTGGGGCTGTATATACACCGTCAAGAGAGTTGATCCACGACTTTAATAATTCTGATTAATAATTCTTAATTTTTGACTCAGCTCTATTATCTAGTAAATCCTAGTACCATAATTCTTGAACGCTGTGTTCTTTGTCTCCGGCCAATAATAGTGTCTTAAGAGAGATTATTCAAAACTCGATTAAATGATGGTTCTCGAGTTTCAAATCTCAACTCCATTGTTTAGTAATTCTTGAATATTGTATTCTTTATCTCAGACCAATAATTCGGTCAGACTGACATGAACACGTGTCTTGCAGGTATGCTTGTTGTGCAAAGGGTGAACTTCCATGGGTTTGGGTGACTCTGACTACATCTATCTAATATCCAGTCCAAGGACTGATAGGGACCATGTCTCCTTAAGAGCGTGATGCCAACGCAATGCCGCTGGAACTAGCCGCTCCATAGTCAAACAAGGACAGTCGCTTGGTTGCCGCAATAAAAGCCGCTTCTTCACGTTTATCAGTTCGAAAGAACTGCTAGGGACCATGTCTCTAAAAGGGCATGATGCCGACGCAATGCCGCTGAAAAGCTGCTTGCGTCACTATATGGAAGTGTTGCTCTGAGTAAACTGAGTGTAGATGTGAGGTATCGTGTGAATAATGACTGATCAAATACCTATTACGCTAGCGTATGGGTTACTCACTATTTAATAACAATAATATAATTTGTATCCCTCTATTATTACTAGCTTTCTAAAACTACATTGAATCTATGTTCATAACTATGAATTCCTAGGTCTTATTTAACATTTTTTTCAATTCTTTCCTTGGTCTATGGATGAGACAAGGCATTGGACTTCTTCATATTTGGGATAAATTTAATCTATATCGGTGGGAGAGTGTCCAGTCTGAAGCCGAGCTCTACAGAACAGTAGGTACGGGGTGGGGTGCTGTTCTTCCCCGATACGAAACCGACCCTTTAGTCCTGACATTTCCACATAATTAGGAAAAACAAAAATTTTATCAGTCTAGGGTAATTAAGGAACAGTCACAATAGTTTGGAAGAAGTTTTAAAATCAATAACTTATTGCAAAAGATTACGCAAGGGGAAAAAGATGATAAACAAAGATGCTGTCATAACAACTCAAGAAATGGATGAACCACTCAAGGCCTGCATTAGAATAACACAAAGGGAAAGATTTTATGATGAAATTATTGAAGACTCCAAAAACCCAATAATATTAGACAATCACAACCATTTATCAGTAGCGTCTCTTGCACTGGATGGTACGCAGTGACACTTCATAACTGCCTACAGCCCTCATGTTGGTGGTCTGTGGGAAGCGGGCGTGAAATCTATGAAATACCACATGAAAAGAATTCTGACCAACCACCTGACGTTCGAAGAAATGAGCACTCTGCTTTGCCAAATCAAGGCGTGCTTGAACTCCAGGCCGATAAGTCCAATAGATGATGAAGACACGGATGAAACAACCCCCTTAACACCAGGCCATTTTTTTAACTGGCGAAACGCCAATTAATGTCCCTCAACTTAATCTTCAAAACGTTCCAAAAGTCACCTGCCACGCTGGAGGCACATGTAAAAGTTGATTGGAGATTTCTGGCATGAATGGCAAGCAGAATACCTAACCTGCTTACAGGAGAGGCCGAAATGGCTCAAGCGATGCAAAGAGCTTGATATTGGCAACATTGTACTCATCAAAAATGATTAACTCCCTCCTAGCAAATGGGCGTTAGGTCGGATTGTTACTAAGCATCCAGGCGACGATGGTGTCACAAGAGTGTACAGTGTTAAAAGGAGGTGACGGTGTAGTTAAGCAAAGTTTTAATAAATTGTGCCCTTTGCGTGTAGTCATTGATGATTAGTATTACAATTATGTTCACTGTTCCAATACAATCAAATCAATTTATACTATTGCTTTTATACAAAAGCTATATTTATGTTAATATCTCTCACTAGAGCAATAGTATTAAATTTTCCTAACTGTTGTAACAATATATCAAGACTACTGAAAAATGGAGTGAGGTCTTTAAACGAAGGAGAACGGTATAAAGCGATAACTGCAGCTTTGTCCAAGAAATTCATAACCAAGCAATTTGCGTCCCTGAAAGAGGGAGCTTCAAAAGAGCACTGAAGATCATTTCTGATGTAGGCAACAACTCCATCATTCTAGTTTGTAAACGAAGATGAATAAATATTATAACCAGTTAAAGAAGGACAGTTTGGACATTTGCTAAGCCAACATTCGGATAGTATAATAACGTCTAGTGTGTAATTTAGTCTACCTAATAATAACAATAACTTGTCAAAATTACAATTTATACTTCGGATGTTGACATGTAGGATTTTAAGGGTGCACACCGGTTTGGACAGATAATTACAGCTGGTCTCCGGGATGCAGATAAAACAGTCCGATACAGAGATTTTCTCAATTTCTGAGTTAATTATGTTTAGGTCATCCAATTTTTATTGGTTTAACAAATTGTAATACAATTTTCTTGCGCTGAATAGAGATAGTTATACCTTGCTCACGAAAAATATTAAATTAATATAATAAACAATAATATTGATGAATTATCTATTAAACAAAAAATAAAAAGTTAGTTTGAGAAACTTGTGGTTTGTAACAAAAATAGTGCATGAGGGACAAAACCCGGAAGAAAACAGGAATCGGTAGTTTGGTTATTGACAATTCGAGGTTTAGTCACGCTTTAGGATTTACAATGCTCGAGAGGTCATTCTCGTTCCTAACTTCAAAATGTTTGCATCCCTCTTTCTTTCGCACGAAGATCTTGCCGTATTTTATCCAGCAGAATTTATAGTTGTTCGACTTTGCTGCGTCGCGGGCTAGGAAAAATAGTCTTTTTTCTTGAAATTAGGTTTTCAGAGACAAAGATAGGCCTGGCAGGGCCACTAATTTTCAGGTGCTCCGTTGTTAACTTATAACTGTCCCTGTGGTTTTTGCGGAAATTTTCTAAGAAATCATCTTTGCGCAGGACTGTGGTAAAGTCAACTATGATACTTTTGTTCGCCGGATCGTTCGTTGGAATTCGATAAATATCTTTATTATGTGATAATAATAAGTATCAGTCTGTGATTAGATTTCGCATATTGTACGATTCAAATTCCCCTCCCTCTCGGACCGCGAAAGCGTTTAGACGTGCATTCCGTACAAGTATTTTTAATCTATATTAATAAATAATAGTTATTTCGAAATTAAATGTTAAATATATTTCCCAAAAGTACTAGGCGCGAATAAAGTTTAAAGAGAACGCGAAACGCAGACTACTAGTGGAAACGGGCCGGCAACAGTCAAGACGGAGATAGAGGGCGGAGCCTGGTGCGCGTACGCCGTGCGTGCGTCATCCTTGTCGGCTGCCACAACTTAAGAGCGATAGCGATTAGCAAGTAACTTATTTATGTTGCTTTGCTTTGTCTTGATTTGCAGTTCTGATTATACAAACTAACAAGTTAAGTTAAGTTAAGGTAACATGTATAAGACACCACCCAAAACTCCTCCGAATCAATTCTCATCGCGCTCGGAGTCTGATATCCGGAAGCTGCGCGCAGACGAAGACTCAGAAGGGAACATCACCCAGAGAGCCAAACGCAGATGCCTTTCGGATGAAGTCACCGGTGATAACCTGGATATGTTTAAGAACGATATCAAGAAGATGATCAGTGACATGATGTGTACTCAGAGCACCCGATTAGACAAATTGGAAGGTCATATTAAGGAAATAAAAAATCACTACACGGAAATTAAGGTTACAAATACTGATCTCGAAAAGGCAATGACAGCGATCTCCGATCAATTACAGTCCCTCGAAAATAAAATTACGGGACTAGAAAATCAACGTGGCTCCATGGCAATCCAGTTAGCTACGCTGGAAAACAAGTTGGAAATTCTTGACCACAATCTCATCAAAACTTCTATAGAATTACGCAATGTACCCAAAAGGCAGAATGAGACCAAAATCATGCTGTATGAAACTATAACGCACCTATCAAGACATCTAGGCCTTGATACAGAATCCGCGAGTATCCGTGATATTATAAGGCTACCCTCAAAAAAGGAAAACTTAACATCTAGTTTAACAGTTGAGTTCTGTAATACACTGACGAAAACGAATTTTCTTGCTGCTGTTAAAGACTATAATAAACGCAATCCGAAAGACAAGATAAAATCAACCCATCTAAATTTAAAATCTGCACAGGAAACACCTATTTACATCAACGAGCTTTTAACAGCAAATTCTAAAAGGTTATTCTACCTTACTAGAAACCATGCTAAACTACACCAGTACAACTATTGTTGGACGTCAAATGGAAGAGTTATGCTAAAAAAGGATTCTGATAGCCAAACTATCTTGGTAAAAAGCGAAGAGCAACTGAAGCAGCTGCCGACTATCATCAAAGCATGACTAATTGAATTTAAGTATACCTTGCTATATCTTTCGTATTATTTGATTACTTTTGCAATTTTTTCGAATAACTATGTTAAAATACTAAATACAAACACAAACAATACTGACTCACATAACTGTTACTATCACCACAACATACTCTCATACATGAATCACTCAACACCTACATATTACAACTTCATCATGTCACCTTATATACTCCTTACGTATGCTTGCGTTCATCCCTGTTATTTCTTACCTAGCTACTTCAATATCATAAAAAATATGTTTTTAAATTTATTACCCCCAATCATAAGCTTCCCACACTTTCCTAATACAAATACCGCCCTATTTTCTCGTAACCTTCAAACTACCTATACTTTACCGGAAAAATGACTACTAACATAAACAATTTAATTGACAACATCGACGAACTATCTGTATCAACTACCTACACATGCGCACCTGAGGAAACACTCTCCATTGTAAAGTGTCCTAATAACTTCATTAAAATCCTGACACAAAACATTCGCTCTGTAAACCGTAACTTTTTAAACTTGCAAACGCTTCTGCACCGAATTTCTTTCGATTGCGATCTGGTTGTATTAACAGAATGTTGGCTACCATGCTCTAGCAATAGCACTATTCCGATTCTGAATAATTACTCCACGTTCATGACCACCAAACATATAAATCAAAGTGATGGTGTAGTGGTGTATTCAAAGTCGGACCTGTCTGTTACATGCGAAGAGCCAGATTTCCACCGATCTGCATCTGGTCTTATTATCAAAATTAACTTTGATTTGGCGATAATCTGTATTTATCGATCACCGTCAATAGACAATATAAACAGCTTCCTCACAGTTCTTAACAACATTCTTCCATCGCTGCATAGATTTAAATCGGTAGTTATAACAGGTGACCTGAACGTGGACATCAAACCTACCACATCTGACATGCGCTCCCACGAATACCTAAATTGCCTTGCCTTTCACGGTTATCTTCCTGCCCACACCCTACCGACCAGGGATGGCAATTGTTTGGACCATACTTTCCTCAAAACAATTTCCCCCACCCAAACATTTGTCTTAAGCTCCACAATAACTGATCACTCCTCCTCCTTACTTTGCATTCACGATAAATGTTTACGAACGGTCGCAAACTCCCTTATAACAAAAATTGACTATGAAGGGCTTGATAAATCAATGTCACAACTAGATTTCACCCCTATTTTGAATATAAAAGACGCTAATATGGCTACCGATAAATTATTGAATTTAATTACTGTATCCATTTCTGAAAATACCACAGTTAAAAAAGTTCCATCAAAAAAGAGAATTCTCAAACCGTGGATAACATCTGGTTTATTACGGTGCATAAGAAACAGGGATGCTCTACACAAGAAAGTTAAAAAATTTCCAGGAAATGAAATTCTAAAAATTACTTACCTTAGATACAGAAACTTTTGTATTAGTATTTTAAAGAAAGCAAAGAGAATTTATGACACAGAGGAACTAAAAAAAGCTAGTAAAAACCCAAAAACACTATGGAACACTATTAAACGGGTAACTAACACTACTAAAACTAGGAATACATCCGCTCAATTACTAACTTTGTCATCTTCACCTATTGAGTCTTGCAACACTATAAACTCATACTTCGTTGATATTGGCGAGAGGCTTGCAAATGATATAATTCACTCAAATACTACGCAACCATTGACGGTCACTCAACCCACTTCTGATAACACATCAACTTCATCATTCGTCCTCGACCCTACTGACCTTGACGAAATTATAACAGTCATCCATTCATTGCGTTCTGATGCTGCTACTGGTAGGGATGGCATATCACCCTACATCCTGAAGAGGTACTCCACCTTCCTGGCACCCATACTATGCCACATTTTTAACCTCTGCTTCGAGACTGCCGTCTTTCCCTCTTCTTTTAAAAAGGCAATCATTCACCCAGTCTTCAAGGGAGGCGACGGGAACTTGCTAAATAATTACCGCCCCGTTGCTGTTCTGAGTGCCTTATCCAAGGTACTAGAACGTCTTATCAATAAAAGACTTGTATACTACCTAGAACATTACAAACTAATATCACCACAACAATTTGGATTTCGCAAAAACAAGTCAACCTGTGATGCAGTTCAGGAATTAACTAACAATATCGTACAAAACCTGAACGCTAACAAGAAGGTCCTAACAATATTTTTAGACCTTGCGAAGGCATTCGACACCGTCCCCGTTCGTTCTCTCTTACTCAAACTTGAAAAGATGGGTGTCAGGGGATTGCAACTTGATCTCTTTCAAAACTACCTCACAAATCGCTCCCAAATAGTGAAAATTGATCGTCACAGTAGCAATGAGCTCCCCATCTACTATGGCGTTCCACAGGGAAGCATATTGGGCCCCACTTTATTTCTAGTATTTATAAACGACTTGTGCAATATAAATATCCCAAATGCCAAGATGACATCCTTTGCAGATGACACTGCTATAACTTTCGTCGCCAACACATGGTCTGAACTCGAGGGAAAAGCACAGCATGGCTTTGATGTAGCGTTAAACTGGCTTTACTTCCATAAGCTTACACTTAATACCTCCAAAACCAAGTTCATTACCTACTCGATCAGTTCTTCTGCCCAACCAAACCCACCAATATCACTTAAAGCTCACACATGCAATTTACAAACTCAAGTTTCATGCCACTGTCAACCTATATCCTCTACAGATGAAATTAAATACCTAGGTATAATCATAGATAAGAATCTTAAATTTAAATCTCATATCAATGTCCTTACTGGCAGAGTACGCAAACTTATATATATTTTTAAAACCTTAAGAAGTATTGCTAATCCTATAATTATACGTAATGTCTATTTTGCCTTATGCCTATCTATTATTACCTATTGTATTCCGTGTTGGGGTGGTGCTGCAAAAACTATCCTAAAACCGTTGGAAGTTGCACATCGCGCCATACTGAAAGTGGCTACCTTCCGTCCACTAATCTATCCAACTAATCAGTTATACAAAACCTGCCACGTCCTCAACGTGCGGCAACACTTTATTTTACAATCAATTCTGTTGCAACACCGCATAACCCCCTATATTGAAATTACCAAACGCCGAAAAGATAAAATATGTACTCCTCCAAAAACCCGATTGTCGTTTACTAAAAGATTCTTTTATTATTTAGGTCCGTCTCTATACAACACAATAAACAGAAAATGCCCGATATATAGGTTGTCTTATCATAATTGTAAAAAGACTGTCCGCACATTCCTTCAAAATAAAACGTACGACGTAACAGAAAAATATTTAATTTAATTAAGTTATGACAAGTTTGTATATTGTACCACTCACCCAAAACATAGACCCACACTAATCCAATCCCTTTACTTACGCACGCTCACGCATGTTCGTGAGCACACACACACACACAAACACGCACAGACCCATACACGCACACACACCACAAACAGCACACACACACGCACACTCACACGCTCACATACACAAATGCGCTCGCACAATAATACCTGTATTTAAAAAAAAAAAAAAAAAAAAAAAAAAAAAAAAAAAGTAACTTGTAAAAATAAAATTGTAGTAATACAATTAGAGGGGATCGGCACTGTTACTCCTTAATACAGGCTATGTCATAGCCTAGCAAGGAGAGCAGCACGTCACCCACTTGATTGTCAGAGATTTAATACTACCCACTTTGTTAAAACTTGTTCATGTACTACAATCTGTTTTTTATATAAATAAAGATTATTATTATTATTATTAAATTGATCACACAATATTATAAATACCTACCTACATAATAGGGGTTAAAGTATGAAATTTCCGTTTTATTGTAATAGGTATTTCGAATTGACATAGAACCTTCATGGTTTGAGATTTTTGAGTGAAACTTTTTTCACATGGTACCTATGAAGTTCTTCTTTTAAAAAATGTGCAACATTCGATTATCGACTTTCAGTTGTTTTTTTATTCAGCTTAGACAAGAAAGATAGATACTTCGAAAATTCGAGTTATTTTTTAATACGAGTTCCGATGCGGAACTAACGCGGCAGAAACAGCTCATAATATCAATAATGCGTTTGGAGAGGGGACTGCTAATGAACGCACCGAACGATGATAGCAAAACTAGCAGTAAAACAGCCCCGACTCATGAATCAATCTTCACCATTATTGCTCCATGATAACGCAAGAGCTCATACAGCAGGAAAAACCGTTTTAACTCTACAGGAACTACAATTAGAAACCATTCGTCACCCTCCGTATTTGCCAGACCTTGCTCTAACGGACTACCATTTTTATCGTGATTTGGATAATTTTCTACGTGATAAAAAGTTTTCTTCTCGGGAGGCAGTACAAAATGCTTTCACACAGTTTGTCGAATCTAGATCACGAGAGTTCCATCGCAAAGGCATAAATGACCTTCCTATTAGATGGCAGCAATGTACAGATAATAATAGAAATTAATTTTGATTAAATAAATATGTCAAATAAAAAAAACAAAAACGAATTTCAATTTTTCAGTACAAATCGGCAATTTCATACTTTAACCCCTAATATTATACTTATTTAAATGACGGAGAAGGTATGACTGTCTCTGGTTATCATCCGACTAATATTATAAACGTGAAACTTTCTTGGATGGATGGATGGTTGAATGGATGGATGGATGGATGTTTGTTACTCTTTCAGGCAAAACTGCTGAACGGATTTGGATGAAATTGGGCACAGATGGTTTGTAACCAGGATTAACATATAAGATACTTTTATCCCGATATTTCCACGGGATCGAAACTTATGCGGGTGAAAGCGCGGGGCGCAGCTAGTCAGCCATATTTTAATGTGTAGTGTGCTGTGGGCCTACTGTGGGTAGTGTTGGTTATTGCACAATAGAAAAAAACCGTTCCAATCAAATTATAATTTTACGAACAAATTGATCACACTAGCGGATTACACACTTTAGGTAGACCGCACAACTAGACATTGGGAAAGACCTGGCTGCGAAGCTGGTTCTACCGGATAATTCATCACTACCTCGCCACGCCAAGGAAAATATATCACAACACAACTCTTTCGGGATACTGCCGGTGAGCCATGAACAAGTGGCAGCGATCATTGATTCACTTCTTAATAACCGTGCAACCGGCTAGGATAATATTCCAGCCTTGGTAATTAAACTCTCACAGGAAGTTTTGGTACTACCTATTACGCACATTTGCAACATCTTGTAGCGAAATAAAAATAAATTCACTTTATCACGTTTTAATTTTTGTAATTAAAATAATACAGCAATAAAAAACTTAGCAAAAGATACAGAACGAATATTATTTTTATTATTAAAAAGGATTAAGTCGTGACGCCGACGTGACGTCTTTGGTGTTCGAACCCTATAATAAAAATGTATTCTTGTTACGCGTCGATTAAGATACGTTTGCAAACGTTCCTAAGCTTACGTAACTAGATAAATACGAGATAAAGATAAAGATAATTTTATTTGTAAAAACATGCGTATACATGCAAATTAAGAATGCAGGACGTCCTAAATGGGTAATTGGCACTAAGTCAATTCGTTATTAGGAAGCGAAATAATAATTTAAATCACAGTTTGATCAAAATTGTAAAAAATGGTAATATACGGCTAACTGGTAGTATATCAACTCTACTGAAAAATAAGCTACAAGTTATACGAAAATCCGGTCCTAGGCTCCACGTTGACAATCGGAAGGCTCCTCGCTGGCCGGAATCAGAATCCTCTTAATGTGCAGATCGCGCGCAAGGTGTTGTGTAGGGTTCGATTCCCAACAGGAAGCCTGTAGACGTCTGGTACAGGGTAGCGGGTAGGGCGAATTCAAGATCGCCCTACAGTCTTCGGACAAATCTACAGAAAATAACGAAAAATGATAATCCGAAACGCAGGCTGAATCTTTTATAACAAAAGAGCTGAAGAAAAGTTAAATTACAGACCGAGTCTTCATGAAATTCGCCTCGAGACCACTGTTTAGTGATATACTATTCGTTTATTTTCGGGAACACTGCCTATTACAAAGAAAAGAATGGAATAAAATTGAGGAAACGATAACAACTTTTGAATAATCAATAGGAAAGCAAACATACCCTTGGATACAATGGTTGACCGCACAGAACTCGGTCGTTCAATCCCATATACACTCAGCGTTAATATTGCAGTGAATTACATCACTGTAAAAGCAGAAAAAAATAATATAGTCGACTTCCGTCCTGTGCCCAAAAAAATCCTTCAAATGAAAAATCTCGGTAAGAGAAAAGACATGACACTTTTAGATTCAAAATTCAAAACCAATACGAAGAAAAAGCCTTTGTGGTTAAAAAAGAATTTGTAGATAAAAGAAGGTCATTCGTGATAAAATTATAATGTAGCATTTGCCAATGCTGCAGTCTGTATTGCCACTAGCGTATTTCCAAACAGCCTGAAAAAAGCTACAGTGACTCCTGTGTATAAGGGTGGGGACAGAGAGCGACTTACGAACTATAGGCCTATTTCTGTACTGAGTACATTATCGAAGATACTGGAATACTTAATCTCAGAAAACCAGTATGGATTTAGGTCCGGTGTATCGACTGAAGATGCTGTAACCAATTTCAGTGCCATGGTAGCCAATAAACTGGACAAGAGCTACAAGTGCTACGGTATATTTCTGGATATATCAAAAGCTTTTGATACGGTCTCTGTTCCAATCCTTATATCAAAACTGGAGCACATTGGAGCTCGTGGTTTGGCATTAAATATATTTAAAGATTATCTGACCAATCGTATCCAGGCAGTCAAAATTGATACTGTGGTGAGTGGACGAAGAAATCAAATATAGAGTCCCGCATGGGAGTATTCTTGGACTCACACTGTTTATAACTTACATCAACGACTTGTGCAAGATGAAACTAAAGAACTGTGATATTTTTACTTATACCGATGACTCTTAGTGTATGGAAAAAACTGGGAGGAGGCTAAGACACATGCCGAGAGTAATATGAGGGAAGTCATGCTATGGTTATCTTCTAATCTACTTACGTTGAATGTGGATAAATCGAAATATATTCGTTTTTATCTCCCCAACACCTCAACGCTATTAGTAGAAACTATTACACTTACTGCCTACAACTCTGCCAGATCAACAATAACTTGTTGTTGTTCACCGTTATTGAATGTTGCCTGTATAAAGTATCTTGATGTTATATGTAGTTGATGAACGATTAGACTGGTGTCCACCAGTGAAGACTCTCACCGGACGTGTCAGAAAACTACTGTACGTGTTTAAGAATCTTCGACACTCTGCCGACTATATGTTATTGAATACAGTCTATCTTGCATAAGGTCAATCAATATTGGGTTATTGTGTTCCTGCGTGGGGTGGAACTTACAAAACTTTGTTTTTGAGATTGGAGTGGGCACAAAAGTCTATTCTCAAGGTCATACATGGTAAGCCGCGCTATTATTCTACCACAGAACTATACAAGGAGTGCAAGTTGTTGACGGTGCGACAGCTGTTTATTCTCCGCACGATGCTCCGACGACATTCACTACTTCCCCTAAATAAGGAAGGTTTCAATAAACGAAGTGGTGCACTTGTTTGCCCCTCTGTGCAATGTAGAACAGCTTTCGCACAGCGACAATACAACGCATTGAGTTCCAGACTTTACAATGAAATTTAACAAAAGGATCTCACTATACAAACTAAATAAGCACAATTTCATAGAGAAATTAACTAATTGGTTAAAGTTGTTAAGTTATGATGAATCTGAGAAACTTATTGAAATACATACTAAATTAAAACTTAGGGCTAATTTTTCCATAATTCCATTCAACTGTTATTCGACGAATTAAATTGACGTTTGACAGTTTTTGTATGAAATAACTGTTAACATTTCAAAATTATTCCTCGAATAAAGTTATCAGATGATTGAAAAAGCAGCCCTTAGTCTTTGAATTTTTGAATAATAATTTAACACGAAACATGCACATTGTTTTGTAAAGATGCTAATTATGTAAAATTGTTATGTGTAAAATTATAGCACAAAATAAGGCGATTAAATGTATACGACATCTAAAACGGCCGACCGCCGACTACCCAAGATACGAGCATGTCTCAGTTTGGGTTTTCAAAAGGGTTTAGGGATATAGCCTCCGCAGGCGTGACTCTCTAAGGGAATTGTTTAAAGATATTAACATCATGACGGTACCTTGTCAATATATCTATGAAAACATTATGTACGTAAGGAAAATCTACATTTTTTTAGTAAAAGAGGTGAAAGACACAATTATATCACTAGAAATTTCAACCAGGTTTCAGGCTGGCTAAAGTAGACTCATCGTTCATGGGGTACTGTTTAAAATGTTACAATAAAATACCTCCCCTCATAATTGAACAGAATGAAACGAAATTTAAATCTTGTATAAAATGCACACTATGCAGTCAGGCATATTATAAATTGCGGGATTACATCACTGATAAAAATGCTTGGCTAAACGCTGGTCCTGCTCCATAAGGACGCATAAATAAATTGATTAGCAATTGAAAATACTGTTGGAGCTGCTGAAGATTTTAAAATACTTTTTTTTTTGCATTATATAAATTCAATCTCCTAGTATTGTATAATTGTATAGCACATGTATGAGTACTATGTATATACTATAAAGCTACCATTTACTGGGTACGTCTTTCATTGACTTGAATGTGCCCTGGTGGCTGAGAGTATGTCATGCTCACAATGTCTCACTGATGGTGGCGTGTGTGTTGGATCATTTAGCTCCCTTCAAAATGGTTGAGCTGAATGGTGCTAATCCACGCGTCATGTTCGTGAACGGGCGCCGTCAGTAGGGACTGGTCATCTCTTTGCTGCCATGGCTTATTTTAATTTAATTTAATATTTTAATTGTTTTTATTTTATTTTTTTTAAGTTTTCATTATGGACGCTTTTAACGTTCTGCATCGTTCTCACATGCATCATTTCTAACATGAATGATGTTACCAATACTTTGTAACCATATTATTTTGATTTAAAAGAGTGTCCATGGAGTTTCTTGCCCGTTCTTCTACATAGGTACCTACGCTTTGGAATGGGCAACTAGCTTTATTTTTGACTGACCGACCCCTTGACAATTCAAAAGTGCCTGTAATTGGTTTAATTTAAATAAATACTTTGAGTTTGAGTTGGAGTTTTGGTAAAAAGATTTGTCAATAATAAATGTTACTATTCGTTAAAGGACTATTTGCATGACAATTCTATAATTCCTCCTCCTCAACACTAAGATTCCTGACCTGTTTTGACATTAATATTTTATTTATTTTTTATTTCCTTTGACATTCAACATCGGATCTATGTGCTTTCTTAATATTTTACTGTGGACATTCTGGAGGGGAATTATGGAATCTTCCCTCTGGTGCTTTCTTTAATTTATAATAATCAGTAATTGTTACAGTACAGGGTACAGTACTTGTTAGCGCGTTCAAACAAACAAACTATTCAGTTTTTTATTAGTAAAGGTTTTGTTGCGGAGTTATTATAAAATTATGATAACTTCTAAGATGTTGATTGAAATCAAGTGATGTCAAGGGCAATTTTGTTCATAATTGAATACTTGTGATGAATAACGTATTTATTTGGATAAGGAATAATATCATTTTGATAAAACACCTTCGCAAATAATGCATTAATTTCCAACAAATTTGATTACCATAAAAAAGGTTATAGTGAGTCAATCTTAAAAGATAGACATATGCTGTTGACGATTTTTTTTAGATCTTTTAAAGGGAAATAATTCCATATTTTTGCGTAACTTAAACCGTTTACGCAGCGCACGCAACGGAAGCTCTCAAAAGGTAATCATTTTTCCCGTTTATGTAACATATTCCATTGATGCTCCGCTCCTATTAGTTGCAGCGTGATGTTATATAGCCTATAGCCTTCCTCGATAATTGGACTAACTAACACAAAAATATTTTTTTAATTCAAACTAGTAGTTCCTGAAATTGGCGCGTTCAACCAAACAAACAAACTCTTCAGCTTTATAATATTAGTTTAGATATTTTTTTATGACGTCACCAACCTAAAATGTAATTTGTAGTATTGCATATTAATAATATTTTGGTATAACAAGACGCTAGGCCGACCATCTATGAAATTAAGGCAAAATATCACTACATGTTGTAAAACAAACTCCCCCCTCCGCCCCGCCCCGTCTCTCCGTCTGTCTGAACGCGTTAAACTCAAAAACTACCCAAAACATTTTTATAAGGTTTTGAATAATGGACGGAGTTAGTTACGTGGTACGGAGGTAGGTTTATGTGTAGCATTAAGGTTTCGTGGAAATTGGTTGAAATGTGACGATGATTGTTGTAGGTGTCGGAAAATCATGCTGACTACTAATACACCTATATTTGGATGAAAAATGGCAAGCAAATAGTTTATTACCTGGACTAACACATAGGGTTCTATATCTTAATGATTAACTATACAAATAAATACAAAAACGAAAGAACACAGGCGTCGAAGTACATGTTCGCAACTAATTAACTATACGCATAGGGTACTTTTAATAAGGGATATTTCCGACATCTATCCGGACGAAGCCGCAGGCAAATGGTAGTATATTATATCATCGTCTCCGTGTGTGGTAGTTTGCTATAATATATATTATAGCCACGTCTCTGATGGGCTTTAGTTCAATATAGCAATGGGCCCGATCCAGATACCTCGTAGCTCATGCGGCCGTACAGATACTAAGGCGTAGCACAAGCTGCCGCGTAGGTAATGCTACGGCGTACCGTACATTATGTTAGTTTTAATTCATTCGTTAGTTCGTTTTTTGTTCGTTTAAATTCGTTGATGATCACTTGTAGCTGATCTCATCGATCAGAAGGGTAATTCTCGTGATTTAAAACGTTCAAAGTCTAGTCCCAGTCTCATCTCGGCGACAAACAAATGCCAAATACTTGTCAAAATGTAGGGAAATTAGAGGTATTTTTGACAGATTGAGATTTAGATCAGATTGTGAACGTTCTTAAAATTAAGATAATTACCCCTCTGATATGGAAGTGTTTATGTTTTGTTACGGTTTCTACATACTTTTGTAGCCTACATTACAGTCATTATTTATTTAAACAACAATTATTACTCTCAACGACACCATCTATTGCTTCTTTACGGAGAGGTTTGATTGTGTTGTGAAGTTAAAGTATATCTAGAACGAGCGTTATCTGTGGGCACTGCGCAGTCAGCCGTGCTGCCACTGCTGCAGGTTGGAGATATGGCAACAGAAACTGTAGAATGTTGGCTTGAGAAACGGCAGAACCAAAACGTAATGAAAATAATCTACGTTGTGTGATGTACGCGGTCCCTGCAGTGCCACATGCCATGGCGCTGGATGACGCTCTTGTTTGGGCTCCGGGCTGCCGATGCCGGGCCAGGCATTGGCTGCCGCCGTTGTTGCTTAACTCATTGTTTTATGACTTTCACTGCATTTATAATTCCATAGCTCAGTGAGCCAGTTTATACAGGTTCTAAAAGCTAGTACAATAATTTAGCTTGACTTAAGGAAGCGGATCAATGTTTCGATACTGTATTTCTGGTTTGCGTCGCGTCGTGGTGGTTGTGGCTACATAACATACATGGCTCTTTTGTAGGCATTTTATTATCAAAATAGTTTGTTCAGATCACGAAATACGATATTATAAGCAAAGCGGAAGTGTGAAGCACGCAGTGAAGAGTGAAGAGCGGCTTCTCCAGAGACGCACAGATACGCAAACATTTCATAAAAGCATAGGCGCGCTAAGCGGCGGGTAGACGGCAGGTGGCGCGGGGGCGCGGGGGTGCGGGGGGCACGGGGTGCCGGGCACGCAATATCTGCGCGGGTGCGCGAGTAACGCGCGTGCGATGCAATAACAAGAATGAAGCGCGAGCGACCCTCGCCCCTGCCTCCCTCCCCCCACACCCCACGCACCACTACCATCAACAACACAGAATAACCTCTGTAAATATGTTTTATTATTACGAAACTTTTAAGTGACACAGGTCGTGAATAGTATCTGTCCATTTTTTTTTTTTTAAAAGTCTTAGGATAAGTCAGTCAACGCCGACGCGACGCCGACGGGTACCTTTTAGAACAAAGTGCAATCCCCATGATGAGTGTCCCTCGACGAGTTTCATAGCATTAAGTAGTTAGACAGATCAGTGACACTCATCGACACCCGACAGTGAATAGTTCGGTTTGCCCCTTCGACGGCGGTGGGGTGCGGCAGCGGCGCGGTGCGAAGGCGGCGCGGTGCGGAGGCAGCGCGGTGCGGAGGTGGCGAGGTGCGGAGGCAGCGCGGTGCGGAGGCGGCGAGGTGCGGCGGCGGCGCTGCCGACATGACCAATAAGTGACAACGTATGTACCCACTTCCTTCAACTGACGGAAAACAAAGCACGCACCGAAAAACGAGTACGTCTTTAATTATTTTTTTTTATATTAACGTTGCCCCACACTGGGAATTACTCCTGTATCGTGGGTGCGTTTACAAACATTTAAACTCACATACACAAACAGCCAGACCCGGATCAACTACCTGTAGGCAATAAAAATATTTGTTCCGTGCGGGAATCGAACCCGCGACAGGCAGCGCAGCAGTCGATCGCTCAGCCACTGCGCCAACGTTTTACAAAATAAATATAAATAGAATTAACTGTCGTCCCAGATAGAAATATAAAATGTATATAGGTTGCCAAAGACGTGAATACCTCTTGTATTCCCGTCAGAGCATTGATGTCAATAGCACTTGACCGAACCGCACCTGAGCAATTCCACTAACCGCACGAAAACAACATGTTGCTAAGTGCGATTCGGTCATCAGTTTATTAATATTAGTTTCAGTCCGGTAAGCGCATCACTTGAGAACGGTTCGACCGATTTGGCTATTTTTTGTTTTGAAACGTTCGTAATAGTAGTTTGAATTGATTTTCATGGAAAGAAAAATTGGAAATGTGACCCAGATTTTTTTTAAATAAGGTAAAAATTGAATGTCTTTTTCAAAGGTATTGTATGAATTATTGAAATGAATACTCGTATCGTCGTGTTATTTATCTTTTACTAGCTTTAGTAAAAGATAAATAACACGATACGAGTATTTAATAGTATGTATATTTTGTACATCACGGGTGAACCTTCTGATCCTTTGCATGTACATTTAATAGTATGTATATTTTGTACATCACGGGTGAACCTTCTGATCCTTTGCATGTACATTTAATAGTATGTATATTTTGTACATCACGGGTGAACCTTCTGATCCTTTGCATGTACATTTAATAGTATGTATATTTTGTACATCACGGGTGAACCTTCTGATCCTTTGCATGTACATTTACTGTCGTGTCATGTGCCGTCTCTTTGTTTCGATGACATTCATCACCACGGCCGTGTTCTCTGCGCTGTCGGCGCAATATCATTCTAATTCTCATTCTGTCGGTTTCTTAGTAACAGCCCGGAATTTGGAAGATGGCGGAGTAATACCCCCGTGCCTCGGAAAGCACGTTAAGCTGTTGGTCCTGCGCCTGATTTCTCTCCGGTCGTATCGGATTGCCGTCCCGTCGGACTAGGAGAGTGAGGGGAGAGGGAGTGCACCTGTGTCTGCGCGCACACGCCTGCACTATGATGTTTCCCGCGCCGAAGGCTCGTCTCCGTGGAGATTAGTGAGGGGAGAGGGAGTGCACCTGTGTCTGCGCGCACACGCCTGCACTATGATGTTTCCCGCGCCGAAGGCTCGTCTCCGTGGAGATTAGCCGCCGTGGCCGCAACATGTCTGGAGGAGTTCAGTTTGACATCCTCGTAACTCACATTCCTCATTTCCTCGTTCTCACATTGCTCGTAACTCGCAAGAATGTTATAGAGGTATGAGGAACAGGGTGTAAAGTTCACTCATACTCTATAGAAAAGGGAGGATCCTCCGACCAGACGGGTGTTGTATCTGGCGGGCAACTGCCCAACGATTGATGTTGGAAAATTGTATCTTTGCTAATTGCGCGGTAAACTTTGCATGCGAGATGCAGGATTTGCGTGACGTCAGTATGACGCGTTGTTCGCATGTGGCGTTGTAGATACCGCGACAATGTCATTCATCGATCTATACAGTTACAGAGCACGAACACAAATAATAAAGTTGTGAACATGAGTAGGACATGCGGCTCACATTGTGTGCGCAGTGCACCTGAGAGATAACGTCATGAGCTAGTGCGGGCCGGCGGCGCTGCGCCCGTGAGGCGCACGACGTATCCGATGGGCGCCCGCGCCGCGCTTTTCCGGCGCCAGATAACACCGCGCCGTATTGTGTCGCGCCGTGCGGTGTTGTGTCGTACTCGTATGACGAGCTGTTACAAATTGTAATGCTGTATGTGCCTGGAACCACATTGTGCTCCTATATCTGGACTGTCACTCGATTATTGTTACTTACATTTAGCTGCAGCTTGGTATTGGAATTATTTGGAAGTAGGTGCAGTAGACAAACGGTGTGAAGAAATGCAGTGATCATACAGTGGCAGCCTTGTGCTATAACTTGTAAGTGTAGGTATGCAGCAGCGATTTATTGTACGAAGTGTTTTCTTCTCCTTGAGTCGTAACGCGGGCTGTCGGCGTCCTCGAGGCGCTCCGGATAATGAGCGGAAACAGATAAAGTTAGCGTCCTAATGACTGCTCTTGAATATTTAAAAGGCGCTGTTAACAAGAGGCCCGCCCTCCGCACACAATCAGCCGCGGACTTGGAAGCGTCTCTGCGCTCGATATTGAAGCGCCGCGGAACTTGGCGCACAGTCATACATGTCTTGTCATAAGAACAACATAAACAGTTTGCTATTCAAATCGTGGCTACGAAAATAGCGCAAGACACGTGGACCTACCTAGTGAGGGAGACATACTACGTTATCGAGGCAACGTATCTAAAAACATTGAGACACAGTCGCGGCGGTGTCCGGCGATGTGCGGCGGTGCGCGGCGGTGCGCGGCGGTGCGCGGCGGTGTGCGGAGGCGTGCGCGCGACGTCCGGAAATGACAGCCGGTATTACGATTGGTATCCATACCGCGCGCTCGCGGCTTTCATCTCGAACTACCTGTCTCCAGCCACCTGTCAAAGCCACAATAGCATCGGCTCTCACACACCACACACAAATACAACCAGCTTAAAATAAAGTAAACCAATTCTTCAGCTATTCCGTGTTATTCACGTCATAGCTGTCACGCTGAGTGATACCCGCATACTGTATTAAGACGTCTTGGATCTGCTCGCGGGTAAATTCTTCACAATGAATTTTTCAGTTAGTTTTCGTATGCTTAATGTAAGGTAAAGCGGCCGTAACTCAGGTTTGCATAAACAATTGCGCCGTGACTCGACGTCGGCGCGGAGAGCGGGGGCAGGAGGGGGAGGGGGGCGCTGAATCACAGAATAACTCACGAGGAACGCTACAAGACGACGACGAACAGCCGGGATATTAAAATATCAGCGCATATTAGACGAGAAACGCAGCACACTGCGTAGCGCGCCTGTCCCGAGACTGATCGGTTCACGCGCACTGCCTAACAGCTGTAACGTCTGTGTGTGAGGCAAGGAGCTCGTATCAGTGGTCACTATCAGTATGAGTATTAGTTTACGTGTTTGTAAATATGTGAGCACCATGTATCTATCACATAGTTAATTTATATGTCATGAAATCATTAATCCATTTTAATTCTTTTACTTATTGTGGTATAGTAATTTTAATTTTAGGTGCATCGTGTTCACATATAATTATATAATTAATGTATGCAAAATATTGTATAACATTTAAAAGAGTAACGGTGGAGTTTCTTGCCCATTCTTCTCCATACGAAAACTACCTTTTGGAAGAATAGACTAGAATCAATTTTATTTTAATTTTATTTTTGACGGTCAAATGTGCCTTTTATGTGCCTATTTGAAATAAATGATTTGACTTTGACTTTGACGTGTGTGACGCGCACGCCACGCGCGACCCCGCACGGCGCCGGTTGTTGGGGTCCGTAGCAACACATACCTACATTGTAAGTATGCAAATTGGGAAACGAAAGCTGATTACAATCAGGTTAAGGCACTCGAAGGCACGTCCAGGCGCTTTGTATTATTTCGACCATGGCATGTTAGTACGTCACTGAGTATGACTGCACTTGAGGCGCAGCCATGTCCACTAGTGTTCACCGTACGGCCTGGCTGTGCAGTGTGACGCGGCGGGGTGGCCACGTGTCGCAGCGTGTATGGCACATTCCGGTATGGCCGGACAGCTCTGCAGTTCGTTTCGCTCGTACGGTATTCGAAATAACTGATTTTCGAATAAATAAATCAATCAATCAATCGATTTTGCTCCGGTTGCCTGCGCAGTAAAACAAGCTGCACAGGTCTACTTGCAGCTACCTCTGCAGGTAGACCTCTTCGATGGACTGTAGACTGTAGTGCGTGTGAAAGGTCTAAAAACGAACGAGTACGTTAAGAAAGGAACGTTTATCGATGCCATAGATGAGATTACAATAGCTATCAGCCGCCGGGGATTTAAATATATCAAATCAAAAAAATCAAATCAAATCATTTTTATTTGCAATATAGGTAAGTATAAAGTATATCCTATCCTATCCTTAATTAAATTAATATAAAATTGCAAGTAATATTAAAGTAGGTTCGTATTCATTTAATTACTAAAGAGACAGTAAACAACATTTGAAAAGCTCTCCGCAGCGTGGTTGTGACTGCAGCGTGGAGAGTACGTGGCTGTGGCGTGGCTGCGACGTGACGATCGCGTGTTGGTCGCGCGGGTCTGCGCGTCGTCGGTGCTTGGCAACAGAACTTTTGTTAATTAGGTTATGGTTACAAGACGACTAACTTACGTTAGACAATGCGATTAGTTAAATGAAGTTTGTTTGTGTAATTTATTATGTCGAGAGAGAGGCTGAGAGAGACAGGCTGGGTGGAGTCGGGCGCTACTCGGTGGCGGTGGCAGGCCAGCAGTCACTTTACATACTGAGAGAGACAGGCTGGGTGGAGTCGGGCGCTACTCGGTGGCGGTGGCAGGCCAGCAGTCACTTTACATACTGAGAGAGACAGGCTGGGTGGAGTCGGGCACTACTCGGTGGCGGTGGCAGGCCAGCAGTCACTTTACATACTGAGAGAGACAGGCTGGGTGGAGTCGGGCGCTACTCGGTGGCGGTGGCAGGCCAGCAGTCACTTTACATACTGAGAGAGACAGGCTGGGTGGAGTCGGGCGCTACTCGGTGGCGGTGGCTGGCCAGCAGTCACTTTACATACTGAGAGAGACAAGCTGGGTGGAGTCGGGCGCTACTCGGTGGCGGTGGCAGGCCAGCAGTCACTTTACATACTGAGAGAGACAAGCTGGGTGGAGTCGGGCGCTACTCGGTGGCGGTGGCAGGCCAGCAGTCACTTTACATACTGAGAGAGACAGGCTGGGTGGAGTCGGGCGCTACTCGGTGGCGGTGGCAGGCCAGCAGTCACTTTACATACTGAGAGAGACAGGCTGGGTGGAGTCGGGCGCTACTCGGTGGCGGTGGCAGGCCAGCAGTCACTTTACATACTGAGAGAGACAGGCTGGGTGGAGTCGGGCGCTACTCGGTGGCGGTGGCTGGCCAGCAGTCACTTTACATACTGAGAGAGACAAGCTGGGTGGAGTCGGGCGCTACTCGGTGGCGGTGGCAGGCCAGCAGTCACTTTACATACTGAGAGAGACAGGCTGGGTGGAGTCGGGCGCTACTCGGTGGCGGTGGCAGGCCAGCAGTCACTTTACATACTGAGAGAGACAGGCTGGGTGGAGTCGGGCGCTACTCGGTGGCGGTGGCAGGCCAGAAGTCACTTTACATACTGAGAGAGACAGGCTGGGTGGAGTCGGTCGCTACTCGGTGGCGGTGGCAGGCCAGCAGTCACTTTACATACTGAGAGAGACAGGCTGGGTGGAGTCGGGCGCTACTCGGTGGCGGTGGCTGGCCAGCAGTCACTTTACATACTGAGAGAGACAAGCTGGGTGGAGTCGGGCGCTACTCGGTGGCGGTGGCAGGCCAGCAGTCACTTTACATACTGAGAGAGACAAGCTGGGTGGAGTCGGGCGCTACTCGGTGGCGGTGGCAGGCCAGCAGTCACTTTACATACTGAGAGAGACAGGCTGGGTGGAGTCGGGCGCTACTCGGTGGCGGTGGCAGGCCAGCAGTCACTTTACATACTGAGAGAGACAGGCTGGGTGGAGTCGGGCGCTACTCGGTGGCGGTGGCAGGCCAGCAGTCACTTTACATACTGAGAGAGACAGGCTGGGTGGAGTCGGGCGCTACTCGGTGGCGGTGGCTGGCCAGCAGTCACTTTACATACTGAGAGAGACAAGCTGGGTGGAGTCGGGCGCTACTCGGTGGCGGTGGCAGGCCAGCAGTCACTTTACATACTGAGAGAGACAGGCTGGGTGGAGTCGGGCGCTACTCGGTGGCGGTGGCAGGCCAGCAGTCACTTTACATACTGAGAGAGACAGGCTGGGTGGAGTCGGGCGCTACTCGGTGGCGGTGGCAGGCCAGAAGTCACTTTACATACTGAGAGAGACAGGCTGGGTGGAGTCGGTCGCTACTCGGTGGCGGTGGCAGGCCAGCAGTCACTTTACATACTGAGAGAGACAGGCTGGGTGGAGTCGGGCGCTACTCGGTGGCGGTGGCTGGCCAGCAGTCACTTTACATACTGAGAGAGACAAGCTGGGTGGAGTCGGGCGCTACTCGGTGGCGGTGGCAGGCCAGCAGTCACTTTACATACTGAGAGAGACAGGCTGGGTGGAGTCGGACGCTACTCGGTGGCGGTGGCAGGCCAGCAGTCACTTTACATACTGAGAGAGACAGGCTGGGTGGAGTCGGGCGCTACTCGGTGGCGGTGGCAGGCCAGCAGTCACTTTACATACTGAGAGAGACAGGCTGGGTGGAGTCGGGCGCTACTCGGTGGCGGTGGCAGGCCAGCAGTCACTTTACATACTCAACTATGTAAGGGTAGGTGTGTGCTTGTTCACATGAAAGGGCGGCGGTCTGGACGCACTTCATCGAAGGTGTCCCGAATACCTAGTCGCGACCACCGATCTACCAGATAAAAGAATAGAAAAGTATCTCAGATACCCAGATCAGCTCCTCAAGGCGCTGTACTCGATGCCTTGATCTCGTGTCGATAACGTCATAAGTTTAGAATAAAATTCATCGCGTTCCATTATTGCTATGTCGTAAGATTTATTGAGATACTTGATTGTTGTTAGAACTTTAATAAATAGCACTATATCACGTTAAAAGTTGTTTAAATAGTTAAAAATGTTGAGTATTATTTCCCAATACGGCAGACAGGCTTACTACTCAACTTACAAAGTAGATAAACATAACTTGACGCAATAAAGCGTCAGAGCGAAGCGTCTGCGTCGAGTGTCAAACATAAAGGACGCCAAACAACTATACACAGCATTCTGTTTGTTTACTGTCACAAATATCTCACGTTTTTAATTTGTTAAAAAAAAATTTACAAAAAAATTAAACCGTGGAAAAAACTAAAGAGCAAAAAATAATAAACCTTTTTTATTTAACCTTAATAACAAAGTTCTTAAACGAATGTAAGTATACCTATGTAATTTTGAGTCGGCGCCAAACAATCAATAAACAAAGATCACTAAATTGCCTTAAATTTAAACGGCGCCGACAGAAAATTATTTAGGTATACTTACATTAGTTTAGTATGATATATTTCTAATATTTTTCAATTATCTGCTAAAATAGGATATTTTTATTTCCATTTTATAAGATAACACTAAAATAACAAAATAATATCCTAAATTAACTAAAACTATTTACAAACTAAAAAATAGCGTCGAAAAATTCATCCACATCGCTGTCGACTGGTAATGTACCCAAGACACTGGCGGTATTGCCACGTTGTATGGCAATGCTTATCCTCTGGCCAAAGTAAAAGCCAGCCCTTGGGTCATGGGAAGTGTCAACCAGTCTTTTCGAAATTTCCTTAAAAAGACTATGCGGACTCGGACCCCACGGCCCGAGGGTTTCAACCCCAAACGGCTCGAAAATATAATTATTAATAAGGTTATTATATTTACGCCGCTTGAGGTTTTCTGCAGCCGCAGCAGCAGCACCAGCGCAGCACGCCGACCCTGGAAGATGGGATGGCGCAAGAGTATCGACAAAAGTTGCATCCCACACTAAAGGCCTACCCACCTTCCAAGGAAATAAAGACATGCCGTCCGGTCTCTTGCCATCGTCGCGTGCCAATCCATTGGGTTCTAATACAGCTGGAACGCCGACGGTGACAAGAGCTCGTCGAATGATGTCGTTAATGTTTGCGTGCCGCGCTAAGCGACCTGCGCTTCGGCTGCAAGACAGGCCGTGGTGTCCGAGGCTGTTGACAACTTCGCCACAGTGACAACGATGGGGAGAACAACATGGTGCTCCTAGTCGTAAGGAAGCAGCGAGGCGGAAAGTATTGTCGTCGAGCAAAGTGCCTATGTTCGACGACGGAAGTGCATGAAGCCACAGACCCGACTCCCATTTTCCCACAGCCAGCAGGCGCGCACGCTCTGCAGTAGTAACAGACGTGTTAAGTAAATTATCCTGAACTACTCTGCAGAGCGGCTCATCCCACCGTCTCTGGGAAAATGGTTTATCGGGTAGATCTGAGTTCGGGCAAGCGAGTCTCCAGGCATCCATAGCCTCGGTGAAGCAGGGCACATCAAAATTAATCAGTGTGGAGGCTAGGATTTTTCTGATTAATTTCTCAGTGCCGTGGACCGAGGATATGAAAGCCGGTAAACTAATCCTAGAAATTTTGCGGATGCCGAGGCCTCCCAAACGAATGGGAAGAGTAGCTTGAGCCCAAGCTCGGTCGTCCAAGGCCATATTTAAAATCGAAGTTAATGTATGCCTGATAATTTGGTCCATTTTGTCTAAAAGGTGAGTATGATTCCATAAATGGGAAGCGCGTAGAAAATAAATTAATTTAGGGCCGAAACAGCAGTAACGAATTAAGGTGATGGCCGAATGCATATTAATTTGGAACAATCTTTCCGAAACGTCGTTGAAATTTTGTATTTTTTCCTCAATAAATTCGGAAAAGGAATTTTTAAAGATTGGAGACCCAAGGAGACGAAGAGAGCTTTTTCCAACAATTTTAATATTTGGAGCTATTGCGTTAAATTTGGAAAGTGTCAGATGACTGTCAGTACTGTCCGCTAAATACAGTTCACATTTCGAAAGGTTGAGATCAAGGCCAATGGAATGAAGTTCATTTTTTAGGAAACTTAGGTCATTTAAAACAGTTTCTACTTCGCCACCCAAGGTGCCATCGTCTAGATACCAAACATTAAATTTGGAATTTAGCTGTCGAATAATTGGGTGAATGGCTAAACTAAAAAACACTGGCCCGAGAGGGTCACCTTGTTGACAGCCAACAGCAGAATCAAGAAGTTTGTCCCGATACAGTAATTTAGATGGGTGTCTGTAACATTGCCAAAGGAAACTATAAATTTGGGGTATTTCTTTTTTAGTTTCTGCCAGCAAGGTGTCCCTATTAACAGAATTGAAGGCATTCTTTATGTCAACCTTCAGGATAGCTTCTCCTTTTCCAGAATTTAGGTAGGTCGACAAGGCGTGTACGGCAGCCTCACAGCCCCCTTTGGAGCCGTAACCTAGCTGCAGGGGCTGAAATTTTTCCGAAACAACCTCACCGTAAATTTTACAACAAATTTTGGCTGCCATACGACGGTAAGTAGTGCCCACGGCAATGGGACGAATACCGCCATCTTTCTTACACAGGGCGCATAAATTGGCCCCGTACAGAACGTCGATGACGGCCTCGTTCACCTTGCCGGAGAGCATAAGGTTGATCAAAGCCGTAAGCTCCTTCAAGAGCAACTCACCAGCTGCCCCGGCGCCTGAACAGATAAGGTCCTTAAGGTGCTGAGGACTCAGACCGTCGAGACCACCGGCGGAGCCGCTCCGGAAAGAACAAATGGCTGTGACCAACTCTCGACCTGTAATGGTGAGGAAGTGGTTAACCAGATCAGGGGGGTCGGGAAAAGAAAGGTCATCCGCTGCGGCAGGGTGTTTGCTCTCCAGAGCTGCGAGCGTTTCTGGAGAACACGGTGCCACCACATCATTACTAAAAAGAATCTTGGCTGCTCCGCTAATGTCACCTTCCCCTAACTTAGATTCTACCAGATGGGATATACCTCTTGAAGATGTATATCTCTGTGTCGGTAATTTTGAATCAAAATTATGAGCCGAAATATTACAGTTCTCTTTAATTTGTGCAGTTAATGTCTTTTTGGCAGCCAAATTCTTTTGTACATGTAGGATTCTGTAAGGAAAGGTGAGCAGCTGTTCCCAAGCACTTTGCGAGTTCTCCCGGGCGGCAAGACGAATGCAACCTGCTAGGTTTTGAGCCACTAGAGGTCTAGCGCCGCGGGGAATTCGCTTCAAAACAGGAACAGAATTTTTGAATTTTGAAAGGGTTTTCCAAAACGGCTCAAGAATGGATATAGCTGGTGTTGTAGGTATAGATGTTAAGACAGGGTCTGAGGTGAGTGCATTCTGTGGTCTGTGTACCTTATCAATACGCACATTCAGACACCGCTTACCTTTAAAAAACCGTGCCTGGGTACACTGCGGACATCTCTCCAGGATGCTCAGCGATGTTGAAGGTTGACAAGCACTATTATGCACCACATCGCTGCTACCACTAAGCATCTATAATAAACTACCTATATTAAAAATTAATAAAACTATTAAGAAGAAAATATTTAAACACTAAAAAAAACACTAAAATGTCTATGTGACAGCGATGACAACGACGGGAGATGCTTGATTCTATGATTCCCAGACTGTGTCGTTGGTCTAATGATAGTAGTCTTTGGTCTAATGTTCCTAAGCGCAACTTTTACTGAGCGTGTGGGGTCCTGGGTAGGGGTGGGCGTTGCGACGACGAACCATTTACAAAAGCCGTTTTGCATTCTGCAACGAAGCAACCGTTTTACGTCCTGGGTTCAAACAATCTTCGTTGCACAAACCAGTCTTCGAATTACTTGGCGTGTTTTTAGATTTTTATTTCGACATTCTTCAAAATGGCTATCTTCAGTGTTCAGAATTTTGTTAACTTAATCCATTTACTCAGACAATTTGCGATGCCTCGTAGGTATTGTAGATGTACATTTGCTACCTCCTAGTTACCAGAATCAGAAAATGTGTGGAATTCTATGATAAAACAAACGTCTACACCTAAGTGAAAAACCATTAATCAAATTAGTTTAGTTAAATAAAAAAGGTTTATTATTTTTTGCTTTACGGTTTTTTCGGCGGCTTAAGATTTTTGTTAAAAAGTTTTCATTTTATAATTTTTTGTGGCTATAATCTACTAATTGTTTGCCAAAGGGCAGGCATATGTAGAATAATAATACACAACTCGCCATTCAAATCTGTGAGTGAACAATAAATCACCCTTATTTTCCCTCAGGGCTGGATTTTTTTTTTCAAATTTATATGGTGGGGTATGGGGTATACCCTTTCCAATAAAAAAAGAATTATCAAAATCGGACTACCCTGTAAAAAGTTATGCGTGGTCATATATAAAAAAATATATATATACAGACTGATTTTTTAAAGACCAGCCAAATTTAAGGATGTGGTACAGACCATCAAACTGAACAACTTTCTCCAAAATTTTATAAACTGTCCCATAGAAAACTTCAATACAATTTTTTTTTAAATTAAATAATATTTATTGTGTGCCCAAAATATACAGGATGAATTTTTAGTCACCGTTTCTAGGCATTAGGTATCATTCACTAACTCCATTTTTGAAAAAAATCGATACGTAAAATTTTCATTATAATCATTTTCTCGACAGAATTATCCGCTCTGCGTGGTCACAAGTTAAACGTTAATAATACTACACTTGCCGCGCAAACATTCAATTAAAAGGGCAGCGCACACCCCGCTTACCCCCGCCCCGCTCGACTGCGCGACACATCTATCCTTAGTCAAATAGTGAGCCCCGCGCACCCTTTCGCGACGCAAGCGCTTACTTCCGTGTTCCCGCCCGTGCATCCCGTCGGCGGCAGCGCCCCGCGCTATCGTGAATTTGTTTACAATGTATTCCTACCGCGAGTATTACGAAATGGTTCGATCATACATACTTAGTGGTGAAAGCTTGAACGGTGCCCAGAGACTGTACGAAGCTGAAAGTATTCCTCGCCTTCGCAATCAAGGGATAATAAATCCTTTAGTACCTAATTGCCAAACGATTTTGGCCGCAAATCAGAGGCTATTAGACCATGGCAAATTTATAGCTCCTACACACGCTCAAGGACGTGGCAGGACGAGACTCGCACTAGAGATCGAAGAAGATATCTTCGATTTCTCCTTTCTTTTTTTGAACGGAGCCCTAGATCGAGTACGCGAGATGCAGCGCGGCGCTTCGCACCCTAGTCACCAGATCTTACTCCATGTGACTTTTTTTTGTGGGCCGAAATAAAACGACGAGTGTGTGTGGAGGAAGCCCAAAGCCTAGACCAATTAAAAGAGCAAATTGTACGTGCAAGAAGTGAAGTGAAAAGTGACACTGTAGTGCTCAACAAAATTTAAAATAATGTGCAAAAACGTGCAAGACACAGAGTCTTGCACGTTTTTTATTTGATTGATAACTTTGTGATGTGATATCTAAATATTTTTGTATTGAGTGATACTAAAAGAAAAAACACGTATTCAATTATTTTCGCCAAAGATTAATATATCAAAATTTGGACGGTGACTAAAAAATCTTCCTGTATAATTACTTTGTAGTTTGAAGCCTATCGGTTTTATAAAAATGACTGCTTATTTGACACGATAAACTATTGCGCGTCTCAAAACAACACTAAGTATATGTTTTAAAATACTTAGTTGTAAAACCATACCACCATTATCTAAAGTATATCTGAGATTAGTATGTGAAGTTTGAAGTTAGTTTTTGAAGTCTAGTTTAATTCTCTGCGTTCATTTTAGAAAATCTTAACTTGGTATTATAGATATCATATACTATCATATACTATATGACAATATTATTTTTATTTATTTATTTATTAATAACCAACTTATATTCACAGTTTGCACCACACATACAAGTTATTAGTCAATATTAGTAATTACACATGTCATACAATCATAAAATTAAGTTATAATAAAAATAGACAAATTTTGATGAAATTAAATGAACTGAAACAAAATTTTTAAAAATAAGATAAAATTTGACAAAATTAGATAGAATTAGGATAAATTGAAATATTATTATTAATAACAAGAAACTGTTTTATTTATCTACTCCTAGGAGATTGTACTGGGAGTGGCAATGGACTCCAGGTATCGAGTAGCAGTGTGCAGGAATTCCAGTTCAGTACTCGCGAAGACATCTAAGGACTCATCATATAACAGAATGTGGTTGATATGGCTGAGAGCTAGGTACAATGGACTGGTCTTAAGGGTTATGGTACCGGTTTGAGGTATTTTGAATAGGGAAGTCGGCGAAGTGTGCGTCTAATGGCTAGTGGGATGTTAAAGGAGATGTACTAAAGTAAGGAGGAATTTAAATGGGTACCACGAATTAGGCGGATGAAATATTTAACCAGACTAATATTTCTCCTTACTTCTAAACTTTGGTACCCCACCATACCCAGCACAAATAGTGTTGGGTACATGTACGGGTAATAACCATAAAGTTTTAAGTACAGGTAGCGGACAAAAGACTTCTGAATCTTTTCGATGACCAGTGTGTACACTCCTTCATGAGGGTTCCAGATTGCGCTGTTAGTCTCTAGCAAACTGCGAATGAAGGAGTTGTACAGTATGGCTATGGCTTGACGATCACTGAAAATGTTGGCCTGACGCAAGACAAAACCTATGTTTTTGCGGGATTTGTTGCAGGTCTGTATTATGTGCTGGTTAAATGTAAGATGTGGATCGAAGTGAGCACCAAGATTGTGAACGGTTAAGACACGTTTCAGGGGCTCATTATTCATAGTGTAGATGTTGTGTATAGGTTGTGTGGCTTTTGAGTAAGTCATGACCGCGCATTTACTAATGTTTAAGTTGGGGTTGTTGATAGTGCTCCAAGTGTGAATGTTGTCGATGTCGAGTTGAACTGCGGCCGTATCACTGGAGCTAGCCACTGGGAGAGCAACTTTGACATCATCAGCATACATTAAGATTGTGGAGTGTTTTACATAATATGTAGGAAGATCATTAACTACTATTAGAAAAAGAAGGGGGCCGAGGTTAGTGCCCTGTCCTATACCAGAAGTGACCGAGTAGTGCTCCGAGTTGGCATTTTTGTATGTTATAAATTGCTTGCGGTCACGCAGATAGTTCGCGAAGAATTTTAGCGATGACACAGAGAAACCTGCCAATGTTAGTTTATTTAGAAGTATGTTGGTGTCAACCCGGTCAAAAGCCTTCTGGAAATCAAAATAGGCTACATCGATCTGCATTTTGTGATTAATATTTTTGGGTAAGAGTGTAGTTATGTTAAGCAGATTAGACGTGGTTGAGCGATTTGGAAGGGATCCGTGCTGCTCATCTGCAAACCACCGTTGCAGCTTATTAAATATTTTATGGAGTATCGATTCAAATACTTTGCCGAATATCGATAAAACAGTTATTGACCTGTAATTTTTAATGTCACTTTTTGGGCCACTTTTATGTACCTGGAGTACCTTAGAGGTTTTCCACTCCGTTGGATATATATTCGTCGTAATAGATAGGTTGAAGATAAACTGCAAGGGCAATTTGAAAATTTCGCAGCCGTCCTTAACCAAGTACTGTGGTATTCCATCTGGACCTTCAGTAGATTTTGGAGGAAGTCGAGCCATAGTGGCACGAGCCTCAGATTCATGAACGTAATCAATATCAACAAGTTGGGACATATTACTAGGAGACGCATTCGCAGTAGCGATAGCATGCTCGAGATCTAATGATGGTAAGTTTGACAGGAAAACGCTACTAAAGTATTTTGAAAATGCGTCTGCCACTTGCGGTATTATGTCTTTAGTATAGCGTCGAGATATCTTGAAGATAAAAGGAAGAATACTACAATGGTGTTACTCTTAAATCGTAATGAAGTTTATCTGAAAAGTCATCTTCCTGCCCTTATCCCATGTTACTTGGGGTCGGCGCAACACGTTTTCTTCTTCCATTCTCCCATGTCAACCGTCACGCTATAATTCACTCCCTTCCCTTTCATATCATTCCTCACACAATCCATCCATCTTTTCTTCGGCCTTCCTCTCCCTCTCCATCCATCAACATGTATATTCATCACTCTTTTAGTCACATGCGTTTCGTCCCTTCTCATCGCATGCCCATACCAAGTCAATGAAGTTTATCTGAAAAGTAATGGCATTTTTAACTTATTCTGTAAACCTGTACCCACTTTTGCTTAACTCTCTCTTGGTATCCACCAAGAGAGAGTTAATCCTCAAGATATCTAGAGGGTCGACATGGTTTTAACCAAGACAACGGCCAAGAATTTAGTTATTGTATCAAACAATACCTTTCTACGTGGCAGTGCTTCTTGGGTTATAATGATTTCACATAATAATATATTAAATATGCTTTTATTCAATAATTTACACATCTTTCCAGGTCTTACTCTACCTGTGTGCCAAACTGTCATCCAAATTTCGTATTAGTCGGTGCGGGGTCCACGGACGCAAATCTAACCATTTAACTAATGTCCTTGTTTATTCAGCTGTGAATCTGTGATGTTTGGGCAGTCTGATTAACATCCAGCAGCCACAACTACGCGTTTGTGGAGCACACAGCGTCGCTCGAGTACGAATACGATAATGACGTAGATGAATATTGGAACATGCTAACACGAGCATGTTGCTGAATGAAGCACGTCGCGAGTCATTACCGCGCGGGTAAGTGTGACGTCATTAGCACGGCGCGACGGTGCGGGGCGGCGCGGCGGCAGCGGCGCGCTAACGATACTTAGACGCAAGTTGCGCCGCGCCGCGCCGCGCCGCGCCAGGACGCGCGGGTGCACCTACGTGCCGCATTCGTCGGTGGTGACATTAAACAGATTGTTACAAAAGGATTATTATTTACCGCAAGATACAAAAAAAAAATACAAAAATGTTTATTTCTTGACCATAGGTTGTTTACATTTTGTTGATGAATGGCGCCTCCTTTTAAGCTGATAATGCCTGTGTTAGAAGACGCCAAAATAGATAGGTACCTACTAGTGTATCCATGGCAGTACGAGGATGAGCACGCGGGTCGATCCGAGCAGAGTGGAGAGCGAGCAGGGAGAATATTAAACCGTACATTGCAGAGCAAACGTATCGAGCTTTTCACTTTTGATACAATTATGCGTCAGATGGGCCCGCTAGCAATGCAAGTCGTTGGCAGCAGTACTTCTGTGGCTTCTCACATCGCGGGAGCAACTCGGCGGCGGGACGTGTCCCGGAGAGCTGTCAGTGTAGGAAGAACTTACAAGTAACACAGAATAACTAATAGTACTAACGTACAAGTAGTGAGCACTAAGCGCGCCAACTCGCGGCGGCACGCGGCACGATCGCGAGAATTTGCGACTCGCAGCCGGGCCACGACCTGTGAGCGTGAGTCGTGTCGCGTTCCGTTAGATGTGTCGTATATTGTGATCTATTTAGGAAATAAAAATATCTTTTTTACGTAATTTAATATTTAATTCAAATTAGATAAAGGTAAGCAATCGCATAAAATAGATGCCCAGAGTTATTAAGTTCATACACGCACTCTCTACAACGTGCCGCTACAATGGCGACATTCATTTAACACACGAGTAGGGCTAGGGCCTGGACAGAAACGGCCTGCGTCTGGCGACGGGACCATCGCAGGACACTGCTCGCTAACCAAACACTTCCACGCAATAGGGATAACGAATAGTCCCCTACGCAGGGCTGCATAAAGGCTGAGAAAACCGTTGCGCATGTGCTCTTTGAGTGTACAGGCGTCACCCAGATTGGGGCAGTAACCCTCGGGACACCCAAATCTTATACAGATGTTCTCAACAGGCCAGGAGGTTCTGGAGAGAGGTGGCCTGGTTGGAATAACCACCGACGACCGCCATGGCCCACGCACAATGTTCCACTAGAAGGACTAGGTGCGGAAACCAAACTTTCTAACATAGAACACAGAGGACTAGTGGCCAGTAATCATAACAACATAACACATGTAATTCATACTTTGAAAACGACCGCATGCACTGCTCGCCGACATAGGGCCCTCTCTCTCCTTCCTTCGCCTACTCTTTGCACGTTATTCGTTTTAATTTCAATGATGCGATGCACGTATACGTGGCCCCAGCAAATGACCCCTGCGCTACAGTTCTTTAAGTACAGGTTGCTCCAAGATGCTATTTTGGAAAATTGTACGTAGGTACCTAAATAATAACTTTTTAATTAAATTATAATATGCTCATAAAACGAAAACGCGAAACCGTATACGTGTGTTTTATTGTCACCATTAAAGCGCACGCTGTATAAAACGAAGCATTCGTAGGTGAAGGATTCCACACAAGTAGTGTGTGGTTCCATTGACTTCCTCAATGACCTAGGCCACCGTCGGTGGCTGCGACCTACAAAGCCAACAAAGCCATGCCCCTCAGTGGCATGGCTTTGTTTTTAACGCCTTCGTATATTATGTAGTTACTCTACTAATAGAACGACAAATTCTCATCAACCGCCAAATGTGTGCGTTAATGTGGCGGCTGTACACGGGTCATTACAAGCTACCTCACCAGTGGGCTTGATTAAAGGCTTACGGCAAACGGCATTCAACAAGATTTACTTACCGCTCGTAGGTATATTACGGTAATGTTTAAATGAACGCTAGCAATGTTGTATTTTTTCTTTACTACTTACTAAGTTAAAATTCTAAGACATTTGAAATGCTCGCTATGCTCAGTTCGGCTGCTGACACTTCAACACTTTTCGTGTGTGGTGGTCGCTAACGAGACGCAGCCCAGCGGCGCGCAATGCGCATTGACGCACTCCTGAATATGAATGGCGTATTACATCATACAGTGATATTAACACAATGAGCGGCGAGCCCAGCCGCTCGTACATTGTGCGGATAAATAGGCCGCAGTTCCATTTGATGTAACAACAAGGGGCAATTTATAAACACGGCGATGCGAGCGTGGAGCACTAACAATGGCGGTGCGGCGTATTAATCAGAAGCACAATGTGGCGCCTTCCAAGAGCGGCCGCGCGCGGGGCCTCGCAACGCGCCTCAAACAGAATGCGCAATGTACACGCGCGCCTCGGACACCGCGCGGCGATGTGTATCGCGCGTCACTCAGAATGTGCGGCCGCCGCTACTAATAACTAACACGCTAAATGTACTGTGCTGTGGCCGCACGCGGCGCGGGAACAGAAGGCACACTCGCCGCGCCTGCCCACACCTAGCGGGCGTGTCGGTGAGTCGGTGGCTCTTCTGTATAGTAACATGTAGCGTGACACAGTTTCAATAGGCGGCCGTGCAGTGGATAAATGAACGGGCATCGGCTCGCGTTGTGTGTGGCGAACCAGTACCTACAACACAACATCACATGCAGGTGGCGCACACTGCACAGCGCACGCGGTGCGGTGTCCGCGCTGGTGCCCCTCGCCCACGATGTTCATTATAAGCGGTGTTTGCTAACATGGGCAAACATAATTATGATGAAGCTGCTTTATAAGGGCGGTTCTAAATAGCTTTAGATAGGAAAATACAGTCTCTATATATCTTCCTTTCCTATTTTGAAAGCCTATCCATGCCTTAAAGAACGGCTACAGTGTGCGTGTCCCACTTCACCATCGCTCTCGACAATCTCCGAGTGTTATTTTAAAAAGAAGTCAAGGGTCTCGTCTGTGAAGTTATTACGATTGGGAGACAATTAGTGAAGCGCGTACGTTACCGCGACCCACGGGAGCGGCGAGCAGGCGCGGTGGGTGATGGGCAAGCGTAAAACCAAAGTTTTTATGTTTCACGTTTACACCGAACGATTCATTTCATTTCTCCGTATTTCCTGGCAAGTCTCCGCTAGGGGTGCGGAAGGATATTTACGATCCACTGTGTGCCTCATCAGCCGATGCAGCGGTTCCCAGTTCCGGCGCGGACGGCCGGACGAGCGCCGGACGCGCACGATTGTATTCATTCACATGAAAGAACGCGAGATTAACAACGTATCGATTCCTTCACGCGAGCTCTGCCGACCGCGCCGATTGTGGAGAAAATTGCTGTTATTTTATCAAATGGCCGAGTCTTCAAAACAACTATACATTATGTATTTACTTACCTGATACCATCAAAAGTGTCTCAACAGGAACAAGGTATGGGTACAAAAATAAATTGTTGCCCTATTTATATTAAATAAAAATGTCTATTTAGATTGATTAAATAAAATGTTTTCGTGTGTTTAGATCGATAAAGTATTCTCTGCTTTTGCATAAAGACTTTTGGCAATTTTTGCTTATGCTGGATTTTTCACCTTAGTTAATCCTGACATTAAAATGTGATTTAAATAAAAGTTTTTAAAGGTTTTTATTCCGTAAAATAAACAATAGTCTGTATTTCCGTTAACGCGTATAACAGAATCGCAGCGATACTCAATATGAGTTCATCCAAATCTCATTGGCCGCCCATTGCAAGTCCGTTGCAACAGGCGAAAAAAAAAAATGTCTGGTGTGTTTACGGCATCCATATTTGGCAAAGCTCTTCTTTGAAGCATATCCCATGCGTGCTCAATGGGATTCAAGCCTGGATATAAATATATATATATGCATAAGCAGAAATGCTGCAACAAATTGGGTCCACACAGGAATGCCAACATTTGATACAATCATTTCAGCGTAAATTTGTGAGATTGCCTCTGATCCAAATCGGTTTCGTTCTTCCGCCTATCCACATACTCGCCTATAGCATGATTGTTTCACAACTGGACGCATTTTACACATTTTGGCGTCCAGGGGTCCTCCAATACAGTATACATACGTCTAGTGTCTGGCCTCATACCAAAGCGAGATTCGTCAGAAAAACACACAAAACGCCACTCTTCTTCTGCCCAATTTCTGAGTTCACGAGCCCATTGTAAACGGGCTCTGAGCGGAGATAGACGTCATGCTCGCGATTTCTTATGGTTTGATCGCTTATCCCTGAAGAGCTATGAAGCCTCGTAACCAACATCATTACGGTCATTGTACGATTTTGTCGAGCAGTAATGTGTATGTAACGATTTAGTCTGCGCGAGGTGATGGCCTACAAGTAGTTGTTCCAGGTCTGGCTGTTTGTGTATGTGAGTTTAAATGTTTGTAAACGCACCCACGATACAGGAGAAATTCCTAGCGTGGGGCAACGTTTTTTTTTTTTTTAGAAAAATGAATTGTTCTCCCCATTATTACGTTCTGTTGTATTACATAGCTATACTTACGTGAACCACGACTCATCATCTACCTAGCCTTTTCCGCTTCCAGTCTCACCGGATGCTGCTGAATACCAGTATTTTATGTATATAGAGCGACCGCCTATCACTCTTGCTTCCACAATCCAATTACTGGGTGACACGGTAGGCCACGTGGTATGACTGATTGTCACACTTCTGGGCTACTGACTAACCGAACCGACTGTCAAAGATCTATAAAATGACAGCCGGGATCAAAGGTTCACAAATACTTTCAGATCAAATGTCCTAAACCCTAACAGCCGTAGTTCATAATCAAATTAGTACTTAGTTGTTTTGAAAACAATAAGTCGCGTGGATGGGCGCAACGCGGCTGGAAACCGCGCGGACGACCCGCGAGCGACGTGACCCGCGAGCGACGTGACTCACGAGCGACGTGACCCGCAAGCGACGTGACCCGCGAGCATGACCCACGCGCCACGCCCGCAAGTCGCGTAATTTAATTTACAAGTTTAATTAATTTTAACCTTTTGAGAGAGTCGCGCAAACGCTGTACATAATAGATGCGGCAGGTAGCGGGTCGCGCCGCGGCCGCGCTCGCGACAAAACGAATTAACTAACAACACTATTTTGTACGGAACCAAATGTAATTACACAGCCGTCGTTACGCTCACAAAAAGTTAAAGTAATTTAGTCCGAGCCGCTGCGTCCGCCGCGCTACCCTCATAACTATTTAATTTGACCGCCACGCCGCGCCGCGCCGCGCCGGGGCGTCTTCTTTACAAAATATCTCATTACTATCAAGAGGCTACAATCTCGTTAGATAGCGCGCCCAGTAAATACTTTTGATCAAATCCCTTAACAATATAAAGCGGGTATGGTCGAGTGGCGAGGGGTGCGGGGGAGCGGGCTGCGGGGTGCGGGGTGTCGCGTCAAATGTTCTGCTGCTAATGACTGCGCGAGTGGACGGACGGACACGGACGTGCGTCGTGACATTGCTCGGGATGCCGCGGGGACCACCCGCCATGTGGACGCCTCACGCGCACTGTAAACCACACTGTAGACCTGACCTGCGAGCTCGGGAGTCGAACACGACTTGTGTGAAGGCACGGCTGGCACGAGAACGTAGGTAATTCAATCTCGCATCCCACATTAGGTATTAGGGCCAGTATCTAGTAATGTATTCAAGGCCCAATATCATAAACCCGCCGCATAATTGTGTATGAGTATATTCTTCCCGCCACCTTCGCCGGCACCCGCACTGACCTCTGCGGTGGTGATGAAGGCGGATAGCGCTCTCACTGATCGAATAATCTGGCCTTTATTAGTAAAAATAACAAAGACGAACTAAAATAAATAAAATATTGACGTATATGGTATCCACTACATATTTCAACCACACGCTTTGTATTATAACATTTTCAGTATCAAATTCAGCGATACACATGTTTTTCCTGAAACTCGAAATGGTAGATAACGGTAAGCCGCTTAGGATCAACGCAAGCCGGTAAGTATTAACTGAAGGAAAAAGTACAATACGAGTATGTGTGAATTTTGTTAAAATAAAATATTTTGCGCTTTCGGTGTAAAATATTTGCAACTTATTCATGTGGACGTTATGTAAAAATGTGCGTCACATAGATAGGTACATCTTTGAAGATTTCAACTTAAGTTCCGTTAAGTCTCAAGGCAGTGGAAAAAGTCGGAGAGTTTGAATCAAGTGCGAGTTATTCCCGACGCGGCGCTGAGCACGAAGCTGCGTGTTTTTATCTGTTCAGCTTTACGACTACATTCAAATCTCAACTTGAGCCATTTAACTTAAAACTCGAGTAACATTGCGTTTTTATAAAACAAACGGATTTATTTTCAACTCATGGAAATTCAGATTCAGTCAGAACGGTGGCGTGGTGGTGATATTGCAAAGCAAGTTGAGACAAACTAATTACATTTAGCAAACGCATTTAACCTTTACCACCACGCAGCCAACATCTATCTGTAGGCGCCGCATACATGATAACCTTTACCACCACGCGGCCAACATCTATCTGTAGGCGCGGCATACATGGTAACCTTTACCACCACGCGGCCAACATCTATCTGTAGGCGCCGCATACATGGTAACCTTTACCACCACGCGGCCAACACCAATCTGTCAGGCGCCGCATACATGGTAACCTTTACCACCACGCGGCCAACATCTATCTGTGAGGCACCGCATGGTAACCTCTACCTCCACGCGGCCAACATCTATCTGTGAGGCACCGCATGGTAACCTCTACCTCCACACGGCCAACATCTATCTGTGAGGCACCGCATACATGGTAACCTTTACCACCACGCGGCCAACATCTATCTGTAGGCGCCGCATACATGGTAACCTTAACCACCACGCGGCCAACATCTATCTGTAGGCGCCGCATACATGGTAACCTTTACCACCACGCGGCCAACACCAATCTGTCAGGCGCCGCATACATGGTAACCTTTACCACCACGCGGCCAACATCTATCTGTGAGGCGCCGCATACATGGTAACCTTTACCACCACGCGGCCAACATCTATCTGTGAGGCGTCGCATACATGGTAACCTTTACCACCACGCGGCCAACATCTATCTGTGAGGCGCCGCATACATGGTAACCTTTACCACCACGCGGCCAACACCAATCTGTAAGGCGCCGCATACATGGTAACCTTTACCACCACGCGCTCAACACCAATCTGTCAGGCGCCGCATACATGGTAACCTTTACCACCACTCGGCCAACATCTATCTGTGAGGCGCCGCATACATGGTAACCTTTACCACCACGCGGCCAACACCAATCTGTCAGGCGCCGCATACATGGTAACCTTTACCACTACGCGGCCAACATCTATCTGTGAGGCACCGCATGGTAACCTCTACCTCCAAGCGGCCAACATCTATCTGTGAGGCACCGCATGGTAACCTCTACCTCCACGCGGCCACCATCTATCTGTGAGGCACCGCATGGTAACCTCTACCTCCACGCGGCCAACATCTATCTGTGAGGCACCGCATGGTAACCTCTACCTCCACGCGGCCAACATCTATCTGTGAGGCACCGCATGGTAACCTCTACCTCCACGCGGCCAACATCTATCTGTGAGGCACCGCATGGTAACCTCGACCACCACGCGGCCAACATCTAATCTTGTCATATCAAGCACAGCAAACGAAAAGAAGGCCTACTTTACTCACTACGTTAACAAAAACGCAAAAAAGCCTAAAGACATGTGGAGACACCTTAAAAGTACATCTACATTCAGTGACTCCTGTGAACCGTCAATCCCAGATAACACCGCATGGTAACCTCTACCACCACGCGGCCAACATCTATCTGTGAGGCACCGCATGGTAACCTCTACCTCCACGCGGCCAACATCTATGTGTGAGGCACCACAAGGTAACCTCTACCACCACGCGGCCAACAGCTATCTGTGAGGCACCGCATGGTAAATGATAACCTCTACCACCCATCACTAATAAAATTATTATGTATTAATAAAGAAAGAAAGAAAATATGTTTGTTTGCGGTAAACATGACGCATAAAAAGAACAAAAATAAATAACAAGTTGGGGAAAACATGCGTCATATGATTGTAGGTGCGTGCGGTGTTGATGCAATGTTGTAGCCAGTGTTGCTAGCCAGCGAATCTTCAGTCTCCCGACAGGTTAGAGAAGTAAGCAATCCTTTACCGTCACCTTGCAGTTTATTCTGTTTAGGTGAAATGTATCGAACTGTTTGTTTGTCTTATTATACAATCTTACGCTAAGGATAAAGTAGTGTTTACCTGCAAAAAAGGTTCTTATTCGATCGAGGGTGTATATTTAATTCTACCTCGAGGCTCCAGCAGTGGTCTCGATTTGTGCTTACGGGCTGTGGTCAAGTGGATATAAAGTGGCCTCACCCTCCGTGAAAACTTTACCTTCAGCGTAAAGTTGGGCCGTAGGGTACCTGTAGGGTCTGTTCGTCATAACCCTTAGTACAGCCCGCTGGGCGATCTCAAGATCTAATATTGTTGGTTTTGGTGATCCACCCCATAATACCAATACTGCCCGAGCAGTGACGGTTCCAATTTGTTTATGCCAACGGAAACTATTTCAGTGTGATATGTGATTCCCAGCGCATTTTAATAATATACATTTATTTAAACGCGCTGGGAATCAATGTGCGGGGAGAAAACCATGCATGGCAGTTAGAGTCAGGTACTCACCACTGTTTGTCAGTACTCCCAGTCGTTATCTCAATATTCATATCGCCTATACTGCAACCGATGGGAAGTTTGTCAAGGATGAAAGAACTTAGTTTGAAAGAATTTAGAAGACTATTATTAAAGTTAGTAATGTTTCTGAATGAAGGTGAGTGATAGAGTGCAACAATACAACACTTTAAACCTATTTGACCCACTAGACAATTTCCTCAGATGAAATTGCGGTTTAATAGAACCTCACATTTAATACCGGTTTGGACATAAATAGCATTCCCAAATTTATATTAGTGAATGAAATGAAATGAAAAATTAATATGCTGTACTGGTGTACAGCATGGCCGTATGGTTTACGTCAAACTATATGTTTGCGTCCTGCGGTTGCCGTATCATCTTGTTGCATGGATAGACTGCCGACAGACGCCGATGATGGGCAGCTGTATCGCCTCGAGGTAGCGGAGCCTGTCAATATCATCTGAACTTACTAACATTCATCTGAGCGTTACTTGACTTGTAATTTCGAGTTCATGCTTTAGCTTCACTCGCGTGTGCGTGTTTGAATGTACAGAGTTCTTTTCTTTCTAAACCAAGGCCATTTTGACTTAGAATAATATTTTCTTAATGTTTATTGTCAATTATGTCAATCTTATTGTGCTTACAATGCATTGTCAGCACAATAGGAAAGTGTACATAGACGGCGCACATGTACGAGTCGGCGAGAATAGACGCGCGGCGTCCGGCCGTCCGTCACGTGAGATAACATCACCACGAGCCGAGTACGCCGCGGGGTCTCCGTGTGCGCGAGCAACAACACCATCCTCGCATTAGGAGGGCACTACAACTAATCACCAGCCTCGTAACTGCTAGTCGCCAGCCATAGCGTGCATACCAGCCATGCGTGTGTGAGCAAGCGTCAGACGCGGCTCGTACGGAGTGCCTCAGATCTGTAGAAGCACGTCCCTCCGCCTTGTTACTAGAACTCGTTAATTTGTAGAATAAGGTTTTTGTATGTATTAGTTTATTATCTTATAAGATTATTTTGTGTATTTTATCTATGGGCCTTAGTTGCCTGAAATAAATTGATTATTATTATTTTTTATTATTTTTGTTACTGCTGCCGAGCATGTGACCGTGTGAGTCGCAACGTGTGCGTGTCTTTCCTCTGACACGGCACGGCAGCGCTCTCCGCAGATGTTTGTGTACTCAGCGAGATTGCTTCCCCCTCGCTAATGTGCGCGTTACGTCAAAACTCACATACATGCCCGCGAGATAATAACGGTACTCTACCCGGTTTGGTGTAACACTTATTAAAAAGATTCCCCAATTAAGAATTCTTGCACTAATGCAAGCCCGTTGATAAGCTCTTCAATTACGACACGACACAGTACCGAGCATGCCACGTCGATGTAACATGCTCCGTAGTATCCACTCGACTAGCTGAACACTGTTAGTAGAACTCGCTCGGTAAGCAACGCTGTCGATACGCTCCCACGTATTCAAATGAGCTTTGTTAGCAGCACACCGTACTATTGTGGGACACCTCGCCTTTAGGGTAGCCGTGGCTCGGACACGCATAGTGACTACGCTCGAGACACGGATTGGTGATCGCGATGTGCTGAACAATGTCATTCGTAGATAGCAGTCGCCGCGAGACCACAGAGAGGTGCAGTTGTAATCACCCGACTGTAGTACAACGTACAACGTATCGTCACTTGTTGGGCACAGTTCCAACGCCGGATTAAAACTAAGAATTTTCTAGAAATAAATCCTCTTCACTTTATCAAGCTATAGATTAAACCGTGGAGCGTCAAGGGGCGTGCGGCGAGCGGCGAGGGAAGCATATTTTTCTAGCAGTAACAAGATGATACTTCATAATTTTTTATTCGCCACCATCACTGAACCGAGTATATTAATACTGTGTGTGTAGGTTGCATATTCTGCCATACAAACACATTTCAGTATGTACGGGCGACGTTTCTGCAGTGTGCAGAGTTGACGAGTGAAGCTGTAATAGTTGTCGTTTACAAATCAAAGCACGTGAATCAGTGTGAGCCGGGCGCCGCGTGTCCGGTTCGCGGGTCACGCGACGGACCGCAGTAACAGTGTGAGCCGGGCGCCGCGTGTCCGGTTCGCGGGTCACGCGACGGACCGCAGTAACAGTGTGAGCCGGGCGCCGCGTGTCCGGTTCGCGGGTCACGCGACGGACCGCAGTAACAGTGTGAGCCGGGCGCCGCGTGTCCGGTTCGCGGGTCACGCGACGGACCGCAGTAACAGTGTGAGCCGGGCGCCGCGTGTCCGGTTCGCGGGTCACGCGACGGACCGCAGTAACAGTGTGAGCCGGGCGCTGCGTGTCCGGTTCGCGGGTCACGCAACGGACCGCAGTAACAGTGTGAGCCGGGCGCTGCGTGTCCGGTTCGCGGGTCACGCGACGGACCGCAGTAACAGCCTCACTCGGTTACAGGACGCCTCCCGACGTAGTGTACTTCGCAACATACTCGTTTACAACATCGACTCGACGACGCTACGTAGAGATTGTTAGCAATACCCTGCATACTTGGGGTGCCACGGCAGAAAACCTCCACGTGTGCCTGGGGACTGGAGTTCCCTTCTGGATACGTCCGGGGGGAAGACCAGTTTTCGGGCCGGTGCATCCTGGGGTGCGGGCAGCTATTTCTCAGTGGGATTTTTTCCCAATGAGATCTCGCTGCCCGCATGCTAATGTTCTGCCAAGAGGAACGCTCCACACAAGCCGCTATGAGGAGCAGAGCGGCTACTGTGTGGAGTAAGAGCGGGCCTGGTGTGCACTTACCCTGCCGCCGGGCAGGCAGGAGGGGATAACCCCCCCCTCCTGCCACCGTTAATATCGTAGCCCCGAAGATTGTCAAGGTCATGTCTCTGACTTTTGACGGGGGTCGAGGGTCTTGGCTTAACCGCCCGGACCGCGAGGAAGATTAACCTCTATAAAAAATTCCCCAAACCTCCAAGCGGCGGCGCACCGTGAGGGAGGTAGTAAGCTTGGCTAATGGGTAGCTTGATTTAGTCACTAGTGCGAACCACGCATTTTTTGAGCAGGTACACAAAGTTTTTACTCGTGGGAACAATATGGAAAATTTTTTAAAAACACCCAAAAACCCAATCGAAGATGTGAGGAGTGATGCGGGGTCGGAGTCCGACGCCGCATCTGGAGGAGGGAGCACGGGAGGCTCAGTGAGCCCTTGCCGTGTCCAGGAGATGGCCGCTGCAAAGAGAAAGGCACAAAGCAAGCGGCCAAGGTCAGTGGACGGCCAGGGGTCGTCCTCTGACTGGGAGCTGGCTTCGGCCAGGAAGATCCCCACCAGTAGGCGGGGAGGAGCCCGAGAGCGAGGCATAGGGAGGGGGCTCACTGCTCGGGAGGCGGCGGAGAAAGCGGAGGAGCCCGCAAAGGAGGGGGGTTCTGGTCGCGCGGTCGCATCAGAAACCTCAAGCGACGAGGCGGCTGAGGTAGGCGGCCCTGATGCGGACCGCAAAGAGAGGTTTGCGGCGGTCGTGGAGGCCGCGATCCGGGACGTGGCCCTTAAGAAGTTACAGACTTCTAAAAACAGGGCCATAGTCTCGGCCAAGGCCTCCATCATGGCGGCAGTGGAGGCAATCCACCTCGGGCCCCCGCCGGACGTAACATCCGAAATGCGGGCGGAGGTGGCCCGCTTGACGGCTGCCATGGAGCTCCTCCGAAAGGAGAACGAGGAGCTCCGAGCGGACCTGGCCGGGCTGCGAGCAGCCGGCACAGCGCAGGTGACACCACCAAGCCAGCCCGTGCCGGTGGAGAACCAGGTCCTGAACCTGGTTCGGCAGGAGCTGGCGACCTTCCAGGCGCGGTTCGCCGTCCTGGAGGGTATAGTCCTGCGCCCCCCCTTGGCGGGTAGGACGGACCCAGGGCCGAAGAAGGCGGCCTCGTACGCGGCTGCTGCTGCCCCTAAGCCCGGGCCGTCTGGCCGGGCACAGGCGCCGGCCAAACCGGCGTCGGCTAGAGGAGCCCCGGCGCCGGCGAAACCGACGTCGGCTGGCGGAGCCTCGGCGCCGGCAAAATCGGCGCCTGCCGCCAAACCCGCGGCTCCGGCCCACAAAAAGGGCAGAACGGCTGGGGAGGGGAAGGCCCCAGAGCCTACGCCTCCCCCAATCAAATCTCCCACAACCAACGCCGAGTGGCAGGTGGTCGGGGAGAAAAAGAAGGCGGCCAAGGCGGCCAGGAAAAAGGCTCAGAGGAGGCGCCGCAAGGAGCGAGCCGTTGCGGCTAGGCTTCGCCCCCCTAAGACCGCGGCTGTAGTCATTACGCTACAGCCGGACGCGGTCAAGAGGAGGGTGACCTACGGCGACGTGCTCGCCAAAGCGAGAGCGACGGTGGATCTCCAGGAGCTGGGGATCACCGGAGGCCTCCGGCATAGGGTGACCGCCACTGGTGCCCGCATGCTGGAGGTCCCCGGTGCGACGAGTGGCCCCACCGCTGACGCCCTGGCTGAAAAGCTAAGGGCGTCCCTCAATGCGGACGAGGCTCGAGTCCCCAGGCCCGTCAAGTGCGCGGATATGCGCATTGTGGGCCTGGATGACTCGGTGACAAGGGCCGAGGTGGTAGCCGCCGTCGTCAGGACGGGCGGGTGTCTGACCGACCAGGTGAAGGCGGGCACCCTACGTCCTGACTTCACGGGTATGCGAACCATAACGGTTAGCTGTCCCGTGACGGCGGCGAGGAAGATAGTGGAGGGCGGAAGGCTCCTGGTGGGCTGGGTGTCAGCGCAGGTCAAGCTGCTGGAGCCCAGACCTCTAAGGTGCTATCGATGCCTCGTGGGGCACCACGTGAGCGTCCAGTGCACCTTAGAGGACCGCAGCACTCTGTGCTTCCGCTGCGGCAAGCCCGGACATACGGCCGGCTCGTGCAACGCCGCGCCGCACTGCGTCGCATGTGCGGCTGCTGGCAAGCCGGCCGATCACCGGGCGGGGAGCAAGTCCTGCGCTCCACCCGCCGAAGCCAGGAGGAAAGGCAGGCCCTCCGCCGTCGTCGCCACCACCACCGTCGCCGCCACTGTCGCCGCCACCGCCACCGCCGCCGCCGCCGCCGCCACCACCGCCGCCGCCGCCGCCGCCGCCGCCGCCGCCGCCGCCGCCACCACTGCCGAGGGGGCCCGGGAGGGGGCTGAAATGGAGGAGTAATAACTCCTCCACTACGCCTTCTCCAGGCGAACATCAACCACTGCGCCTGCGCTCAGGACCTGTTGCTCCAGAGCATGGCGCAGTGGTCGATTAACATCGCCGTGGTCGCTGAGCCGTACTTTGTCCCGCCCAGGGATGACTGGGTGGAGGACCTGAACGGCTCAGTGGCCATAATTTCGTCGGCTGCCGCCGGTACCCCGTCCCTCGAAGGTGTCACGAGGGGACAGGGGTGCGTAGCAGCACGGTTCGGAGAGATTGTAGTAGTGGGAGTATACTTCTCTCCGAGCCGAACTCTCGCCGAGTTCCAGAACTCTTTAACAGAGTTGAGTGTCGTCGTCGCCAGAAACCACGCCTTCTCCGTGCTAGTGCTCGGGGACTTCAACGCCAAGAATTTGGCCTGGGGTTCCCGTTGCACGGATGTGCGGGGCAGGATGGTGGAGGACTGGGCTCTGGAAACAGGCCTGGTCGTCCTAAATCGGGGTTCTGTTCCTACGTGTGTGCGGATGCGGGGCGAGTCGGTAGTGGACATCTCGTTCGCCAGCCCCGCTCTGTCACAACGTGTCATTGACTGGCGCGTCATGGAGGAGGTGGAGACATACTCCGATCATCGGTATATCCGGTTTGATGTCTCCACCCAGACCTCTAGCGCGCTGGTCCAACAGGCCCCGAGTGGTCCACGGTGGGCGCTGAAGCAGCTGGACCGGGAGCTTCTCCTGGAAGCCTCGATCGTGCAGGCCTGGGTGTTTTCACCGGACAGGCCTGCTGACATTGACGATGAGGCGGAGTGGTTCCGGGAGGCCATGTCCGAGATCTGTGACGTGGCAATGCCCCGAGTCCGGCCAGGACGCGCCCGACATCAGGTGTACTGGTGGTCGCAGGAGGTTGGGGCGCTACGCAAGGCGTGCGTCGACGCGCGACATCGGTACACCAGGCACCGCAGGCTCCGCATCCGCCCTCCGGATGTGGAAGCCACGGAGGTGGAGCTGTACGAGGGGTACAGAGCGGCGAAGACCACCCTCCAAGAGGCTGTCAAGCGGGCCAAGGATACGGCCCGCGAGGAGATGTTGGAGACTCTGAACCGAGATCCATGGGGGCGCCCTTACAGAATGGTGCGGAATAAACTCCGCACCTGGGCCCCCCCGCTGACGCAGAGTCTCCGACCCCAGCTGGTGGAGGAAGTGGTGAGCGCTCTGTTCCCTTCACGGGGGGAGCATACTCCCCCGCCTATGGCTCCGCCACTTGCGGTGCCCGAAGCGGACCACACGGACGACGACGACGACACCCCTGAAGTGACCGGGGTAGATCTAAGAGCGGAGGTAGGCAGGCTGAAGGCCAAAAATACCGCCCCGGGACCCGACGGCTTGCCGGGTAAAGCCTGGGTCCTGGCCTCGAGGGCTCTCGGGCCTCGACTGGAGGCGCTCTTAAGCGCATGCATGGAGAGAGGCCAGTTTCCACTCCGTTGGAAGACGGGGAAGCTGGTCCTCATTCAGAAGCCAGGGCGCCCTGCGGACTCTCCGTCCGCATACCGGCCCATAGTGCTGCTCGACGAGGTCGGCAAGCTCTTTGAGAGAGTGATTGCGGGCCGCCTCGTCGGGCACCTGGTGAGGACGGGGCCGGATCTTGCGGAGTGCCAGTTTGGCTTCCGCAAGGGGCGCTCGACGGTGGACGCCATCATGCGCGTGAGAGCCCTCACGACGGGGGACGCGGTGTCCCGGGGTGGGGTGGTCGTGGCGGTGTCACTCGACATCGCCAACGCGTTCAACACCCTGCCCTGGAGCTGCATAGGGGAGGCACTCCGGTATCACCGGGTGCCGACTTACCTCCGTCGAATAGTCGGGGCGTATTTGACGGACAGAGCCGTCATCTACCCCGGTCGCGACGGGAACTGGAACCGGCGAGAGATGTCGTGCGGTGTCCTACAGGGATCGGTTCTGGGGCCGCTCCTGTGGGACATCGGTTACGACTGGGTGCTGCGGGCCGACCTCCCTGATGGCGTCAGCGTAGTTTGCTACGCTGACGACACGCTGGTCCTGGCGCAGGGGTGGTCGCATCAGGCGGCGGCCGACGCGATGACACGCGGGGTTGCGATAGTCGTGGAAAGGATCCGGCAGTTGGGTCTCGAGGTGGCATTGCACAAGTCCGAGGCCATGTCTTTTCATGGGCCCCGGTACGGGCCACCTTCGGGATCCCAACTAATGGTAGGAGGGGTTCACATCGGCGTCGAGAAGACGATGAGATACCTGGGTCTCGTCCTCGACAGCCGGTGGAACTTCGTCGAGCATTTCCGACGTTTGGCCCCCAAACTGGAACGGACCGGGGCCGCCTTAAAGCGGCTCCTGCCCAACCTGAGGGGGCCAAACGCCTCCTGCCGGAGGCTTTACGCGGGGGTCGTGCGGTCCATGGCCCTATACGGGGCCCCGGTATGGGCGCGTTCACTGCGGCTTCGAGCCGCACACTACCTGAACGCGCCCCAAAAGGTGGTAGCCGTAAGGCTAATCCGGGGGTACCGCACGATCTCGGGCGAGGCAGCAAGCCTCCTTGCCGGACTGCCACCATGGGATCTGGAGGCGATAGTCCTCGCGCGCCTGTATGACTGGCGCGCGGAGGCACTACGTCGGGGGGAAACTCTGCACCCGCGGCAAATCGCTGCGGAGCGGACGGACCTCCGGCGCGGTCTCATGGTGGAATGGAAGGCGCGACTATCGCAACCCAGCGCAGGGCACGCCACGATAGCGGCGATAAGACCCCTCTTTGAGGAGTGGCTAGAGAGGCGTCACGGCGCTCTCACCTACCGCCTGACGCAGGTCCTCTCCGGACACGGATGTTTCGGGAGGTTCCTGCACATCATCAGGCGGGAGGAGACGCCCGGGTGTCACCACTGCGAGGATCGCCCAGAGGACACGGTGGAGCATACGGTGGAGGTCTGCCCCGCTTGGGCAGAGCACCGCCGTGTCCTCGTAGAGGCGATCGGCAGCGGCGGCGACCTCTCGCGCCCGGCCCTGGTGCAAGCCATGGTCCGGGGCGAGAGGGAGTGGGAGGCGGTCACCTCCTTCTGCGAAGCAGTCATGCTAGCGAAGGAGGTGGCGGGATGGGCGAGGGAAAGATCCTCACGCCTCAGCCGCCGAGGGAGACGCTCCGGGCGTCGGGAGCCGCGTGACGACTCCCGGCCACCGTAGGCGCGGGCCTGCGGGCGGAGAGCAATGGGTAGCTCTCCGTCCGATCAGGACCAGGCCCGTGCCGGACGGCGTGTATGTGTTCCACGCGCGCCTCAAAGAGATGTCAGCGTAGTTGACGGGGCCCGACAGGGCCGAAGCCTGCCGGGGTAGCGGGATCGTCCGAAAGGGTTACCGCTGCCCTGGTACGTAAAGGGCTAAGGAAGGAACACGGGTGGGTTTTAGTCAGTAAGAGTCTGACACTCCCTTCTGCTCCACCCAGAGCGGGAGGAGTCATTTGATGATTTCCCATCCTGAAAAAAAAAAAAAAAAAAAAAAAAAAAACCCTGCATACTTGACACCTGATGCTCGGAGCTATTCATCATTTTAATATTAAATAGAGCGAATATGAACATGTAACACACTGTAGTGAGGTCCTCCGTAGCCGAATTCTTAAAAGACCGATCGATAATTGGGGTTTTCAATAGAAGTCAGGATTAGTGCCCGTTTAATGGCAATAGGCATGCTCTCTATTACTTAGGACCGAGCATAACTGGCAAACCGAGGGCCCTGGCTGCCTCTGGTGCAGTACTCCATTCGGAACCGAGGGCTCCTGCTGCCTCTGGTGCAGTACTCCATTTGGAATACAGACGTGATGTCATATGTTGATCATGTAAGTCGGTGCCTCGATTCTGTACGTCGGAGGGCGCAACTTGTCGTACCACAGTGTGACAAGCGCCCTGTTTTGCCAGGTTTTACCAGCAGTGGAACACAATGAGCTTAGGAATTATGAAACGAAACCTGTGAAAAGCTTTCTAACACCTTCAGAGTTGAGCTGCGAGTGATTACGTTAAAAATAACAATCACCGGTGATTACCTCCCGATCCATCAGGCGCTGCATTCAGGAGCGCTCGTGCGCGCTCACTGAGCGTCCACCAACAAGACGATTGCAACGAGCACTCGATGATTTGCGGATCGCGTGCGCCGTGCAGCACTGCTCTGCACAAGTAATCATAACAAGGAGAATGAACAATATCCACGTTTACTTACAAGTACACGTTCTAAAAATTAGTTATGTTCAAGTTGTCTTGAACATCTGCGGTGAACACTTTGGGTGACTACTGTTTTCTCCCATCGTTCTAGTTTGTTATGCATAAAGCACCTTTTTGCCCCTTAACTGTGTATCGTAGATACGTCATAAGGTCGAAACTTAACACAAGCTCAAAACATGAGATAGCATACTCTTTTACAATAAATTATTTGAATCCCTACATACAGTTCCTTATTGCTTCGTCATGAATTTTGCTGCATTTTCTTGCTTCAGGATAACCAGCGCCGTAGCTTGTAACATACCTCGTAGCACCGTAGACGCATCGTAGCTCCGCTAAGACACGTCGTAGCGCGGCGTAGCGAGCGTAGCACTCACGTGCTCGTAGCACTCACGTGCTCGTAGTACACGGGCTTAACAATACGGATTTTAAATGCTGTGCCTATGAAAAACATCGACTGTAGTGTTTTAAATCATAACAGATTATTTACAAAATAAAAATCAAATTATTAAATTTAGGTTCAATTATATTTTTTAAATTAAAATGCATTAATTAATGATTTATTGAACGATAAAAACGTGGATTATTTTTAAATACCCCCCTCCTTACCCTATGGACTCCTGTCTGAAATAAAAGTTTTCTATTCTATTCTATAAGTACAATAGACATAGCGATCGTCGCGGTCATTTGACTCTGTTCTAATAAATATAGCGATCGTCTAATAGACGCGTCGTGCGAATTGCCACTCATTTGTTCGGACACCTGACGACGCGTTCGGGTTCACCGAACTCGTCGTTACAACACTTTCTGTTCGTAAAGGCCGCACAGCTTAAAGATTTATTAAAAGGACGATGAGCAGAGTACCCGCCCCAACCTCATTTTTTTTTGATCCTACACACATAATTTTTCTCTCATACACAGTCTGGCCATAAATACCATACATAAGAATAAATAAGAAAGATATTACATTTGAATTTGGAATCTGTCATTTTTATACGATTGTTCATTGAGTTTTCTAATTTTGGCGCCAATACATTGTACAATATTTTGCGATATTAAAATGGAGTGGGATGATAAAGAGAACCGAATCGCTATGATTCCATTACACAAAGTTGGTATGGAGCCAAATGCAATTTTTAAAACTCTCCATACGCTTGGTATTCGTAAAATGTTTGTGTACCGGGCTATTAATAGGTACAATGAGACCTCTATTCGTGACAGAAAAAGATCTGGCCGTCCACGTAGTGTTCGTACGAAAAAGGTGGTCAAAGCAGTAAGGGAAAGAATTCGAAGAAATCCTGTCCGAAAGCAAGAGATTTTATATCAGGAGATGAAGATAGCACCCAGAACCATGTCGCGTATTTTAAAAGATGACTTAGGACTTGCAGCCTATAAGAGACATTCTGGTCATTTTTTAACTGATAATTTAAAAAAGAATAGGGTGGTAAAATCGAAACAACTACTGAAGCGGTACGCTAAGGGAGGTCACTGAAAAATTTTGTTTACGGATGAGAAAATCTTTACAATTGAGCAACATTTTAACAAACAAAATGACCGTATTTATGCTCAAAGCTCTAAGGAAGCTTCCCAATTAGTCGACAGAGTGCAACGTGGGCATTATCCGACTTCAGTGATGGTTTGGTGGGGTGTTAGCTATGAAGGAGTGACTGAGCCATATTTTTGTGAAAAAGGTATCAAAACATCGGCACAAGTGTATTAAGATACCATTCTTGAAAAGGTAGTTAAGCCCTTAACAACACCATGTTCAATAACCAAGTATGGTCCTTCCAACAAGACTCGGCGCCGGGTCATAAAGCTCGGTCCACGCAGTCTTGGTTGGAAGTGAACGTTTCGGACTTTATCAGACCTGAAGACTGGCCGTCGTCTAGTCCCGATCTTAATCCGCTGGATTATGATTTATGGTCAGTTTTAGAGAGTACGGCTTGCTCTAAACGCCATGATAATTTGAAGTCCCTAAAACAATCCATACCATTGGCAGTGAAGAATTTTCCCATGGAAAGAGTGCGTGCTTCTATTGATAATTGGCCTCGACGTTTAAAGGACTGTATTGCAGCCAATGGAGACCACTTCGAATATGCTTTTTATATTTTAAATTGTTTTATATTTATGTATTAAACTAACACACTGTAAAAGTAATAAATATTATTTGAAATAAAAATTTTTTTTTTTCTTTTTGACAATATTTATGGCAAGACTAGGTATATTTCGCTACAAAATAACAAACAGTTGGTTGTAAGTGTTACTTAGACGAGTATGTGGTTTCCTGAAAAAATCATCTTTCAGTTCCATTTTTCCAACAACAATATGGATGGTTGAAAAAGAACATCATCATCTGCCTAGCCTTTTCCCCAAATATGTTGGGGTCGGCTTTCAGTCTAACCGGATGCAGTTGAATACCAGTACTCACAATAAAAGATATAAAACATAATAATTGCGGACTTGTATAATATGGAACATAAAACTTTTTTACAAAAATAAACTTTAATTTCGAAAGTCGGTGTCAAAAAACGTAAATGCGGAACCAACGACACAGACTTCCCAAATAAAAGTTATTTTTCATTTTGTAGTGTTTGTTTTTGGAAGTCGGTTGTTTCTTTTTTTGGAAAAAAGTTTTGATTTTTCACTTTTTAGTTTACCCCACACAAACTCATACATAGTTGCAAGATTAGAGGTACCCCAATAACAACTTTAACAGAAATGAGGGTGTACCATGGTATACTGAACACATCTGCGTACTCCTTTAGAGGGTACAGGCGTGATATTATGTTGTGTGATTGCGTAATCAATGCATACATTAGCGATAACAGCATTCGCGGTTGACTTGCTGGCATTTATTGAAGAGTTCCGTTGTCTGTCTCCGAAACTCATCATCAGATCTTTACGAAATTTTAATTGGGACTACTTTGGAATAAACCTCTTCCAAACAAAAAATAATTTTGAAAATGCCGTTCATATATGACGGAGTTTTATGCCCAAACATACATAAAAAAATATATATATGTAGGAGTTATTCGTTTATTCGGAACGTCAGCGCCATCTCGTGGCGCTCGACAGAGTCTAGAGTTCGTGGGAGGACGAGAGCTACAGCTACAAGAGCGGTGTGAGCAGAGCTCTCAGGATCATCGAAACATTGGACATCGTACGAACAACATGTGCCTAGAAACTGTCTGCGTTCCGTATCGTTGAGTTGTGTGGTACATAGAGTGTGTGATTCGCTAGTGTGACTAACTTGTTCGTAAATTGTAATCTGATTTGAACTGCAAACCGTTTTTCTATTGTGCTATAACCAACACTACCCATACTACGCCCACAGTAATTAAAATATGCCTGATGTTAACGAGAGACAGCCATACCTTCTCCGACATATATAAACATACAAATTGAAAACCTCCTCCTTTTTTGAAGTCGGTTAAAAAACCAATATGATTTCCAGTTATTTTTTAATAATCAAATATATATTATTTGGTACTACAGTTGCACCATTACATTTCCTTCTTTTCCCTCAAAGCTCCATACTTTTGACGGTCGCCGCAATAGTAAAGAATGATCAGTAAGCCAAGAGTTTTTAAATGAGATATGTCTCAAGTCTATTGACTAAGTCTCAATTTTGGGGACTTTTGGCTCATTCATTTTGTTTGGCTTTGACGTCAATGTACTTATTGAGTAAAGTCTACCTATTTTACATATTGCAAAGTTTATAATTTCTAAGAATAGAACTAGCAAGTTGAATTGCGGCGCATCTTCATAGCCGTTGAGATGCTTTCATTTAGTATGAGCCTAGTCGTGACGTAGAGTCACCACACACACAGTGGTAGTCACACGATAGTCTGCTGCGACGAGGATACCTCGCTGTACGCCCTGGGATAGCCGCACGGGTAGGAAACATTCTAGCACCATATGTGAGTAAGTATTAACACGTTCGTTATATGTTTGCGAGCTTCAGTGTACCTACCATGACGACAAGAGTCTTCAGTTTTCCTCTCGACTTGTGTCGGCGGCGGTAGACAACGATCACACGAAGCGTGTGGGAACCAATTTGTAGGTCGAAGCTAAGCCGCGTGCGTCATCCTCGAGAACACGCAGAAAAACTCGCATGACCGGAGCGCAACATAATTAAGGCTCATAACAAACTGCTCCCGGGTGCAGGGCGGCCTGATGAACACGCGATCGATCCGCGTCCCCCGCGCCGCGCACCCCGCCCGCGCCCGCGCCCGCCGCGGTCTTACGTCACTCGCTCAAAGAAACGTGACGGCATCCGAGATGAGCGTGAGATGAGACGCGCCACTGCACAAGCAATGAAGGCAGAACAGCCACTCGTCGCGACGACTACTGACCAGTGCATGACCGCTCTCGTGGACGCTGTAAAGTAAGTGCTGTAATATATCTAGACGCCTTATTTATAAGGCATCCAAGGGATAGCCCGGTTATGTAGCCAACAACTTCCTAGGACCTGAGAGAAGTATTCTGAAAACAAACGCACTGGGACACCACTGCACGTTGCTCCCGGCTCACTAGTTTATTTAGGTGTGCGTGGGTGATCTGAGTGGCGCATGATCGGAGTTATCCTTCTGCGAGCGTGTGCCGCGCGAGTGGTGGTGGCGGTGGTGTGGCAGCGGTGTGGCACAGCGCCGTGCGCGGTGATTGCATTGCAGCACATCGTGTGAGCGGGCGCTCGGAGCACTGAGCGCGCCACACTCACCACACGCCCCGCACGCACCACACGCGCCACACGCCACGTGCCTACCGATCTTACTTTACGATTGATCCGCCCGGATCCCGCCCTGTCCAGCCAATCTATTTTGTAGTCTTGAAAAATGTTATTTCCGATACAAATGGAGATGGTTAATGGTATCGTCTACGAGTATAATGGTTCTCAACAAAGATAACGACGCGCAAGTTAGTCTGCTAAACTTTTGCTCTTGGTAACTTATTCCGCACGTTCATATTTTCTAACTTACTTCTTTAGACAAGTTAATATTCATTATGGCTGAGCGCTAAGTTTTTATAAAACATCTTTGATGCATTATCAAATTATTTAGACTTTTAAACAACAATTAAATATAATTGTAAGCCTCTCTATACTCAGGAGATTTCGAAGATTCGCTACATCAGGGTATCATAAATATCGGCGGGTGTCAGAAGTTGGTCTAAGAGCTGAGCGGCCGGAGCGCTGGGAGCGGTCGGGCCACCGACGCGCGCGGGGGGCGCGACCGCGTCTGTCCTCTAACTTGACTCTACAAGCTTCGTGCATTGCACTTTCAACAAAATTGTATGCAAATAAATATTGTTCATACTAAGCGAAGTAAATTGTATAATTGCGACTGCGTCTGTGCCCTCAATATTCTAATATGTCTTTTGAACTCAAACAGCGGATATTCTAAAGGAAATATTGAATGGATCCTCTAAAAACTTTTTTTTTGTATTTATTTATTTAAAAACTTAATGTCCGTTGTTTAATGATGTATGCTTTTTATTAAAATTAATGAACTTCCAACAATTTTGTGGGCTGATGAGGCTCGCTTTTTTTTTTAAATGAGCCTCTTTTTTGTATTTCTGGCATTTTGTCGCAGTTGGTCGCAGTAAGTAAGCTAGGGTAAATCGAAAAAATAGGCTAGAGTTTAGGTTAGAACTGTGACAGCGCGCGCGAGTCGAGCGAGCGCTACATCCTAATTGGTCGCAGTTGCAATTTAGTATTTTTTAGGACTCCAAAACAAGAATTATTTGTAGTTCACAAAAAGAGGCGCATTTATTATATGAGAGCATTCAATAACATTTTTAGGAAAGCAAAATGGGAACTTATTAAGGTCCGATGAAATACATGCCACATTATAATTAGTTTGAAGTGAATAACGTTACACCACAGCCTCTACCTAACTACTGGCATGGAACTGGAAGACAACTACATCGGGTCGGGCGAGAGTCGAGAAATCAATCTAAAGTACACTGAACACAAGACGGTCACCACTCAACACGAACGCGATGTTTTCGTGGCTTTTTACACTTTTTTTTCCGTTTTTCATTTATTTATTTGCAAAATCATGTGTACATAATATACATGGTATAATGCTTATTATAGGTGTTACAAGGTCTTTTTTGGCCCAACATATTTGACCATGCCTGGTGTACAAGTTAGGTTAGGTTAGGTTAGCAGCAGCAGTAGCCTTGCAGGCCGCCTACCCGTGCTCGCGGCTCTCCGCACTTTTAACAGACACTACGAACAATATTGGCTTCACAAACTATTTTAGAATAGAATGTCTACTCATGCAATCAATCTCTTGTAACTGTGGGGATCAGACTTGTTACCTTCGAATGATCTTAGAAGTGGTTAACGCTGTCATGGGGTGTGCTGAGCAGGGTCTTGCCGCGGATCATCGTTGTCAGCGGACCACTTACAAAGGTGATCACTGTTTAGCACTAGCACCTACTTCTGTAGCTTCAGCGCGGATATTCAGATCTATAGTTAGTCGTCGTAATGTACTACATACTGAGAAATATATGATAATTATCGTATTCCTCTAACTCTAAATATACGAGTACTTCAAATTCAAATTCAAAATCATTTATTTGCTAATATGGGTAATTACATAAAGTTGTTAAAATAGAAAAGAGTTCAGCCATATTACGCCTTGAAGCATGCAAATCTCAAGCTTTGACTGTATCACAACATTGTTATTTGTTATAGAAATTCATTGCAACAATAATTTATAATTAATGACATCCTTTTGGTAATTTCACTGTGGTAAATAATAATTAAATTAAAAATTAGCAAATCACAATGTCTCTAGAATAATTAAAATAATGAGAATGTCAAGATATAATTGTAAATAAATGTTAAAATAATAATAATAGATAAATAATTAGTCAGTGTATTAATCACATGTCACATCATCACCATTATTTCTGAGTACAATATGTCCTTACATCCTCTATTAAATAATCCTGAATACAATAATAACATTTGAATAGCAAGAATCTTTTTAATTTATTTTTAAATTCATCGATGGTAGGAGCTTCTAGTATAGTCTTTGGTAAGTGATTGTATATACGCGGTGCCATACTGAAAATACTTTTGGTATATAAGGCCGTCTTGCAAGATTTGCAACAAATTTTTTCACCGTGCCGCTTACTTCTATACTTATCAAAAAGATGTTTGTTAGTTCTTGCGAAGCTAGCAATCTCGTAAATGTAGACACACGGCAATGTGAATATATTATATTTGACAAAATACGGCCTACAGCTATCAGTCTGGTTGATTTTAAACATACCCCTAATACACCGCTTTTGCGCTTTGAATGCAATGTCTTTATTGGTGGAATTGCCCCAGAATATAATACCATACTTTATTAAGGACCCCACGTAGCCATGGTATGCTGCAAGTACAGCAGAAGTGTCTACCGTTTTTGCCAGCATGTGTAGGGCGTATGATTGCTTATTTAGTTTTTGATTTAAAGAATCAACATGTGTCTTCCAATTCAAATTATAATCAATTGACATGCCTAAGAATTTAGTATTTGCTATTTCATTTATTTTGTTTCCTGCATAATATACATTAATGTCAGTAAATTTTGCTTTACGATTGCGAAATATCATAATTTTAGTTTTGTCAAAGTTCATTTTTAATTTGTTATTAGTAAGCCATTTTATAATATCACTTAGAGTGCTGTTTATATCTTGTGCTAAGGATAATTTGACCTCACTTGTGAATACGACAGTACTATCATCAGCAAAAAGTATAGTGGGATGATTAGTTGCTTTGGGAAGGTCATTTATATAAATGATGAACAGTAGAGGGCCCAAAACACTTCTTACTACTTACTTATGGTACTATTGCGTCATTCTTGTTCGTGAATATTTTTATTGGTTATTAGTACCTGTAGCTAAATAGATATAGCAGTAAAGTATTACACTATTACATGTAGGTAGGTATAGCTAAATAGATATAGTAAAGTACCTATATAACACAATGTAGCAGACAGCTCAGCTGGATGATCCTGATGTACGTTTCATGCTGGATTTTTATGTTTCGATACATTGTCTTATGATATTATGCGATCATAAAACTGTTCAATACATACGACGAGGTAGTACGAAGAGAATGACTTAAACTTATGAAATACGACTAAACGAACAATCGATTTATCTCGTATTAGATTTCAATCTGGCAGCTTCGGTTCTGAATACGAATAGCTTTGCCTCAGAGAGGGTGGGTGTTGTGTGTTGAGGGTGGGTGTTGTGTTTGTGTTGCCAAGTGGTTGGCGCACCGCATCGCACCGCACCGCATCGCTATGCAATGAGTGCCAGCCGAGTCGCTGCGGCGACTCGTCCGTTCATTGTCGCACGTGTGAATCGAACACCCTGCCAGTACATTCAGCAGGCCCGCTCCGCGTGCCACTACAAGCCCCGCGCAAGCGGTTTTCACAAGCTTGCAACACTGTTGCGTAGTGTATAAGTACTTACAACACCGCACTGAGACTGTACGAGCCACCCCTCGAGTCTCAAGTCCATCTGAACTAGAACGTGCTCGCTCGCTATTGTCCTGAACTGGCTCCTGTGGAGACAGTCTGGAAGCCTGCGAGCGCTCTTGTCCACATCGTTCTCGCGCCAGTCAACTGGCTGTGAGGTTACCATGGAGTGTCGAATATAAACCGATGACAACGTCTAGTGGTACATGTATAGAGAGACTTGATATGAATCTAAGTGTGTACTTATGTATAGAGAGACTTGATATGAATCTAAGTGTGTACTTATGTATAGAGAGACTTGATATGAATCTAAGTGTGTACTTATGTATAGAGATACTTGATATGAATCTAAGTGTGTACTTATGTATAGAGAGACTTGATATGAATCTAAGTGTGTACTTATGTATAGAGAGACTTGATATGAATCTAAGTGTGTACTTATGTATAGAGAGACTTGATATGAATGTAAGTGTGTACTTATGTATAGAGAGACTTGATATGAATCTAAGTGTGTACTTATGCTGCTTGGCTGTTACTATTTAGTTTCTAATAAGTGTTTCAGAGTGACATTTATTTTAACGGACGTGATTGTATTCGACGCGGCCAAAACTTCGCACTCAGCATAGGTATGATGGTTTCAGAAGTGAAGTTGCCGGGGTCGGTGTCGGAGCCACGAGCAGCGTGACGTGGCATCGTCATCGCGTCACCGTACTAGCTGTACGTTCAGTTTTACACGTTTTACAGAGTTTCGGTTGCCGAGTGTAGCCTGGTAGACTCATATAATATTGTCAAGTATATTTTCGTACCGTTTGTTAAAGGCACGGTGTAACGCATTGCGCCTATCCCCATGCCCAATGAAACCAGCAGCAGCTGCGGAACTACTGAGCCGTCACGAGCTGCGTCTCATCGCGTCTCAATAGTGTCGCGCTCTCTGCTGCTACACTAAACTTATTGTGGAGGGATGCGATCAGCAGCGCCGCACAACAGCGGCTTTACGGGCGATCTGGTAGGATTACACACAATTACACACTGCTTATTACTACACCTCAGTGGCTCTGCCATTGTGACAGATACACATCATACCTAGGAACACAGTGGTCGTCGTATTTCTGGTCTGCTACACTGGTTCACGACACACTCAAAGTAGTGGCGCGAGGTAACTATCAGAGCGGTTAAGTGTCGCTGAATTATAGCATTGTGTAGAGCCGCGGAGCGAGGTTCCCTGTTTCAGCGTCATTAAATGCTTCCACCTCCGACTTGTATACTGTAGAGCACCTCCCCCCCTCCCGCCTTCCCCTGGTCGACCTATTAAGAACGTTAGAGCCCTGCCAACCCCCACGGGATCATCTTCAAGCCGCGGACGATACCGTGTCTCGGGGTTCATCAACACCTTACCTTGAGAGCAGGTTTCTAAACATTCAGGTAGATTTATTTTTAAATGTTTACAACGCTAATCTAAAAATATACCAAATTGTCTCATAGAGTATCTGTGGAGAACGTGGTTGATTTCACATCTGTATCCTATCTTTTTGTAATTCTTAACGCGCAATTGTTATACGGGAAAACAAATTAAAAAAAAAAATTAAGAAACCCCGACTCAAAATAATAATAAAAATAGTATGAATGTAAAAAACCTAAAACAATTTAAAAAAAAACTATTGATAAAATAGCCAAATATAGAACAAAAAGGTATAAACGTGAAACCCTATAAAAAGAAAAAAATAACCATGTAATTATGACCCTACGTAAGTACGTATGAATTTTTTTGATTAAATTTTTCCCGTCGGGGGACCGCTCTAATTATTAGCCTAACGTTCTGTTAAAGTTTAAAATAGTAGCGGTCCCCGGTGATAAAATTCAAATCCAAGATGGCCGCAACTACAAAATGGTGAATTATATTTTTTTTACACAACTCCTTCAATATGGGTATCAAATGAAAGGGCTTGACTAGTAGAATACTATACACAATGACAAATTTCAAATCCGAGACGGCCGCCATCACAAAATGGCGAATTACATTTTTTTTCACTGCTCCCTCAATATGGGTTTCAAATGAAAGGGCTTGCCTAGTAGAATAATGTACACTATATTGAAAGGGAATGAGGAATATTAACTGACAAAATGAAAACTAAAAACTTGTAATTTTTTTTTGTCTGATCAATGCCCTAGATGATGAGGAAAGTGGAGTTTCTTGCATTTTTGATGAAAATCGGTCTAAGATGGCCGCCGCCACAAATTGACGGATTACATATTTTTTCACAACTCCCTCAATATGGATATCAAATAAAGGGCTTGACTAGTAGAATACCTAATAAACACTATGATAAATTTCAAATCCAAGACGGCCACCACCACAAAATGCCAAATTACAAAAAACCAGATTAAACACCAAATTACCTGGATCTTAAAATGCAAGAAAATAAAAGAAATGAAATTATAAGGATTCCCTACAAAAAGCATGAAATAAAAAATTTAAAAACCCCCGACACAAAATAATAATAAAGACAGTATATGAATGTAAAAAGCCTAAAACAATTTAAAAAAAACTATTGAAAAAATAGCCACAAAGAGAACAAAAAAGGTATAAACGTGAAACCCTATAAAAAGAAAAAATAACCTTGAAATTATGACCCGTACGTATGAAATTTTTTGATTAAATGTTGTCCCGTCGGGGGACCGCTACTATTTTAAACTTTAACAGAACGTTAGGCTAATAATTAGAGCAGATCTTTTTTTTTTTTTAAGTCTTTATTTATTTAGGGGCATTTATCTCCATGGACATGAGAGCCTCAACGTTACCTAAACTAAATTACATCATTAATAATTTATAAAGAAAGGAAAGGGCAAGAGTCACTGGTGCGAAATTATATTTTCAACAATTGATATTGCTGCATCAGATGTTGGTTCTGCTAATATGCTTAGGAATGCGCCTTGATCGTATTTATTTATATTAAATTTTTGCATCAATGCCTCCCTCCCATTCCGGTATTTATCACACTCTATAAGAATGTGTTGTACATCATCTAACTTATCACACAAATCACAATTTGGGGAATCAACCTTTTTCATTAAAAAAGCAAACTTTTTTGAAGGATAATGACCAGAGCGTAATCTATCTAATATAACAATGTAGGATCTACTTAACTTACTATTGTAAAACCAGGGTACTCGAGGAGGCTGACATTGTATAGTTTTGAACCATATACCCTTTTCTTTACTTCTTTCATCAAAGTATTCTTTAAATTTTATATAACATTTATTTTTGAACCTAGTAAGAATTTCTGTATAGTGTGCCAAATTGGAAAGTGAATACTATCTATCGCTGCTAATTTAGATAACCTGTCAGCCTCCTCATTACCTTTTAACCCTATATGTGACGGAACCCATTGCAATTTCAGATTCACATTATAATTTGTGATTAATTCATATATTGTTTTTAAAATGCTATAGGCTATCGGTACACCTCTGCTGTAACCAGAGGCGCATCGAGTCAAACGTTGTAAGGCACTTTTGCTATCCGTCACTATGACAAAATTCTATAGGCTATCGGTACACCTCTGCTGTTCACTTTTGCTATCCGTCACTATGACAAAATTCTATAGGCTATCGGTACACCTCTGCTGTTCACTTTTGCTATCCGTCACTATGACAAAATTCTATAGGCTATCGGTACACCTCTGCTGTTCACTTTTGCTATCCGTCACTATGACAAAATTCTATAGGCTATCGGTACACCTCTGCTGTTCACTTTTGCTATCCGTCACTATGACAAAATTCTATAGGCTATCGGTACACCTCTGCTGTTCACTTTTGCTATCCGTCACTATGACAAAATTCTATAGGCTATCGGTACACCTCTGCTGTTCACTTTTGCTATCCGTCACTATGACAAAATTCTATAGGCTATCGGTACACCTCTGCTGTTCACTTTTGCTATCCGTCACTATGACAAAATTCTATAGGCTATCGGTACACCTCTGCTGTTCACTTTTGCTATCCGTCACTATGACAAAATTCTATAGGCTATCGGTACACCTCTGCTGTTCACTTTTGCTATCCGTCACTATGACAAAATTCTATAGGCTATCGGTACACCTCTGCTGTTCACTTTTGCTATCCGTCACTATGACAAAATTCTATAGGCTATCGGTACACCTCTGCTGTTCACTTTTGCTATCCGTCACTATGACAAAATTCGTGCCGTTTTGACCTTTTACAAAATTTAGAGCTTCTGAAATTGCAATTAGTTCCAAAGTCATAATTGAAACTGCTGCTTCTATTTTGAACATGGCAGTTATTTTATTTGACATTTCACAATATGCAGCACCAAGACCGTTATGACTTTTAGACCCATCGGTGAACAATTTGGTCCATCCTGGGTATTTATTAGTTAATTCTTCTTTTATATTACATTTCAAAGATGTTGAATCATAATGTTTTTTAGATTCCTTAATAGATTCTAAACTTAATAATAATAATAATTTCCTAATATATAATTTTTAGAAGCAGTTTTTATATTTATATATCCGTAAAACCATATCAGAAAATCCAATATTATCAAAACATAAACGTAATTTTATATAAATACAATGAACAGAAACAAAAACTTGCATCGAAAACTGCCGATCCGGAGGTGACATCTGTCATGTCACCTCCGATAAAAACGTGAAAAAGAAATGTTGAAAATGTTGACGAGATCAGCAGCTCGCCGTGCACGCCTACCACCTCCGGAGTCGTCGCTCAGCCCCACCCTGCCGCCGCCGGAATCCAGCCCCATCGAGAGTGCTGTGACACCGACCGTAGCAGTTGCGTCGAGCTCGAGCGACGAATATTTTTCCCCGCCGACGTCGCCAACACCTGTACGTCGGCAGGGTAGAGGCCGGCCACCGAGGAGCTTGGGACTTAGGGGCCATCCGGCCCCGAGCCGGGTCCCCGCTGCCGGTGGTTGTGTGCAGCGCATGAGATGGACTCAGTCTATGAACGAGAACGTCATGCGCGCATACTACGGATCTACAGAGGGGGGAACTAACCTCACTGCGTACCGTGATAAGTTGCTGTCTCTGGTCCAGGAACTGGAACCAACCGTCAACGTCTCGGCCCAACGACTGTCGGATCAGGTGCGGGTCATCCAACGCAATCACAGGTTGGACGACATAGCACTTGATAGGCTGCGCTCAGAGGTACTGAACAACCAAATCGTCTCGACTCTGGCACAAACCGCGGCACAAGCGTCAACTATTGATGCCATCCCGCCGCGGTCCAATCGTGTTGAAGAAGATGATGATAGGGTTAACACAGTAAGTAGCCAGTACAACGTCCGACTGAGGAGCGCACTGGAAGATGAGTTTCGCGAGTATAGGTCCACTCCAACCGAACTTAGACCCCGAATACCACGGCTACCTATGCACAAAAAAAATAGGGCGCTAGTGTGTGCCTTGGACTCGCAGCTCAAGAATTTCTTCGAGAGCAGCGAGGATCTCGTTGATACACACTCGATCTTGTATTGCGCGGCTGTGGCGGCATGTCGTTTAGCTAACGTCAAGTTTCCAAATTGTGACGCAGCTACTCGACCAAAACCAGCCGTACCAGCCTGGCGATACAGGATCGAGCGTCGTATCGATGGGGCCAGGGTTCTCATCGGTAAACTATACTACTTCAGGGAAGGCAACACACGACCACGAGTGATGCGCTTTGTAAGACAGGCATTTTCGGGGACTGGAATCAGCCCTCGGGAATACATGTCCAATGTCACAGAGCGCATCGACTTCCTGAAGCAGAAAATTTGTGCATGGGCGAGTCGTATTCGGCGGTATAAGCGGCGGGTTGATCGGTACACGCAGAATCGCATGTTCCAGAGCGATGAGAGGTGGGTATATAGAACTTGGGAGCGACCTGAACAAAACGTGACGGACGTGTGCCGCCCGGATGATGCCACCACTAGTGCATTCTGGCGCAGCATCTGGTCGGTGCCCGTCTGTCACGCTGAGGGTGGCTGGATGCGCGATATCGAGCGAGTGTGTGGAACTATACCAGAAATGGAACCAGTCATAATTACGCCATTAGACGTAGCCAAAGCAGTCCGTCCGTTACCGAATTGGAAATCACCGGGACCGGACGGACTGCATAACTTTTGGTTAAAATGGCTAATTAGTTCACACACTTGCCTGGCATCTCAGTTCCAGTCATCCTTAGAGTCTGGGTCACTACCACAGTTTCTAACAACAGGCGTTACCCACCTGCTCCATAAGTCAGGTAGTCCCGCGGAACCCAAGAATTATAGACCGATCACGTGTTTGTCGACGGTTTATAAACTTCTTACATCCATTTTGAGAGCGAAAATTAACACACACATTGACAGTTACTCGATTATGTCTGCCTCTCAAAATGGATGTAGGAATGGGTCCCGCGGTACTAAGGAGCTACTCCTCATAGACATGGCCATTAGCCAACAGGTTCGCCGATCCCGCAAGGATATGTCGACATGCTGGATAGATTATAAGAAGGCCTACGACTCGGTGCCTCATATATGGCTCATGAGGGTGCTGGAGTTGTACAAGATAGATGCAACTCTACGCACCTTCCTTGACTTGTGTATGAGGCAATGGAAGACGGTCCTTCACTATCAAGGGTGTCGACAGATCCAGGGGAATGATGAGCCTGTATGGATTAAGCGGGGAATATTTCAGGGTGACAGTTTGAGTCCACTTTGGTTCTGCTTAGCCCTGAATCCTCTAAGCACACTGCTGGAGGACTCAGGTCTAGGCTACCGGTTGAAGAGAGGTGGTCATATCTCACCTCCTCTACATGGATGATTTGAAACTCTTTGCCCCTAACAAATTGCATCTGATGGAGCTACTGAAGGTAACTGAAACTTTCAGTAGTGCCATCAGGATGGAATTTGGTGTGGACAAATGTGCAGTCATGCATGTAAAGGGGGGGAAGATTATGGAATCCGAGGGAATTCCACTTTCGGATTCCATACACCTTAGATCCCTCTCCTCATCCGAAAGCTATAAGTATTTGGGTATGTCGGAAGCGTTAGGCATCAACAATGTTGACATGAAGCAATCGTTGAAGGAGCGCTTCTTTTGTCGCCTGAAGAAGGTATTAATTAGTCTTCTTTCGGGCGGAAATAAGGTGCGAGCCTTCAATGGTTGGGTCATGCCGGTTTTGATGTACTCTTTTGGCATACTCAAATGGACTCAGACTGAACTCGACGCCCTAGATAGAAGGGTCCGTACACTGCTGACCGCAAACCGGATGCATCACCCACGATCATCGGTGATGAGACTGTATATCCCGCGGAAGTGTGGGGGTCGAGGATTTTTAAATGCGAAGACCCTGCACAACCGCGAGGTGTGCAGTCTCAGTGAATATTTTTTAAAAGCCGAAGTGGGTATGCACCGTGATGTGGTCGCAATGGACAAGGGGCTCACCCCGCTCTCCATGGCGAAAGAGAACTGGCGCAAACCTGTAGTACTTACTACCGATGACCGCAAGAAGGTATGGCAAAGCAAGGAGCTTCACGGGCGCTTCTATCGGGCTCTTCATGAGCCCGGTGTAGATTTCTTAGCGTCCGTATCCTGGCTGCGTTTCAGTGACCTCTTCGGGGAAACTGAAGGTTTTGTCTGTGCAATTATGGACGAAGTTATCTTGACGAATAACTACCGGAGACATATTATGAAGGACGGGACGGCTGACGTGTGTCGGGCATGCCACCGTCCGGGTGAGTCCATCAGACATATTATCTCTGGTTGTTCTCGTCTGGCTAACAGCGAGTACTTGCACAGGCATAACCAAGTAGCCAGGATTATTCACCAGCAACTTGCTTTGAAATATAAACTTGTCGACTCTGAGGTACCGTATTACAAGTATGTGCCCGACGTAGTTCTCGAAAATGACCATGTCACGTTGTACTGGGATCGGTCTATCATCACTGACAGGACTGTTGTCGCCAACAAACCTGATATAGTGGTGATAGATCGATTAGTGCGCCGCGCAATGATTGTTGATGTTACCATTCCACATGACGGGAACCTCGTGAAAGCTGAGAAAGATAAACAAATCAAATATCTTGACTTAGCACGCGAGGTTGTTGACATGTGGAATGTGAGCTCGACTGTCATTGTGCCGATTGTCGTATCGGCCAATGGGCTGATGGCCGAAAGCCTCGATCAACATCTATCGAGGCTCTCGTTAGGCGGTTGGATCAAGGGCCTGATTCAGAAGGCAGTACTCCTCGATACGGCTCGCATTGTGAGGAGGTTTCTATCTCTGGAGCCCTAACCACCGGTAGCTTGGACCCTGCTCCCGACACCGGTGGATCACTATTTTTTTATATTTTTAAATGTTTTTTTTTTATTTATTCATACTAATATTTAAAAATGTAATAAAATAAGACTACTAAATAAATAAACGACATAATAATAAAATTTATTTACTCAAGACAAAGGATTGTGGGACACGTTAAAATACAGTTTTACAAAATATAATTATGTACTATTTCTACAAACGTGTGGGTGAGCACTGCTCTCCTAGCTAGGTTATGGAAACCTGTGTTAAGGAGAAGCAGTCCGGTCCCCTAAGGTACAAAGACGTAAAAGTTACATAGTGCTTCTGATGTTACTGTTACAATTTTGAAGAATTGAGTTATACAATTAAAAGTTTAAGACACATTTTGTTGTCGTAAAATAAAAATTAAAAAAAAATAAGTTAAATTAAATTAAATTGAGGTAAATATGAGCGTGTGCGTGTGTGATGGAGTGTGTGGTGTGTGTGTGTGTGTGTGTATGTGATTGGGTGTGTGGGAGTGTGGGAGGGTGTGTCCGTGTGTGCTTGTCGAAGTTCATCACATTATGTTAAGATCTTTTCAGTTTCGTTATATGACATAACTTGGAGGTACGATTGTATAATCTTTTTGCATTTGTAATACGGTAGACCATAGATTTGACACTCTTCGTTTAATTTGTTGTAAAGAAACGGACCAAGAAAATGAAAAAATCTCTTGACAAAAGTTGAGCGTACGCGCGGCAGGGTGCATATCCTATCCTTTCGACGTTTAATACGTTTTTTATTTTCTATTACACGGTATGGGGTGTTGCGGTGTTGCAGAATGACTGTCTGTAGTATGAAGTGTTGCCGAACATTTAGTACTTTGCAGTCATTGTAAAGTTGATCGGTTGGAATCAGGATAGGACGAAAAGTGGCTACCTTTAATATGGCCCTGTGTGCTACTTCTAGCGGCTTGAGGGTGGTTTTAGCTGCGCCACCCCAACAAGAAATGCAATATGTTACGATGGATAGGCAAAGAGCGAAATAGACATTGCGTATTATAATGGGATTGGTAATATGCTGGAGAGTTTTAAATATGTATATCCGTTTGCGAACTCGTCCAGTTAGCAGACCGACATGAGACTTGAAATTTAGATTCCTGTCCAAGACTATTCCCAGGTATCTGATGCTTTCAACAGAGGTTAAAAGAGGACATTGACAGTTTGAACCCTGTATTTGTGGGTGACCAGTGTGAGCTTTGATCAGAATTGGAGTCTTTGGTTGAGAGACCGAGCTGTTAGAATAAGTCAGAAATTTGGTTTTGGAGGTATTTAGGGTTAGAGTGTGGGAACTAAGCCAATTTAACGCCACGTCAAAGCCAAGCTGAGCTTGATGCTCTAGTTGTGACCAAGAATCCGCGATGAAGGTTATTGCTGTGTCATCTGCAAAGGATATTACCTTGGCATTAACGATATTGAGATTACATAGGTCATTAATAAAGATTAAGAAAAGAGTGGGGCCCAAAATGCTTCCTTGTGGTACCCCATAGTCAATTGAAAGCTCGTCGCTGTTGTGGCCATCGATCCTGACTCTTTGCGAGCGATTGGAGAGGTAGCTGTGGAAAAGATCCAGTTGTAGCCCCCTGACGCCTATTTTCTCAAGTTTAATTAACTTATTTCGATTATTCTATTTAGGCTAATATAGCTCACCCATATATCCAATTTAAATACTTCAAGGGGGTTTGAGGCATGTATATTACATTCTTTACACTCATTGTACACCGTTAAAAGTAAAGGTTTTTTAACTCTATGCCAGTATCCTTCATAACAGTTCGAGCTAAGGTCTGTCAAAAGATTGGTTGTAATATTATTTGACCAAGATATACTTCTAATACAGTATTTATAGGCAAGATATAATCTTCTGAGGAATAGAGGTGGTAGGCATAGCTCACTCTCCATGACGTGGATGGGTGTGCTTTTAATGTAACCTCCTATTATTCGCATGGCTTGATTTTGAATACGGTCTAATTTAACTAAATTGTATTTAGCACTTGTGTCATAAAGAAAACACCCAAAGTCAATCCTACTTCTTATTAATGATATATATATATTGTTCTTAAATGTTTGCGATGAATGCCCCAACCAGGGCCTACTAATACTTTCAACAAATTCATGAATTTTAAAGTTTTTTCTGAAATCTCATTCACATGTTTGCTCCATCGTAAGGATGCATCTAACCATAATCCTAAGTATTTAACGTTCACCTCTGTTGGTATATTATTGTTTTCAATTTTTAATTTCACTTCCTTTCTTCTTCTTTTAATTCACTAGTTATACATCATTAGCTTAACTTAAGATGATAGTAGTTTAAACAAAAGACAACCGCGTGGATACCGCGAGACTGGTTCTATTTTAGTTAGTTCCATAGCATCATGTCTTACGGTATTTTGCTGTGGGGACGGGCTGCAGATATTGATTCTATCTTCATTCTGCAAAAGAGGGCTGTCAGAGCCATCTACAATCTCAGCAGACGCGAATCTCTAAAGGAACTGTTTAAAAAAATTAACATCATGACGGTTCCTTGTCAATAATACGAAAACATTATGTACGTTCGAAAAAATCTACATATTTTTAGTAAGATAAGTGACAGGCATAATATTAAACACTAGGAATAGGAACAAACTAGATCAACCGCGCTTCAGATTGTCTAAAGTAAAAACTTTTATTATGGGGTACTGCGTAAAATGTTATAATAAAATACCACTCGATATTCTTCAACTAAATGAGAAGAATTTTAAAACATGCATTAAACACACACACACAGCACACTATGTAGACAAGCATATTATAAGTTGGATGAGTTTATTGTAGATAAAAATGCTTGGCTTAACGCTGGTCCTGCTCCACAGGCACTTGGGCTCACTAGTTGATCACAATTTCAGTATTTGAAAGAGATGCTTCGCCTTTTTTTTTGTGTTTCTGACATTACGAATTTAATGTTTATTTTATTCAATCAAGATTTAATTCTTAATACTTCAATATTAAATACATCTTCCTGATTGGTAATAATTTATTTTTTTCTCATCTCTTAAACAAATTGCAAACTATAGTTTTGTATAATTTAGAAGCATTTTTTAAATTTTGTAAATGTAAGAACCATAGATCCGTTTTTTATGATATTTTGATGTGGACTTGAAAGAGCATGGCAGTTGAGAATATGTCATGCTTACTTCAATGTCTCACTGGTAGTGGCGCGTGTGTTGGATCGTTTGGTTCCCTACTAAATGGTTGAGCTGGGTGGTGCTGATCCACGCGTCATGTTTGTGAACGGACGCCGTCGTCGGTTGAGACTGGTCATCTCTTCACTGCCAGGGCTTATTATTATTTTTTTAAACTGATTCTTTTTTACATTGTTCTCACATATAGAAGCAATAAGAATAATGTGCCCAGGATTTTGTAATAATATCTTGATTTAAAAGAGTGTCCTTGGAGTTTCTTGTCTATAGAGATCTACGTTTTGGAATGGGCAACTAGCTTCAACTTTCTGACAAACTGACCGACTATTTAATTTTGACAATTCAAAAGTGCCTGTAAATCGTTTAATTGAAATAAATTATTTGAGTTTGAGTTTTAACAAACTCCTTCACTGTTAGGGTTTGAAAGTATAGAATTCATGATTCCGACCTGCAATTTATCCAGATCCAATTTTTCGAATAATTCCTCTCTCTCTGCATTAAATTGAACACATTCCATCAACAAATGGTATACATCATCTATTATTCCACAAGTATCACATTTAGGGGAAGAAACCTTTCCCATTAAAAAGGCAAAACTGTTTGATGGAATATGTCCGGTTCTGATTCTGTGCGCTATAATAATCAGTTCTCTCTCGTTCCGAGTACACCTCTCAAATATTCGAGGACCGCACTCAAATCTCACCACCATCCACCATCTTGAGGCTGAGACGCCACACTTGCTTTTCTTGACGGAGACCCAGATTCGATGCCCGTCAGATGCGGCGTACCTCGACTACCCGGGATACTCATTGGAGCACCATTTCCTGTAGCATGCCGGGGTCTGTGTGTACGTCCGCAATGACATCTGCTGCCAGCGTCTCCGTCACCTTGAAGACCCTAACTTCTCGTCCTAATGGCTGTTGGCGGACACTGGTATGGACAAAATTGTCTATACCTGTGTCCACGGATCGCACAGCGGTGACCAGGAGATGACTCGACTGTTTGACCACCTTAGTGAAGCCGCTGATATTGCTCTGCATCGGCACCCTGATGCGCAGCTCGTCGCTCTGGGGGACTTTAACGCCTGCCACCAAGACTGACTTTTCCCTTACCAGCCACGCCGGGAGAGAAGCGCGAAACCTTGCGCTTTCAATGGGCCTCTCCCAGTTGGTAAGGCAAGCGACTAGGGTGCCAGATGTAATTGGTCATACCGCCAATTGTCTGGACCTTCTGCTGACCACCGATCCGGACAGATGTGTTGTAATAGTTTCCTCACCATTAGGCATTAGGAACTTCAGATCACTGTCTGGTGAAGTCTGTGTCGTCCTTCTCCCCCCTGACTGCGACTCACGCGGTGAACGGCGAATGTGGCGATACAAGTCAGCAGATTGGGATGATATGCGTCACTATTTTGCGTTTTATCCTTGGTAGCAGGTCTGCTTCTTTTCTGAAAATCCGTCGAACTGTGCGGATGTTATATTCGATGTGGTGCGTCAAGCTATGGAGCATTTCATCCCCTATGGTGACGTACGGTAGCTCAGCACACCCATGGTTTAACGCCGATTGTGCTCAAGCTGAACAGCGTAAGCACTCGGCGTTTCTCAACTGGGTTGACGCTCGTGACCGCAAAGCTCCGGATCTGAGCTCAAAGAAGAGAGCCTTAAACCATGCTGCCAATTCCTACAAAAAGGCGCTAAAAAAGGCTCGCTTCGACCGCATTACCCATATTGGCAAAAAGCTCTCTGCGCAGCCGTCCGGTAGCAGATCTTTCTGGTCCCTTGCCAAATCGGTCGAAGCAAATTTCTGTCGGCCCACACTGCCTCCGCTGGTTAAACCAGATGGAACACTGGCTCATACGGCGGGAGAGAAAGCAGGTCTCTTTGCATCTCTCTTTGCCCACAATTCATGTCTTGATACTGGCAGTGCTACTCCACTGAATTTGTCTCACTGTAACACGTCAATGCACGAGGTTCGCATTAGGAACAAGGAGGTTCTGAGAGCACTGTCTCGTCTGGACGTGAATAAAAAAATCGATTACTTGATGGTACAAAGGTCGGCTACATGTTGTAGACTCTTAAATATGTAAATTAGTTTGCGCAATCTCGTTACCAGGATGTCTATATGTGGTTTGAAGCTGAGGTATTGATCCAATGTAACTCTAAGGTATTTAATTTTATCTGCCCTTTGAAGAGGAGGACACACGCAAGGCTGGTAGGTTGACCAACACGTGTGAGCCGTTAATGACAGTGACCGTGGGGGTACCGCGTGCGATCGATGTGCAAATGCCACGTATTTGGTTTTTGTGACATTGAGAGTCAACACATTATTCCGCAACCAAGCAACAACCCTGTCAAGCCCCTCCTGAGCCCCACCAAAGCCCCTTCCCAGCTATCATTACTAAAGAAGAGAGGAGTGTCATCGGCGAATGTAAAAAATCATTCGGAGCTAGCCTATGACCCGGATCTATTGAAAGATAAACGAAGAAAAGGTGCTGTATGCAGTACAACATTTTTCCGGTTACGTCAGTCCCACAAGTTTTTCTGCTGCCTAGGGGATTATCTGTAAACAAGGGTCAAAAGCAAAAAGTAACTGAATTCTTGAAAACTCTTTACTATGAGGACACAGAGAAATTGCTCCACTCAATCGAATAACACTTGTATTTAAATAATTACCTACACATCCACCACCATTTACATACATACCCGCCACTATTCCCCCTCACAGTAACCACCATTCTCCTACACATTCATCTCCATTCAACCTACACATTCACCACCACTCACCTACACACTCACCATACACTATTTAACTTGCGATGTATGTATGTATATAACTATGTTTGTTCGGGTGGACTCTTGCAACTCAATTTTGAAGCAGATATCTTCAATCGATTGACTTGAAATTTTGCATGCATATGTAAATCGGATGAAAATGCAAAATTATTATGACATGGAACTGATCTGATGATGGAACCGGAAGGTGGCCATAGGAACTCGGTAGTTAAACGACACAACCCCATCGAGTTTGGACTCGTTTGATTTGTCTTGACGAGTACTTTGGTGTTAGATGGTAACCAGGGACAGATGATGGAGCTGGAAGATGGCCATAAGAACTCGGTACTTAAACGACACAACCCCATCGAGTTTGGGCTCGTATGATTCGTCTTGACGAGTACTTTGGTGTTAGACGGTAACCAGGGACTAAAGATGAACAGGTAGCTTAAGTGCAGTAAACGCATATAACGGAAAAACACTGCTACGCGCTACGAACTATGCCGTAGTCAATCTCGAATCAAAAATACTAAAAAATTAAAAATTAAATTAAAAGAAACAAAAAAACTTTTTAAAAACAAGCTGTTATTACTTATTAATAAAAATGACTAAAAAGTTAAAAATCATTTAAACCTGATAACAAATAAATAAAAGCGTGTTACATTTTGATGGAACATTTGGAACACAATGTAACACGCTTTTATTTATTTCTTATCAGGTTTAAATTATTTTTAACTTTTTAGTCCTTTTTATTAATAAGTAATAAAAGCTTGAGTTTTTTTTCTTTTAATTTTTTCTCATTTATTTATTTTCGGTTTTAAGTGTTTAGTAGAAATACATGTTACCTACCTGTTTATTTGTATGATGCCACTAAGTGGGGCCTGGTGACCTGTAATACAGGTATTTTTTCTAAAACCAACTTCTGGCAGCAGCTCTCACAATGTGAATTTATATTGTTCTAAGCTGTTAAGTACTACAAACCATTCTGAGAGAAAATAAATAAACTTATTATTTATTTTTATTTATTTAAAGCTAGTGGACCAGATGGTATACCAACGATTGTTCTCAAGGCTTGTGCGCCCGAGTTGTCTCCTGTATTGACACGCTTGTATTGCTTCTAATTTGGGACTGGTATAGTGCCCATGTCCTGGAAGTTTGCCAACGTGCAGCCCGTGCCCAAAAAAGGCAGTCGTGCCGATCCTAGCAACTATCGGCCGAATTCAATAACATCCATACTCTGCAAGATTATGGAGCGTGTGTTGAACTCGCGCCTCATGGCATACCTGGAAAGTAACGATCTCCTCATCGACCGACAGTACGGGTTTCGCCGCAATCGATTAACTCGGGACCCACTAGTGTATGCCACTCACTTGTGGGGCGAGGCCCTCGAGTCTCGGAATGGTGAAGCGATTGCCGCCTTCTTAGACATCTCGAAAGCCTTCGACAGCGTATGGCACGCTAGCCTTATGAGTAAGCTTCCAGTGTACGGCATTTCCCCTGGTCTGACTGGCTGGGTAAAACACTTCCTGAGTGAACGGTCTCTCCGAGTTATTGTCGACGGATGCTCATCGGAGCCCATGACGACTAATGCCGGTGTTCGTTAGGGGTCTGTTCTCTATGCAACTCTCTTCCTGCTGCATATCAACGATCTGCTTATGGAAACTATGGGTATGCAGATGACAGCACAGTTGTAGAGAGATACCTGCCGAGTGCTCGGGCTTGTAAGGAAGTAATCCGGTTCGAAAGAGAGGCTATGGTAGAGCGTACGAATGTCGCACTTCAGGCAGTCTCCAAGTGGGGTGAAGCCAACCTTGTGGGATTCAACGCCGCCAGAACACAAGCGTGTCTATTTACCGCCAGAACACAAGCGTGTCTATTTACCGCCAGAACACAAGCGTGTCTATTTACCGCCAAAAGGAGCCCGTTCACCTTGGCTCCTGCTTTTCAGAATGTATCCTTGGAGTGCACCGACCACCTTCAGCTCTTGGGAGTTGAAATTTCCTCATACCTAAACTTTGGGCGGTTCATTGAGTCCAAAGCCAAGATGGCTGCTAGGAAACTTGGCGTTCTTGCAAAGGTCCGGCAGTACTTCACACCGGGACAGCTTCTAATGTTATACAAAGCGCAGGTCCGATCGTGTGACTGTGGAGTACTGCAGCCACATATGGGCTGGTATATACTCTCCAGAATGCATCCTGTAGTATTCTACAGGATGCATTCTGGAGAGTGTGCGCGGGAATTACATGACTTATTTCCGCCATCACCGTTCTATCATCCGTCGTACCGCGAGTGTCCACCCTTACGCTGTTGACACCACCGCGATCCGGACGAAGCGTCTTGCCTCGTCGTTTATATCACGTACATCGAAGGACTGGAACAATTTGCCTGCAGCGGTCTTCCCGTCCGGTTATAATTTAAGTGTGTTAACGCCTTTGCGTAGGGTAACTAAATAGGGTGCAAAATAAAATTCCCTTTGTAAGCACTGAATAATTATTAACTTCAAAGTTAAAGACTACGTTTACAAGATTACAAGATTCTATGGACCCGTTACAATCGTTTCGGGTGTTTTGTCGACCGGTCGCTGATGGCCCGTGAAGGCAAGTAAACGAGATCCGGCTCGTCTGCGGGAGCGCACCTCGGCCGCTGCTCGCGCCCCGCTCCCACCGGTGCGTGGAAGTGCGCCGCCATTGGTCCGCACAGGGTGGTGTGAAGCTCACACCACCCGGTGCTGCTCGGCCATTGGATGAGCGAAGGTGGCGTGATCCGTAGCCGCGTCGCCCGTTACCCGCGGCTCTCGCACGGCCGCCCGGCTGTGTTGCCAGGCGGCGAGAGGCCGCAACATCCCCCCAGGCGTTGAAGAATTCAACTCTATGACGATGTGTCCCGGAATAGGGGGCACATCTTACGGACGGCCCGAGTGATCGTCCCTTGGGTGGTGGTGACGTCAGCCACCCGACTGACCCCATCAGGGCCGGGGTGTAGGCGCGTGACGCACCCCAAGCGCCAGTGAAGCGGCGGCAGCCTTGCCTCCCGCAGTAGCACGAGGTCACCGCTGCAGACGCCTCGTTGCTGTGTCCTCCACTGGGACCGCTGTTGCATCTCTGCCAGGAACTCCTTCTGCCACCTAGACCAGAACTGTTGACGGATTTTTTCGATGAGTTCGTAACGATTGGGTCTCAGAGCTGTAATGGGTGGCGATGGGACGGCGGTCAATGGCCTGCCCACTAGAAAGTGCCCTGGGGTTAAAGGAGAGGGATCATTTGGATCTGACGAGAGGGGAGAGAGGGGACGGGAATTGAGTATGGCCTCAATCTGCGAAAACCGTGTTGCCAGCTCCTCAAATGTCAAACAGGCCTCCCCAGCTACTCTTTTTAGATGGTATTTAGAGGATTTTATACCAGCCTCCCATATTCCCCTGAAATGAGGTGAATATGCAGGTCCGAACACGAAACGGATTCCCTCGTTTGCAGAGTAATTGAAGACCGACTCTTGGCTTTCCTGCAGCATTCTACCCAGCTCATTAAAAAAAAAAAAAACTTTACTTCGGACCTTGATCCATATAATGTTAGTAATACACACTACTTATAAGCTATATTAGTAACAAACGAAAAACAAGATTTAATTCATATATCTGCTGCACTCACCAGACGCACCGGGTATATGTACATGTACACGTACCCAATGCGCCATAATGGTGGAGCACGGCTTATCACTAATGCACCTATAAAATTACGACCATTATCACAATAAATGGCATAGGGTTTACCTCTCCTAGCCACAAATCTACGGATACATAGGACGAATGTTTCAGACGTGAGATCGCTGACTACTTCTAGGTGAACTGCCTTAGCGGTTAGACACACAAAAAGACATAAATAGCTTTTAGTTATGCGGTTACCTCGGCCTTTACGGCTCGAAATTCTAAAAGGGCCTGCAAAATCTACCCCACAAGAACTTAAGGCAAAGCTGCTATCAGTTCGTACTGCTGGCAAATCACCCATGATTGGTTCAAAAGGTTTATCTCGCAGTCGCGTACATACGACACACTGCTTGGTGGTAGTGCAAGCTAGGTTTCTCCCTCCTAGTTTTAGTGAAACTAAGTTTCGCATCTAGGAGGATAGGGTGTTTCTTACTATAGTCAAAGTCAGAATTTCGTAGACGGCCTCCCACTCGTAGCACCTGTTCAGAGTCTACGAAGGGATTAAGTGGCAACAGTTTTGTTATTTAATTGATGCCCTATACTTAACATTTCAATTTCTTGAGGGAATGTCTCACACTGACTAAGTTTAATTAGAAGAGCGCATGCCTTTTGCAGCTCTTCAACGGATAATGTCTGATTTACATTTCTTTGACCTTTACAATTCTGAATAAACCTTAGCACATAGGCAGCTGTTCTTTTCAGCCGTACTAAATTAGAAAACCTATTGAAATCTATAACCTTAATATAGATATTAAGGTTATGGATTTCAATAGGTTTTAAATAATAAGGATAGTCTAGAGACTATCCTTATTATTTACCGCAAATGAGTGTGAGGTAAGAGATTTGACCTCAGGTAAAGGTTCCTCATCTAACGGAGGTAGCTTTGTGGACCACTCGCGGTGTTCTTTTTTTAAGAAGGCAGGGCCTTCCCACCAAAGAGTTGAACTCTTTAACACCTGCGGGTCTACCCCTCTAGAGGCCATATCTGCGGGGTTCAAGCTTGTGCGAACATGACGCCACTGGAAACAGCTGTTAACTCCTGAATTTCGTTAACTCTATTACGCACAAAGGTTTTCAGCGAATTTGGCTACATTTTGAGCCACCCTAGTACTACCATGGAGTCTGTCCATATTATTTTCTTATTTACTTTACATTTTAAGAACTCAGTTACTTTCCGAGAAAGTCTAGCTCCAACGAGCGCTCCGCATAGCTCTAATCTAGGTATGGTCATTGGTTTAAGAGTAGCAATCATGTTTACGTGATGTGTAAACATGATTGCTACTCTTAGACCGTAAGTAAACACATGCATCATATGCTGCTTGTGAGGTGTCTACGAAACAGTGCAATTCAAGGTATTCTGGCATTTCGCACAACACATACCTAGGTAGGTGTATGTTATACAAATAAGATAAATTATTACTAAACGGTAGCCAATCCTTTACTAAATTATTTTGTATTGGGTCATCCCAATCTAACTTGGCATACCATAACTTCTGAAGTAATATTTTTGGTTTGATGACTGCCGCACTCAGTAATCCTAATGGATCAAATATTTTACATGTCATAGAGATAATCGTTCTTTTTTTATCTGAGCAACAATAGGTACGTTGGTAGGGAAATGAATTATATCACTCACCGGGAACTAGTTTAAACCTAACACAGCTGATTCCTTGCACAGATCTAAGGCGTCACTATTTAATTTTTCCTTATCGAATGTCTGTGGACAATTGGTATGGAACTGTCTAAGTATGAAACCAGCTGACTCTAAAACTCGAGTGGTGCCCTTATAAATGTGTGTCAGCTGATCTTGTGATGCGCAGCCCGTACTTAAATCATCTATGTAGAAGTCAGTGAGCATCGTGTTTTTTATAAGTTCATCATCACACTCTAGGGCGAGTTGCTGAAGACACCTAGTACTAAGGAACGGCGCAGATGCTGTACCATATGTTACTGTGTTCAACTGATATACTACAATGTTGTGAGTCTTCTCACAACGCCACAGTATTAGCTGCAAATGGCGTTGAGACTCATCTATAACAATCTGCCTGTACATTTTAGTAATATCTCCAGTGAGAACAAGCCTATGCCCTCGAAAACGTAGTAGTATCTGACATTAAGTCACTCTGATGACTGGACCTACTGCTTGAATATCATTCAGCGATTTTCCAGATGTAGTTTTCGCAGATGCATCGAAAACTACTCTGAGTTTAGTTGTCTCACTGTGTTCTCTAATGACACAATGGTGGGGCAGGTAGTACCCAAACTGAGGCTGTGAAATTTCAGTTAGATGACCTAACTCTTTGTACTCACTAATAAAATTACAATAGGCTTCCTTTAATTGAGAATTCTCATTTAATCTGTTTTATAAACTTAGAAATCTCCTAGAGCACTCTTAGGTGATTCCTTTAGAGGCATTGATACTGAGAATCTACCATTAGTTAGACGTTTAGTATTTTCTACAAAGTGCTCTTCACAAAAATGTTCATCAGGTGAACGAGAAAATTGTTCAGAATGACCCTCTTCAATTTCCCATAACCTTTTCAGGCAATTTTTGGCTAAAATTACAGTTTATCTTTGGGGACCTTAGGCTTATTTGCCCTGTAGGGCCTGACAGTACCCAACCTAGCTTAGTGTCTTGTAAGGCTGGTTTATGTTTACCTAAGCAAATGTGATTTTAATTCACAATAGACGAATATACATCAGCACTTAACAAAATGTCTATCTGAGACGGTTTGTAGAAAGTGACGGTATGTACTAGTGAATTATATTTCTTTGTACACACGGCTACACATCAAGTTAGACTGTTTGGACTTTGGACTACTAGAAGTTGAACGCTGCGAATCGTACGAGAGGGTGCGATATGTTTTTGTTATTTCGTCTCACTCACGCACGTCGCAGGACTGCGCGGGAGCGCGAGCACAGTATTAGGAATTATTGTAATACTGTGGCGCGAGGCACTACATCAACGCGTCTAGATATATGCGTATCATGTATATTATTTTGTAAACAACTTGAGCTCGTATTATAATACTAGCTTCTGGCCGCGACTTCGTCCGCGTGAAATTATTGTTCCCCCGCCCCACCCCGTCGCATCGCATCGCTCGCTTCTCGTTCTCGCTTAGTTCTCTTTCTGACTGTATTCATTTTAACCTAGCGTGATGTTGAACAGACCAGAACGTTATCATACCTATTTTGATGCGGAGTTATTTTAAAATTATGTTATCTCCTAAGATGTTGATTGAAATCAAGTGATGTCAAAGGCAATTTTGTTCACAATTAAATACTTGTGATGAATAACGTATTTATTTGGATAAAGATTAATATCATGTTGATAAAACACCTTCGCAGATAATGCATTAATTTCGAACAAATTTGATTACCATAAAAAAGGCTATAGTGAGTCAATCTTAAAAGATAGACATATGCTATCGCAAACTTTTTTTTAGAACTTTTAAAGAGGAATAATTTCTTGATACATGATTTTTGCGTAACTTAAACCGTTTACGCAGCGCACGCAACGGAAGATCTCAAAAAGAAATAATTATTCCCGTTTTTGCAATATTGTCCATTGATACTCCGTTCCTATTGGTCGCAGCGTGATGTTATATAGTCTAAAGTCTTCCTCGATAAATGGACTGTCCAACACAAATTTATTTATTATAATATTTTTTCAATTCGAACCAGTACTTCCTAAGATTAGCGCGTTCAACCAAACAAACAAACTCTTCGGCTTTATAATATTGGTTTAGATGAGTTTGCACTAATAAACCATTACCATTAGGTATTTATTAGTATCATTTAAATATATTATTATATTATATTTCGAGCTTGCATACGTGTAGGTAATTCGGAAATCTACATCCTGTCGGATTTTCATACGGATTTCAACCAACATCGCCATCCAACCACCCATTCCATTTCATTCCATTTTTATAACAAAAACACTGAAACACGTATTACTTTATTGTCAACCAAAAAAACAAACACGAATTTTGATGGATCTAACTTCAAAACGACGGATTTTCATACAAACTTTCAACCCCTATTTTACCACTATTGCTGCACTGCTTTTATAAAATCACGGAAACACTTATTTCTAAATAATCATAATATTTATCATAAATTTTAAACTGTTTGCCACTTCTTTACGACACAACAAAGCGATCAATACATCGACGTGATTCTGCACAGACTAGTTGGAAGCCTGGAAAATATTAAAATGTATGTTTGTTTGCCTGTAAGCTCACGTACGCACGGACGACGTAAAAATATCGCGGGGGGATTTTATCGCGCAATGGTTTTTAAGAATACATACAGGCTGATTTTTTAAAGACCAGCCAAATTTAAGGATGTGGTACAGACCATCAAACTGAACAACTTTCTCCATGGGACAAATAGCGTAACGAAATACGAGCGGTATATTCCGCCGGGTAGGTATATTTTGTATTCTGGTTTCGCGCTAGCCACGGGAGGTTATACAAATACCGCTTAGATTTGAATAGGCCTTTATACATGTTGCCTAAGCTAGCATCACATGCATTGCATAGGTATATCATCAATGTGTCGAAGAAAGCCTTAAATTAATTAACAATTTAAATATACTTCAATTCACAAAGCTCCGTGCGGGGCGTCCGCGTCGGCTGACCGCGTAACAATAGTTAATACCTAATGTAATGATTCACTATAAATTTTGACTAATTATTTAACGCTTGAACGGCGCGAAACAACTATCATAATCTAAACATAATTACAAGTTACCTCAGGAGCCAACAATAGTTAAAAATCTAAATTAACAATGAACATTTAGACAACACAGTTGAAAAAAAAATATTTATCCAGTGACAACCCTCTATAATGAATATGGAAAATAAAACTTGATATGGTTTATTAGTCTATGCTACTAATAGATATGAGAAATATCCTCACACTAGAGTAATTATTATGTAAATCCTACTAATATTATAAACGCGAAAGTTTGTATGGATGGATGGATGGATGTTTGTTACTCTTTCACGCAAAAACTATTGAACGGATTTGGATGAAATTTGGCACACCGATGGTTAATAGCCAGGATTAACACATACGATACTTTTCATTCTGAAATTCCGATGGGATCGAAACTTATGCGGGTGAAACCGCGGGGCGCAGCTAGTAGTTAGATAAATTATGTTTATGACTTGAAAAGAAGCTGAATCCACATAAAAAAATTGTAAACTATTAACATTTAAAACAATAAAATATTATTCTCAGATAACAGACTACTATCAAATTTAACAGCTTCGAGTTACTTCGGGAGTCAAAAATAAAAACAAATAAAAAAATTATCAATAAAAATCGTTTAAAATTTAAACTCCTAAATGAGTAATAGAATTATAGAAATCAACATAGATAAAAAAACAAAAATTTGGAAACAATATTAACAATTAATCTAATTAGTTTGCCTAACTTAACGTAACATAATAGTCGTGAATCCTAAGTGACGCTTAGGAACTGACCGGCATAGAACACTGAATTGAATACGAGTGAAACTAGCGAATGTTTTTGCCAAAAAAAAGGGGCATCTGTGTGCGTAGGCGCATACGCGGCCGATGCCACGATACGCAGTCCCTTTTCTACAATTCTCTGTATTGCTGGTAGCGTAGTTATGCGTATATAGGGTGTCTGATTTGATGTGTAGCCGTGTGTACAATCATGACACAGAGGCCTTTTTTTACATTGGAATGAATTGTGACCACTCTTGAGGCAATTCCTACATAACTTTAGCCTATTAATTTCAGATAATCTTTCCTCAAGGTCCATACCTTTAAATTTGGAACACTCATGTAACTGGTGGGTGTCATGACAGACATGACACCTAGTAGCTGCACGTTTTTCACCAGAAGCAACAAATGCCTTATTAGGTTTGGGCTTCTTATGGCTACTAAACCTTCGGTCACCTCTATCATTATTGACCATGCTTGCAAAATGCATAGTTTCTAATATGTCTGCACAATTCCTTTCTTTCGAAAGTTTTCCAATTTATGATAATCGGGTAATGTAGACCTGTACTCTTCCCACTTGGTATTAGTGACAGGGTCTAACTTGGAAGCTATAATGAAAATAACTAGTGCATCCCATTTGTCAGTCGGCTGACGTAGAGCATCCAGCGCTCTCAAATTCTTTGACATATGGTCTACTAAGTACCTCAATGCTTTGTAGGATTCCCTACTACACTTTTCAACAGGCACTAAAGCTTTAAGATGATTATTTATATGAATATTTTTATTATCATACCGTTCACACAGTAGTTCCCATGCTAACCTGTAGCTAGTTGAGGTAAACTCTATGGATTTAATTATCCCCTTAGCATTCCCTTCCAAAGCTGATCTTAAATAATGGAATTTACTGATCTCTGGAATTGACTTATTGCTGTTAATAATAGAATCGAAAGTATCCTTAAATTCCAACCATGTTAAAAGGTTTCCATCAAACTTTGGAAGGTGTATGGTCGGCAATTTCACTCCGTTGAATGAATGAGAACAATAACTTTGCTGGTGAGAACAATTTCTTTGTTCTCCAACACTATTTGTTTTATTTATTAGTGACGGGGTGGGTAGCCTCAATCAAATCTTGAGCTACGGAGAGAGCCGAGTAAAATTGACGCTCTGTGGCCTCTCTTTCGTCCAATTTTTCATCTACATCGGAGCACAATGATTCTATTTCCGACTGTAATTCATCAAAAGTTTTGAATAAGCCTTGAAACTTAGGTAATCTCAATGAAAGCTCTTTAGCTTGTACACTTGTAATGTCACTAGACTTCAAGCCCTGAATGGTACTTACATAGTCTAGGAATTTAGTTAACCTACCCTTTATAGTGCCCCGCCTTTTAATCAACTCTTTAATTTTGACCTTCAGGTCGGTATCTACACTGGTCATTGTGCTATTATTTTGATTGCCTATCTAAACCCTATAACACTACCTAATGCAATACAATGAGCTGAATAAATAAATGTGCAGTGAACCTGACAATCTTATGCGCCGCTCCAACCCAACACGTGGTCCCAAACACGACTTCCCCGTCGTCGGCCGTCGGCCGGCCGCCGATAATGTAACCGGCTCGCCGAGGGAATCCACTGTGCTGGCTGCGTAGAGGCTGCTCCGGAATAGTTACCGTATGGCCGGAATGAAATAGTCAGCCGGATAGCTGATTCACCTAGCAAGAAAATGCGTGCACACCTAATTCACGCGCGTGCATGAATAGGTTTGAATAGATAGTAGGTAAGTACCAAATAACCTTGAGAAAACGTGCGTGCAACTCGAATGCCAGCTTGCGTTTGTAGCGGTATCTACAACGCCACATGCGAACAACGCGTTATACTGACGTCACGCAATCCTGCATCTCGCAAGCAGAGTTTACCGCGCAATTAGCATAGATACAATTTCCCAACATCAATCGTTGGGCAATTGCCCGCCAGACACAACACTCGTCTGTCGGAGGATCCTCCCTTTTCTATAGAGGGTGAGTGAACTTTACACCCTGTTCCTCATACCTCTATACTGGTGACCCCGGACATGAACGTCAGCGCAGCCTTCGTGCAAACACTTCAGCGTGACGTAATCATCATCACTCCCGCAAGCTTTAGCGGCGAGTCACCCAGCTAGCCAGCACCCACGGCTTCAACGGGTATCCTGACCACCAGCATGCAGCGTCCGCGCATACCTGGTCATCACCCTCAGCCTCATCAGCAACCTCGGCACAGCACACTGCACTTTCGGCCGGTCAACAAGCAGAGCACCCTCTCCTAGTCGACGCAGCAGCCAGCCTCAACCCGGCGCTGTACATCTGACGCACTGGAATATAACGCAGCGCCACCTCGACTCACTGGGGACAACTCCGCAGACAGTTCCGACTCACCGTGAACTATCCGGCAACCGGTTCCGATTCACTGGAACCTCAGCTGGCCTGGCAAGCATCACAATATACAAGACTCAGTCCACTATCGACCTCCGGTCTCCGGAAGGGAGTGATGTAGCGGTACCTACAACGCCACATGCGAACAACGGGTCATACTGACGTCACGCAAATCCTGCATCTCGCAAGCAGAGAATACCGCGCAATTAGCATAGACACAATTTCCCAACATCAATCGTTGGGCAATTGCCCGCCAGACACAACACCCGTCTGGTCGGAGGATCCTCCCTTTTCTATGGAGGATGAGTGAACTTTACACCCTGTTCCTCATACCTCTAAACGTTGAACACAGAAAAGCACAAATGCGCTAGTAATAAGTCAATGTACAAATGAGCTCATATATGCGAAGCGTGGGTGCCGATTTTTTATGAATATAACCTTTAATGGGTATGTGCAAACGAGCATATTAATAAGCATAGAATGGGGAAATGCCGCTTAACACAGCCTAGCTTCATCCGGCTCAACCCACGTGCATTAACCTGACAAATTAGCAAATTAGGGCATTTTGCCTATTTGACAATTGAACAGCAAGCCGCCCACTGTTTCACAGCTCGAGGACACACTAGAATCGAGATTGATAAGCAAGGAATAATTAAAGGATCAGGGCTTACTCTCCTGGGCTAGACCTTCGCGACGTTTCGCCGTCTTCACCGGGCTCCCTAAGTAGCTCGTCCGTGTCTTTCTTCTTCCGCTCGACTCGACTTGGTCCGCGCAGGGTGGTGTGATGCTCACACCACCCGCTGCTGCTCGGCCATTGGATGAGCGAAGGTGGCGTGATCCGTAGCCGCGTCGCCCGTCGCCCGCGCCTCTCACACGGCCGCCCGGCTGTGTTGCCAGGCGGCGAGAGGCCGCAACAAGTGTCTTCGAGGCTAGAGTGAATAGGCTCATAATAAATTAGTGCGCTTTACCATCAACGATTGCATCACTGCTTTTCATTAGGCGGGATCGCAGTCAAGCACTAGTTTATATCAGTAAAAAAAAAAAAAAGTTTCCTACTTAACCAACTATATGTACACCTAGGTATACGAGGAAGCTAAGTACATCATTTAAAAAGCTAACAGTCTTAAAATGATTCTAATAATATGTAAAAATACATAAAAATAAGAGGAAATAATCAAAGGGCATCATAAAATTCGTCCGCATCGCTGTCAATAGGAAAAGTGCCCAAAAGGCTGGCAGCATTGCCACGTTGTATGGCAATACTGATTCATTCGGCAAAAAATAAGCTAGCCCTCTGGTCACGTGAAGACCGACCAACCGCTTGGCGATGTCTCGAAAAACTAAGTGGGCACTCGTACCCCATGGCCCTAGTGTTTAACCCCAAACGGCTCGAACTTAGAAGTTCCAAAGAGGTTGGAGTATTTGCGCCGTTTGAGGCCGCACCTGCAGCAGCCGGACCAGCACAGCCCATCGCGCTTGGAAGATAGAACGGCGCGAGGGTGTCGACAAACGTTGCGTCCCGCACTTCTTTCTTATTTCAATGTCCTTATTTATTCTAATATCGTAGGATCGTAATATTTCCCAAATTAAGAAATTAATGAGTTGAGAGAGAACCAACCGGTGGATGACGGGATGTTATAAAGAATAACATCCCGTCATCCACCGGTCGGTGGACAATTTTGTGTAAAAAGTAGAAAAATGTGATCAATCAGGCGAGAGCGGCGGCGTTTAATTGGCTTGAGAAGAGGCGCTCCTTTTGAATTAAAAGATGTTATTAAAGTGCGCGCGAAGAGAGCCAATAACGGCTCGGGAGCGGCCCGGCAGTGGGCCCCGACTACCTGCCGCCGGCGCCGTGCGGTCATGCACTAAGTAGATGTGGACAGAAAGTGCACCGCACTGTTGAGTGTCTGAGAAAGGCAAAGGTTGGAGTCACGACGGCATGGCAATGTGCGCCGAATGCACTCATTATTTATGACGCTCACTTTCACTAATCTGTATACCTAGGTATTATTATTTGATTTTTCTTTATGTATTTTCTGTATATTTAGATATCATGATTAGTTGAAATGAAACGCACGATGCATTTCATGTCAACTACAATATAATCTGTATGACAATTCAACATATAGCCGAAGTGAAAAACTTATCACAAAATAGAACAACAAGTTGGACCGAAAGTTTACGTCAATTCACATCCGGACAAACAGAAAAACGGATAAAAATGCTAAAACTATATTTTCGGCATCAGACTCGTTCTCACACCACGTAGCAAATACTTGTTTTCAAAAATATTGAAGGTTTTTTATTTTTCTTTTCCAACAATAATCTTTATCAGTTATTTTGTTATTCGTTTTTTATAGATTAATAAACAAGAATCATAATGTAATAATTATTTTATTTTCATTATTATATTGCTATTGTAATACGGGGTTAAAATAAAAATGTTTTATAAGTGATTTCAAAATGTTTATTCGTTATAATTTTATAAACTTCTAGTCAAAACAGTTTATTTTTTCATAAAGAACAATTTATTGAAGTAAAACAGGTAATTAGTGAACTACGACCCTTAGACTTAAAATATTGTATCTTCGTAAGATAATAATATTGTGCTTTAACTACTAATGTGTGTGGGTACTCTAAGAAATCACAACTAGCAAATCTACCTACGTAAATAAAAAAAGTGAGAACTCCTTGTCACAATACAATTAAATTACTCAGTAGTACTAATTTTTGTTTACTGCCAGTTCGTTCGTTTTAACTTTAGTTGCCTATCTCAAACGTCAAAGTAAAAAATATCGTATTTATTGGGACTTATTGCGAATATAGCTTAAGTATTCATTTTCATTAAAGAATACATACATTCATGAAAAGATGATTGAAACTAAACCTGAAACTAAACCTCAAAATAATTCTTATTACGGATATGACACAATATTATTTTAATATTACTAAAATAAATTTGTAATTTACAATATTTGAATTTGAAAACCAGCTCAAAAAGCTGGTTTTCATTTGTTTTCGTTTGCACGGCGAACGGTTCGTAAAGATGTGTCGAATAGTTCGGCAAAATATCTCGTTGGTATGAAACCACTTGTTTAATTATTCACTGACTAGCTGGGGCCATCTTTTGACCCTCCGACTCACAGCAGGTATTTCTCTAAAACAAAAAAAGAGTACTGTTAGGCTACTAGCAAAATACGAATATTACCAATTTGAAACAAAATTATTTTGAAAATAGAAATGTTACATATTATATTATTATCTCCTTTATTACATTTAAATACTTACAAATTACATTTTCAAATATTTTTATAAACAAAAGGATAAAAAAAAACATTTAAAAATATATAATATAGTAGCCCACCGGTATCGAGAACAGGGTCCAAGCTACCGGCGGTCAGGGCTCCAGAGAGAGGAATTTCCTGACAATGCGAGCCATGTCCAGAAGTACCGCTTTCTGAATCAAGGCCTTGATCCAGCTGCCCAACGAGAGCCTCCTCAGGTGTTGGTCCAGGCTCTTGCTATTAAGCCATTGGTTGTCACGACTATCAGCACAATGATTGCTGAGTCCACATGCCACATGTCGACAACCTCGTGAGCCAAGTCAAGATACTTGATTTGTTTATCTTTCTCGTTTCTCGTTCTCATCATGCGGGACGGTTATGTCAACAATCATTGCACGACGCTCTGATCGATCCACCACGACTATATCAGGCTTATTCGCAACAATAGTCCTGTCAGTGATGATGGAGCGATTGGGATCGCTCCATCATCACTGACAGGACTATTGTTGTACTGGGGTACAATGTGATATTTCCATTTTAGAGAACTGGGTCGGGCACATACCTGTAGTACGGCACCTCAGATTCCACAAGGCTGTATTTCAGAGCAAGCTGCTGATGGATTATCCTGGCTACAAGGTTGTGTCTATGCAAGTACTCTCCGTTAGCTAGACGAGAATACCCGGAGATAATATGCCTGATTGATTCTCCCGGCCGGTGGCATGCCCGACAGACTGATGTCAACCGTGCCGTCTTTCACAATAAGTCTCCGGTAATTGTTCATCATCATAACTTCGTCCATAATTGCACAGACAAAACCTTCGGTTTCTCCAAAGAGGTCACCTAAACGCAGCCAGGCTACGGACGCTAGTAGATCTACATCGGGTCCATGTAGGGCTCGGTAAAAGGGTCCGTGAAGCTCCTTACTCTGCCATACTTCCATGCGATCATTAGTATCAAGCACTACTGGCTTGCGCCAGTTCTCTTTAGCCAAGGACAGGGGGGTGAGGCCATTGTCCACCGCGACCACATCTCGATGCATCCCCACGTCGGTTTCTAGGAAATATTCCCTGAGACTGCATATCTCGCGATTGTGGAGGGTCTTAGCGTTTAAAAGCATTCTTTGTAGTCAGCAGCGTACGGACCCTAATATCCAGGGCCTCGAGTTCAGTCTGAGTCCATTTGAGTATGCCGAAAGAGTACATCAAAACCGGCATGACCCAACTATTGAAGGCGCGAATTAAGTAAGCGACAACGGAAGTATTTAAAAAATAACTTTATTCTGACAGAGTTACAGCTAAACAGTAATTAATTTAATCTAATAAAATATTCATCTTATATACTAACTTTATTGCTAACGTAGTACATGCATAACGTGATCAGAGATGACGCATGTCCCAGATTATTCTGAGTGCTGGTCAAGCAATAGAATATTTAGAAATAATATGTCTAATAAATACATAATGGCTGACAAAGCTAATATTGATAGATTGGGGTTCCTGAACTCCTCCCTCCCCAAGAGAGAAATTATCCGAAGGTGTCGCAGACGGTTTCGGAGAATTTTGACAAAAATGTATAAACTGAAATTTATACATTATAAAGATAACTACTGCTATTACAATAATCACATACTCGAAGATGGTCCATATACTAATTTCTATTGCCACTGTTTGGGTCGAATCGTCTATTTCACTAAATTTTGCACTTTGTAACACTTCTTTCACATCACTTAAGTTCACATTTCTCAGATCCACTTTCTTTGACCTTCTCTGGATGTCCTGTTGTAGCTCTGGCATCTGGATCAATGGCAGTTGAAGACTAGAAACTGTAGTGTTTGTGGTAGCGGCAACGATGACTTCGCCTATTTGTGTCTCGAATTGTTGGCCTGGAGTCACGATGTAGGTCCCAAGAACAGTGTATTTCAGAATTTCTGTATTGCAATTCTCAGTGATGATGAGATTTTCTTCTGAGTAAACCAACCATTGGTTGTCGATTACTTTTTGTATATTAGTTTTCTCTATTTCAATATGGTTCTGTATGCAGTCTTTGTGGTTATTCTTCATCAACATTATTTGGTCAATGCAGGTCACAGTTGGATACTGGGCTAAGTTAGTTTCAGCGCATAGGAATTTGTCCTTTTCAATCTCAGCACATGGGCTTACCACGGGCATGTATTTCAACCTATTCACCATCAGGTAAGGGTATTTGGGTATAATAGTAAAGGTATTTGGAGAATGGAATATAGGAATGGGTATAACCTTGTAATAATTATATGTTTCGTTATCTATTAGGGGGACTTCTAAAACAAATACTAACTTGTTGTTACTTATGTATGATTTAAGTATGATATTACGTTCTAATTTTATTAAATTACGTTTGCTTACTGGATATATTGTTCTAGCATGTTTAGAAATGACTTCTAACGTATAATATAATTCTGTACTATTTATAATGGATTGGTGCAATGTATTTAATTTGCTAAAGGCTATTGCCGTCTCAATCTCTTGTATGGTTTCGTAACAAGTTCGAAAGTTATTTAAAATTTATACATAGTATTCAATATTTGGAAAAGTTTCTTAAACCTGAACTCATGTTCAACAAATTTTCCCATTTCATTGGCATGTAAACCCAAGTTTTTTATATTTGAATTTATTATTTCAGAGTCATTTACTAATTTATCAAAAGCCTTTTGCATTGATGATACTTTACGTTCGACTACATGCTCTTTGTTTTGTATCATTTGAATTTCTCTATCATATTTAATTGCATCATCTTCATCTAAATTTCCCGAAATAGCTTTTACAAGTGAGCCTAATGGATTGAATAAGGCTCGTTTATTCCTATAATGAAAAGGTAAAATTTGAAAAAATCTACTCTTAGTTAATTTAATTAGATATTCGATTTGACATTCTATTCCTACGGTTTCGTTACTAACTCTACTTTCCTTGATTTTTATTTTTAAATTACTAAAATCCCGAATATTATTATCTATTTGTAAGCCTATTGATTCTAAATCTACAGTTTTATATATTGTCCAATAACTATTCCTCTTCATTGCTACTCCCCGCTTGATCGCTGCTATCCCCGGATTCTGACCGAGGTTTTGAAGGTCCAGCGTGAATGTTGATACCACCAGTATCAGAAGTACCAGGCACGATCTGTGGAGGACGTTTTACATTTTTTAACGCGACTCTAGTTTTTCTTTTCTTCTTCTACTTATATTGCTTTCGACTTGACCAATTACTTTACCTTTTTCATATCGCGGTTTTTCTTTAGCTTTTCTAATCCTAGTATCTTTCATATAAATACTATCGTCTGGCTCAAGTACCGGTGTCGTTTCACCACATTTTTTATTTATCACTTTAACTTTGTCGGATTCTAATTTTTCTGTTATGAATTCATAAAGTTTTTTAAGGCGTTTTCTATGATCTAACAATAGTTTCTGAGTTAAATTCTTTTCTCTATCCGCGTTAAATACATTATCTGAATAAGTGTGACCAAATACTAATTTAAAAGGCGTAAAGTCTGTTGCTGAGTGAATGGTGTTGGCCATGATGGCGTAAGTCATAACAGATGCTGCATCTAAATCGCTTTTATCGTATTTTGCTATACGATAAATCTCGATAATAGTAGAATGAAACCTTTCTACTATTGCCATTGAAGTGGGATTGTTTGGAGTCCCACATGAAGTTCAATTTTGTACAAGCTTAACATTTCCTTAATCAAAGCATTATTGAATTCTGTACCGGAATCACAACTAATTTTCCTAGGCAGGCCATACATGCTAAAGTACTTAATCAATGCCCTAACTATCTCTGGTGTACTCCTATTTGGTACTTCTATGGCTTGTGCTATCTTACTAAATGCATCTACTATAGTTAAATAATATTTCCCCTCGATATATAGTAAATCCATAAAAGCTTCCTGAAAAGGGCCATCCTGCGTTTGTGTTAACTGAATGTGAGGTTTGATCGGTTTTCTGTCGTATTTCATGCGTTTACATGTTTCGCAAGCGTTTATGATCGCCGTAACTATCTCTTTCATGTTCGCCCACCAATAATGTCTTTTAAGTTTGGTTAAAGTTTCTTTAATACCTCTATGACACGTTTTCCCGTCGTGGTATTTAAAAATAACTTCTTTTTGATCTTCTTCAGATTCTGTCAAATTTATAACTCTTAACAGAATCTTAACAGCTTAACAGAATCCTTTTTAAATAACTTAATTGCCATGTTTGAAAAAGTTTTTCTAAAAGATGGGTGTTCAAGGTATATAAAGTACTTATGTTTTGGTTCTATATACTCTTTTAAAAAGTCTTTAACTAATTTATCGTTATTTGCCGGTAAGTGAACTTCAAGAATTTTTTGTTTCTTATTAGAAATATCTTTTACGGCTAAGTTATTTTTAAACCATGGATGAACTAAAATCTGTCTTGGTTTAGTATCGACAGCTTCGTTTAAAATAGGAATGCCTTCGTGTTGTCTATTTGAAACTGAATTAGCAGTGACCCCATCATCAGAATCCGAAAGTTCTATCGTTTCTATTGGAGCTTTGAGGTCTTGCAATTCGTAATCTATTATTTTTTGTATTCGTTCTTGCCTATCCCCTACATTTACAAATATTGAATCTAAATCGTCATCAATTGCATTAGTCTTAATCCTAGATAAAGCATCTGCATTCGTGTTTTGGGGGCCATTCTTATATTTAATTTCGAAATCGTACTCTTCTAACCTTAACCGCCATCGCGTGAGTTTACTATTGGGCTCTTTCAATGAATACGGCCATGCTAATGGTCTATGGTCTGTAAATATGGTAAATTTGTTACCATACAGATACGGTCGAAAGTGCTTAACTGCCCATATTATGGCTAATAGTTCCTTCTCGATAGTGCTATATTTTACTTCAGTGTCGCTCAAAGTTCTACTAGCATATGCTACAGGCTTATCTGAGCCTATTGTTCCTTGTGATAATACGGCTCCGATTGCAAAATTGGATGCATCAGTGGTTAGGATAAAAGTTTTACTAAAGTCGGGGAACTGTAACAAAGGTGCATTTGTTAAAAGCTTTTTACAAGTCTAAAAATGATGACGTCATCGAGGTATACTAGGCAATGTAAGCCTTGAAGGCCTCGTAGGACGTTATCCATCGCTCGCTGAAAGGTTGCAGGTGCTGTCTTTAACCCAAATGGCATTCTTTTAAATTCGTAATGACCTGAAGGTGTGCTAAATGCGGTTTTAGCTCTATCCTGTTCCTGGACCTCTAATTGATGGTACCCGCTAGCTAAATCGAGGGTTGTAAAGTAGGTACTTTTACCTAGCATGTCAAATAAATCGTTAATGTTGGGCAAGGGGTATTTGTCATCAATTGTAATTTCATTGAGCCTTCTATAGTCAACTAGCATCCTCCATTTTTGTTGGCCTGATGCGTCTAACTTTTTCGGCACCAAATGTACGGGAGCACTCCAGGGAGAATGCGATTCCTGGATAATGTTATCCCTTAACATTTTCTCAACTTGATTCTTGATTTCTTTTGTTTGAATAGGGGGTAACCTATGTGCCTTAATGTTTATTGGGCCTTAATTTTTTGTTCTTATTCTATGTTTAACCTGATTTGTGAAGGTTAATGGAATATTTTCACAATAAAATATATCTTTGTATTCTCTACAAAGTCCCTCAATAACCCTACGTTCTTCTGAGTTCATATGATCTAACTGTATTTTTTCTAAATTATTTGTTAGTAATCTGTCCACATCTATATTATTATCCATGAAATTAACACTAACAGAAGGGTTCTGTATGTATGGATCTACTTGAAAAGGTCCCGTAACTACTAAATTTCTACTTTGATGACTGTAATTCTGAATAACAGTTGTTGCATAGCCTTTAACATACGTAACTAATGCGGCGGGCCTTCGAATCCCTTCCGTAAACTGTTTAAAATCTAGCACAGCTTCCCCGTCCAATAAGTTAACCGGGAGTCTTACTCTAAGTTCACTACGAGATGGTAGATTATATACCTCTCTCATAGGTGGTGTATATACGATTGGAATCTCAGTATTTTAAAAATGTAATATATGACTTTCCATATTAATCTTTGCCTGTAATTGCTTCAGCAAATTGCTACCTATTAATCCATCATACCTATCGTCAACACTGTAGACATAAAACTTATGGAACTCTTTACTTCCAAAGGTAACCGGTAATGGAATAACTGCCGTTTCACTATGAACGCTCGATGCGTGAGTGCTAACAACTTCGAAGGGTTCATACTGTAAATAATTTTTAAAATATTTATTTGCTAAATAAGGACTTATAAATGACCTAACACTCCCCGTATCTATCATGAAAACTGCTTTTAATTCTGGTATAACTATATGTGGTAAATTTAAGCGTTCATTGCAATTTATTTTTATTCGTTCTCTATGGTAGAGGCCATTATGCAAAAATTTCCCGCCCCGGGATCTTCAGGAGAAAATTCCTGACCCTCGATGTATGAATTACTTGAACTCTGTTCATTATTACTAGAGTTATTTATGTAATTAACACGTCGCGAACTCGCAGTACGCATGGTGACGTCAGTATTCGCACCCAACGTAGATGCTTGCGCTGCAAAAGTCGATGTGCCCGGTGCATGTGCCGCGAACTGTTGGCTCTGTTGTGCAACCGGAAAAGATGTCCTACTTGACTGCGGTGACGAATTATTATTGATTGTACGACTAAAACTATCATGATTTCTTTGAATATTATTATGTTGCTTATAATGCCTGGACTGATGCGAATTGTTCGATGTAGATGTGCTGTTTGTTGCATTATTCGGTACATATGTACTTGATACACTATGCGAATCTTTCTTTTGATTATTAGGTTCAGATGCATTTTGATAGTTAGGCAAATTGGGTTTTTTAGTTCTACTAAGATTACGCCTATCGTTTGTTTTAGAATCATAGACTGCCTGGAAGTTTTGTTCTTCTAAGACTATTTTTAACGCATCCTCTAGCGTTGTAACGTTGCGCAAACGAACTAATCTAACTAGAAATGGTGGTAAATTAAACATGAAAACATTCATCGCTCTGTTACTATAAATTATTTGCTTCGCCTTACGTAGAGAGTCATCAATGATTGTTTCTGTTATTTTGGCGATTATAACACTTCTCATCCGCTGTATTCTATGGCAAAAATCTAAATAACTTTCGCCCTTATTTATTCTACAAGATTCTATCTCCATTGCTAAACAATCCTCTGTGCGTGGATCACCGAAGTGTTGGTTTAACAACTTCTTCAGTTCATCCCACGTATCTATAGTCTCTTTCGCCTACTAAACTAGCTGCTTCGCCTGATAACCTACTTGTTACCACATGAAATAAATATTCATTTTGGGCTACGGTTCCTTGGAACGTAGACAATATGTATTCACATTTTTTTATATATAAAGGTAACTTTCTAGTGTCGCCACTGAATATTGGTATGATGTTAACCAATTCCTGTGGGACACGGGTTACGTTTTCCATTGTGAAAAATTTATGAAAGAAACAAGGAAAAGAGAGAGAAAAAAAATCTCACTAATGTGCTATTAAAATATTAATACAGTTAAAATCTATGCAAATATTATTACGGCGTTGTCCAATCCCTAATAATACACACACATAGACTTATTACAAGGTTGGGATATCAATGGAAGAGCTGACAGGAAGGTGAAAAAGATTTACTCACAATTCCGCAGCTAGCTTCATGCTCCCTGAATTACTGCTATGGCTGGTCCTCTTCCGTAACTCGAAGTGGCTTCTTAATGAATTTATTTGTTCGGCGATCTCTGCTAAACCGTAGACACGGACGTCGGCTGCTCCACGTAGAATTGTATACACGGCAGACTGACTACAGAGATCCTACCGGCGCGCCAATTAAGTAAGCGACAACGGAAGTATTTAAAAAATAACTTTATTCTGACAGAGTTACAGCTAAACAGTAATTAATTTAATCTAATAAAATATTCATCTTATATACTAACTTTATTGCTAACGTAGTACATGCATAACGTGATCAGAGATGACGCATGTCCCAGATTATTCTGAGTGCTGGTCAAGCAATAGAATATTTAGAAATAATATGTTTAATAAATACTTAATGGCTGACAAAGCTAATATTGATAGATTGGGGTTCCTTAACTCGCGCACCTTGTTTCCGCCTGATAAAAGACTATTAGATACACCGACCAGATGTTTCGCCAGAACGAACACATGGCGTCATCATCCGGTAGGTGCGTGCCAGTCACACATTGGTCCGATCGCTCCCAAGCCCTATAAACCCTCCTTTTATTGCTCTGGAATGTGCGATTCTGAGTGTACCGCTCCACTCTCTGCCTGCAGTGACGAATACGGTTTGCCCATGCACAGATCTTCTGCTTCAGGAAGTCGATACGCTCTGTGACGCGGGACAAATAATCTCGAGAACTGATATCAGTCCCCGAGAACGCCCGCTTCACAAAGCGCATCACTCTAGGGCGAGTATTGCCCTCCCTGAAGCAGATTAGTTTGCCGATGAGCGCTCTGGCCCCACCAATACGGCGCTCAATTCAGCACTGCCAAGCTGGTATGGCTGGTTTCGCTCGTATAGCTCTAGAGTCACTGGCAAATTTGACGTGAGCTACACGACATGCCGCTACAGCCGCGCAGTACAGAATTGAATGAGTATCGGTGAGGTCTTCGCAGGCATCAAAATGACTTGACAACTGCGCATCCAGAGCCGCCACCGCCGCCCTATTTTTGTTATGCATGGGCAAACGAGGTAAACGTACCCTAAGTTCGGGCGACATGAACCGATATTTCCGAATCGCACCCTCCAAAGCATTCCTCAATTGCTCATTGCACTGGATAATTACATTTGTAGCCCTGTCATTCTCCCCTCGTCAGCATGGCTAGTGTTACACTGCGGAAGTACTGCAGTAGTCTGCGACTGGTGGGCGATGACATGGCTACTCTGCATTTCACTTCGCAGGCGATCAAGTACAGTGTTATGTAACATATGATTACGTTGAATAACCCGCACCTGATCCGATAGTCGTTGTGCAAAAACGTTGACAGCTGGCTCAAGCACCTGAAAAAGAGAGAGCATCCGAACACGGTACGCGGTCAGATTGTTTCCTCCCTCTGTAGCCCCATAGTATGACCGCATGACATTTTCATTGATGGATCGTGTCCATCTCATGCGCTGCACACTTCCGCCGGGAGCTGGGACCCTATCAGACGCCAGTGGGCCTCGAGGTCCTAAGCCGTCCGGCGGCCGGCGTCCTCCCCGTCGACGAGCAGGTGGTGGCATCGTGGGCGGAGAGAAATACTCGGGGGCTGGGTACCGGCGGCGGCGGACGGAGCTGAGCGAAGAGTCCGGTGGTGGTGGGCGTGCACGTCTTGCGGCTGATCTTGTCAACATTTTTGCATTCCGATATTATGTTAATTCTTGTGTTTTACCGGAGGCAACATGGCAGATGTCACCTCCGGTTGGGCAGTTTTTGGTGAAAGTTTATTTTATTATTGTTCATTGTATTTTTTTAGACGGAAAATTGGTTGGAGTATTCGGTTTATGGTTGATAATTCATAATAACTAGGTATAAAAACTGCTTCTAAAAATTTATTTGACTAAAAATATGAAAATATCGGGACGTTGACTTGTTAACGTTGGTGTTGCCAGCTCAACATATTATTATTATAGGTACTTAATGTTATATTTTTTTATATTCATCATTTTATTTTTTTTCTATTAGGCTTTATGATAAATATAAAACGTTTAAAAAATAACTAAAAGGATCAGCAGTTATACTTTAATTAGAAAACAAATCGATAAAATAATTAAATCATAATACTCACACTCAGTCCGGTTTCATCAAATATCTGTGACATAATAATAAGTCCATTTTTACGCAGCGCGATAATATATCTGCTTTCATCTCAATATTTAAATTTCCTTGCATTTCAAAATGAACTACAACACCGCTAATAGATTAAACACGTCACTAAACTACAATAACAACCAACCAAAAACAAATAACGTTCTATTTAGTCGCGGTGAATGAGTCGTAAGTTAACTGCATCTGTCTACCTTATTATTTATGTAGATTTCTGTGGGCATAATCATAAAGTTTGACGAATTATGTGAACAAGGTGAACATGATACGGAACTATATTCAATAGCGTGATTATTCGAGTAGGTAATTATATTACAAAAACATTTAAAACTATTATCACCGCGCGTGAGATTCGAACCCACGGCTCGCTACGCATGAACGTGCTTTCCGACGTATGGTAACCGCTAGGCTATCATGCCATATAACCTTTTTTTTTTGTGTGGGATTTCATCAAATGACCTCTCCCGCTCTGGGCTGAGCTGACGGGCGTGTCAGACTTTTATTGACTAATACCCACCCGTGTTCCTTCAGTTGCCTGTACCAGGGGCCACGGTATATATATGTAGATCACTACAGCTGCGGTCTTCGGGGGCACGAAGCCTAGTCGCGACGCGTCGCTCCTTGCGCCGTTGCCGTCTCTCTTTCTTTTTGGCCGCCCTTGCAGCCTTACCCGCCTTCCTCTTCTCCCCGGCTACCTGCCAACAGGCGTCGGCCGGAGGCGATGTAGGAGACGGCTGGGGCGGCCGTTTCGCCGCCGGGGCTGAGGCCCTCGCGGGTTCCGGTGCGGTCCCCCTTTTTGCCTGCCCTATATGCCATATAACCTAATGGTTGAATTTATGAACTACAATCACTTGCAAACGAATGTGAGAGTGTGTGTCTATAGTATAGAAATTACTCATTAGAAGAAGGTCGTAAGTTAAACAGAAGTGTCAATCTATTGCTTCGTGACACTGTCACTCCACTTTTGATCCTTACTGTACGTGATGTGCGATTGTGACGACGTTAACATCTCCTGGTAGTGGCGCTTAATGTATGTACCATAGAAATGTAAAAAACGAGAAAAGTGGCAAGGAGGCGTGTCTGTGTCGTCGCGGCATGCCCGAAATGATCATGCACTAGGCAAATGGCCGTCTCCGCGAACTAGTGCGCTTTCGACCGTGATCGTGAAAAAATATAAGAATGCCGTGTTGTTCAGTGGTTTCTTGTAAAAACCGAAGTCAAAACCAAAACTTTGTAAAGTATAAGTATTTGTAACATAATGTACATACTCACAGTTATCTTCATTCATTCCTCCAGGTCAGAACAAGCATTCTGTTACCGTTAGGCGCTGATCTGATTATTTCTTACGACACGTTTTATCCACAATCAGTACACAGACACAGCTCCAACTTTAACATGATTTAGTGACATCCAAGGCTTGGTAATTTCGTCCACATTGATGGATATCATTTTTCCTGTAAACACTACATTTCTAATACAAAATGACTATAGATTTTGTTGTATTTAATTAATAATATATTTTATTATGACAGCTTTGACAACGACGTTTAATACGTCGCCATGGCAACCTTTATTTCAAATTCTTACCTGCCTGTATCTTTTTAGCTGAATATATATGCATACTTATTAAAATAAATCACTGGCCATTTTCATATCTCAAATTCATATTTTCTACATGATATTATTCTACGAGCTGACATTATAGATCCACGCAATCCAAGGATCAGTTCGAGTTTCGCCTCTAAAGCGAATACATAATAAAGCCTGATACTCCAGGGCTACCTATCGCGGGAATACCCAGCGTACCTCTCCGCTCCGGTACCTGTCGGACCCTGCCTACACCTCCGTCCTCCGTCCTCCGTGAAGGGCTCCTAAGTCTATTGGGCCGCGCCTCATCCGAGGGCCGCCTCACCTGGCGGGCTGACAGCGTCTCCGCCGTGCCTCTCTCTCCTGCTGCAGTGCTGCGTCCTGCCCTGCTGCGTGGACCCTCCAACGGGTGTCCTCCGTGCCGCACACGCACCAGCTCCTGTACGTGTGCCGGATCCTGCTGCCGTGCTGCGTCCTGCCCTGCTGCGTGGGCCCTCCTACGGGTGTCCTTCGTGCCGCACAAGCACCAGCACCTGTATGTGCGCCGGCTCCTGCTGACGTGCTGCGTCCTGCCCTGCTGCGTGGGCCCTCCTACGGGTGTCCTCCGTGCCGCACACACACCAGCAGCTGCCCTCACCTGCTCCTATCGCCGGCACCTGCCTCGCGTCTACCTCCCTCCAACTGGATCTCCACCTCAGCCTCCTCAGCCCACCTATCACGCATCGTCATCCATACACCCCACCTCCACATACTACACACCACTCTTCAGTCCATCTCCATCTTATTTTCTTATAAATATACCTTTAATTGTTTTCTACCTCCCTTTCTTTAATTTCATTTTACCTTTAACTTTTTATAGTCCAGTTTTACTTGTCGCTTCATGACATATTTTACTATATTTGTCTTTAAAATCATGAAAAACAACAAATTGTAAAATATTTCTTGCTTTTACTACGTTAATTTTGTTTTCAAATATCGCAACGTCTGTACTATTTTCGCAGTAAATACATTGCTCCTTAACCACTGCCTAAATATGTCACTACGTGACTAGACAAGCAATGTAAAAATCACAAAACGATACTTTATTTACGCGGTGCATCACATGGTACGGCCGCTGCCGGTTGCGGCCAGCTAGTGATGTGGCTGTGCAAATCCGCTAACGTAGGCTATCGACTACAATGTCGATTACCCAACGAATATATAGTTAATTTTACAATTTGTCAACCGTTTTAACCCTCTTGGGAAAACTAAAAAGATGACGTTTAAATCCGGTTGGAAGACCCTTGAGAAGATGTAATAATAGGGGTTAAAGTATGAAATTGCCGTTTCATTGTAATAGGTACTTCGAATGGGCATAGAACCTTCATGGTTTGATATTTTTGAGTGAAACTTTTTTCACATGGTACCTATGAAGTTCTTCTTTTAAAAAATGTGCAACATTCGATTATCGACTTTCAGTTGTTTTTTTTATTCAGCTTAGACAAGAAAGATAGATACTTCGAAAATTCGAGTTAATTTTGAATACGAGTTCCGACGCGGAACTAACGCGGCAGAAACAGCTCGCAATATCAATGTTGCGTTTGGAGAGGGGACTGCTAATGAACGCACCGTGCGATTTTGGTTTAAACGCTTTCGTGATGGAAAAGCAAAACTTACCAACAAAATGGTAATGGTAACTGTTTGGTGGTCTCAGCATGGTGTTATTCACTATAGCTTTCTCCAATCTGGTCAAGCAATAACGGCAGATGTCTACTGTGCCGAACTCCGAACAATGATAGCAAAACTAGCAGTGAAACAGCCCCGACTCATGAATCGATCTTCACCATTATTGCTCCATGTTAACGCGAGACCTCATACAGCACGAGAAACCGTTTTAACTCTACAGGAACTGCAAGTAGAAACCATTCTTCACCCTCCGTATTCGCCAGACCTTGCTCCAACGGACTACCATTTTTTTCGTGATTTGGACAATTTTCTACGGGATAAAAAGTTTTCTTCTCAGGAGGCAGTACAAAATGCTTTCACACAGTTTGTCGAATCTAGATCACGAGAGTTCTATCGCAAAGGCATAAATGACCTTCCTATTAGATGGCAGCAATGTATAGATAATATTGGTAATTATTTTGATTAAATAAATATGTTAAATTTAAAAAAAAAACGAATTTCAATTTTTCAATACAAATCGGCAATTTCATACTTTAACCCCTAATATAATGTTAAATATTTTAATTACAATTTTTTTTTTCTATTTTTTATTGATTTATAATATAATATTTTCTGGACAAATCGTTTTGTATTCATTTTATTTTCAGAACCCCAATTTTTTTTTTTTTTAGTACAATAATTAATGGGAGAATCGATAACTTTCCGATTTAGTCAATCACTAGCATATATACGAGTATAAAATAAATGACTTTTGCACAGCACAACGATTCAATTCGATCTAGCTTGTCCCTTTGCTGCCCTCTCCCAGCGACGCCCTAAGCCGAGGTTCGTACCCCACAGGGGGTGCCCTTAGCGTGCAGTCGCTTAGTTTTAATAAGTTGGAGGCGATGCCATATTAAAAAAAAAAACAAAAAAAAACAGCACAACGATAGCGACAGATGTTTTTGTGTGAATAAGTTGTACGGCGCATGGTAAATGCACGCTGTGTTTGAAGAGTTAAGGTTTATAATTGATTGTGTAGTACGTTCTGATCTATGAACTGCAAGTGTGCGCGTGACTTTGTATCTATTGCTTTTACTGAACTACACGTGTAGTGGTGGCGCGGTGGTGGGATCGACGTAACGACATTGAGTTCTGATACATTTTCAACAACCGGGGCACATCTCCTTCTTTCCTATATCTATGGTATGTACATATGTAATATCTGGGACCTTACGCGAAGGTCCCCAACATCCAATTCGCGATGTATAAATGGATATGTCCCTGTTCACGACACGATAAGGCAGTCCATCGACCCCGCAACCCCAGGGCCCGGACATAGGTGAGCTACTCCTTGCAGACCTCGTGTAGACCGGCGCGGCCACACTGCCCACAGCTCGCATGCAGACCAAGATAAGTGTCGATCTCTGCAAAGATAAATGTAAACATCCAGCGCTTGATGGACAGAATCTAAATTGACCTAACGTAATATTAGATTAGGTGCTCTCTGCAAATTAAATAGATTTGACCGGCGAGTGGCGCGCGGGCGGTCGAGTCGATTGGCGCGCGGGCGGTCGAGTCGAGTAGCTAGTTGTACGCCAGCGCTTACCCTGTTAGTGAGTCACAAATAGACCGCCTGTAGTCGGGGGACAGCGGCGTCTGAATTATAAATTAGAGGCGCGAGGGTGCGCGCTGCGGGGGCGCGGGGGGGGCGGATGTTTGCGAAGAGAATTGTCTGGTTTTGCCAGCGGGCGCGACGCACAGTGGACGAAAATACAAGCTTCCCTTTCGTAGGATTTTTGAAAAATAAAATGTTTTATTTGATAGTTTCAAGTATACAGTTTTGTCAAGTACATTCAATAAATTAATAATTACGGTTTTTTTTAAAATCTATACCATAAAAAAAATATTTTATACTTTTCAAATGTATGAAAATGGAATTCGTTATATCCTCATAACTTTTTTCTGTCTTGAATTGTAAAGCTGAAACTTTTAGGTATGATTGCCGAGCTTATACCAAAGCTACCTGACCTTTCACTTTGACACCGAACTTCCCCGCTTAAAAGATATGAATGAATTAAAAATGCATATTTGGACGATGTTGTAATACGCGGTGTACCTCAAATATATATTTATATATATTTATTTTACCCAGGATTGAGCCCTGATAGACAACAAACTTAGTTGACTATTGATCTTGACGAAAACCGTCCTTATTCAAAACGTATGAATTAATTAAAAATATATTGGAGAAGGTATGTCTGTCTCTCGTTAACATCAGGCATAATTTAATTACTGTGGGCGTACTATGGGTAGTGTTGGTTATAACACGATAGAAAAACGGTTTACAGTTCAAATCAGATTATAATTTACGAACAAGTTAGTCACACTAGCGAATCACACACTCACATAACTCAACGATACGGAACGCGAGACAGTTTCTAACACATGTTGTCCGTATGATGTCCAATATCTCGATGATCCCGTGAGCTCTGCTCACACCATTCTTGTAGCTGTAGCTCTCGTACCCCTCCACGAACTCAGGCTAGACTCTGTCTAGCGCCACGAGATGGCGCTGGCGTTCCGAATAAACGAAAAACTCCGACACGGCCACCCTGCTGGACACACGTCCTCGTGTGTTAATCTGTAAAGAAACATACCCGCAAAGTATCACATAGCTCGGTCACTCCTGACCACATTTGGTACAGGCAAAAACACAATGAAAACTCGAACAAACTAACAATAGCAGAGTTCAGAGCATTACCCACTATTTGATTCCCAAATCTCAAGATTACATCAAAAGAATCAACTAAGATGCATGTGTCTCATACTATCTAGTAACCTCCAGTTACTCAACTCGTCAAATTCGTTTGCGCATCCTCCTCGGATCGCCAAGTCACTCCTGGACTTTATGGTTTCTCACGAAACCCCACACAACACACACAAAACACACACAACTTAATCTCTACTCTGTTTCATCAAAAAAACTATTACTTGACTTTCCTCAAATTCGTTTGTAATACTCTGATCCAAACTATCATCGATAACAAAAGATTCTTCTAAGACTTAGTAATAATTGGTCAGAAACTAAATCAACTAACTCGTAGATTACATACAACGTTCATGTCCCGGCTGCCACAGCAACTGGTGACACTCATGCCACCCATATCGTCATCACCTCAAGTGATACGACCAACACACATCACTTCACATAGAGTCTACGACTCCCAGGTCATTACAAGACCAACACAACAATAGTCTCCTTTGCGACCCGGGTCCCCACTGCAGCACCGGCTGCCCATCGCCCCCTAAACAACTCACATCTGAGTTGCAGTCACGACTACAGACAAGTGCGTACAGTGTGACCTAATATGGCTATTAGGTATATGTACATACCATGGCTGGTATGTGCTCTACTACTCGGTGGAGGAACTCTCCTCATCGTCTTCTACGTTTAACTCGTTAGGAACACTACATACTTAGAGGAACCGTTTGTATGTGAGCGTACTTATACGTACGCCTAGATTTGAAGGCTTTTAGAGTATCGATTCAACCAGAGTAATGTAAACAAACTTTGATTATCTAATCATAGCGTAAATCATTAACCAGAGCAATGTAAACAAATTTTGATTATCTAATCATAGCGTAAATCATCAACCAGAGCCACGTAAACCAATTTTGATTATCTAATCATAGCGTAAGTCATCAACCAGGGCCATGTACCATCGTTATCCGCATTAACAATCATTTTTATCACTAAGAGCCTTAGACACCTGGAAACCCACACACGAGTAAACCACTCTAACGCCACGGCTCTCCAGCCGACCAGCAATCGCATTGCTCTCACACATCCAGCGCATGGATCCGTGTGCATCACCCTGTGACACCACACTACGGTCTCTCCAGACCACGACCTCCGCCAGAGACAAACGCCCATCGCGCACCCACGGACTACTTGAGTTGCCTCAAGAGACACCGATTTCTACCGGGCTACGACTACGTATTGACTACTGGTACGGTCGACTTTACTACGGCCGATAGAGTACCTCTACTCGCGTGCTTCCCATAATGTAGGCTTGTTCATCACCACTGTGATCACTATCTACTTCGACTGGTACATGACCTACTGGCATCTTTCTTTACCTATCGTGAGCATACTTATAAGGTTAGAATTTAAAGCCTTTAACGTATAGCGATCACCTGCAAAAACTTCTGCTACCGTAAACGGACCTCTGAACTTTCGATCTAACGTCTTATAATCTGATTTCACTCTTCGTTTTATAATAACACGAAATCGTCAACCGAACATTTTGTTACAGCTGCTTTTATTCTATCAAATCTAGCTTTCTTTTGTTGACCGTTTAAAACTGAATTTATTACAAGAGCTTTATGCAACAAAAACTGTCACAGGCATGTTAATCGAAAAGTCTAGGTTCAATATTTCACGTTCTATCATAATATTACTTTGCAAGTAAATGTCGGGTAGAAATGTAATAAAATCTCAAGTTGTTGCTCGCTAATTGCAACGCCACATATGATTTGGTCTGTGCTGAATACACGTGTTTGACCAATACCAGTCAACGCAACAACGTTGCGTTAACCCGTTTGCCACTTAATTTGGCTGCACAACTCGCTTTTACTAACGAGCATTCAGCACCAGAATCGTAAACAAAACAATACAGCTCACCTTTATTTTCTAATGTGTCTGAGGGTAGTTGTACGACGTCCACTCGCCGTTTACGACTTCAGCACATTGTCCACCATCCGCCTGGCTTGGCTGCTACTACTCGTGCACCCGGCTGCGATATGTCCTGGTTTCCCTCACTTGCAGCACACGAAGGGCATCGCTGACGGCTGCGGGGCTGCTTGGCTCGATTCTTCTTAAAGTCACTCCATGTCATTCCTTGGTTTGCTATTTGCGATAGTCACGTTGATGCGGTTCCTTTGTGCGTCTTACTGATGGCCACAACAAATTGACCACCTTGCAGTGAATTTTCGGCAAAACACAAATCAGCTGTTGTGCACTGTTATGTTATGTTACGTTTGCACACGCCTCCTACCGCGTATTCTAAACACGGGAACGGGATACGTCGAACTCAAACGCCGGTTAGAGACAGTCTTTTTTTTTTTCAAACATGGCGGTAGGCGCAACAGTCACGTCACTCGGCAAAGGTATTTCTGCATACAGCCTATGCCCAAAACAACATGTACCAAGGTCGCGCATCCGTATCTCCTTTGTCTGAGTCGAACATGGACAGATCCACACGATTTCAACACATGTTGTACAGTTCGCATGCTTGCACTTTGTTTTTCAAATGTCAACGGTCACTTTCACTTTAAGCGTTCTCATTTTGTGCATGAATCAACACGAATCCCACTTTTGATATCGGAGAAGGTATGTCTGTCTCTCGTTAACATCAGGCATAATTTAATTACTGTGGGCGTACTATGGGTAGTGTTGGTTATAACACGATAGAAAAACGGTTTACAGTTCAAATCAGATTATAATTTACGAACAAGTTAGTCACACTAGCGAATCACACACTCACATAACTCAACGATACGGAACGCGAGACAGTTTCTAACAGATGTTGTCCGTATGATGTCCAATATCTCGATGATCCCGAGAGCTCTGCTCACACCGTTCTTGTAGCTGTAGCTCTCGTACCCCTCCACGAACTCAGGCTAGACTCTGTCTAGCGCCACGAGATGGCACTGGCGTTCCGAATCAACGAATAACTCTGGCAAATAAATATTTTGAAGATTTAGTCATCGTAAAAATGGTTGCTAAAGCCGCAATATTGTATTCAGTTACTAAGAATTCTTTAATTACCTACCTATATATTTGTCAAATTAGACTGCCTCTTAACAATAGTCACCACCTACCCTCGATTCCCATTGTAATGGCGCAGGTGTGACCAAACATTAGGGTGATTAGGTTCATTGTTTATCAAATAATGGTAACATACGTAAGTGCACTTACCACTATTCTGCGAATTTTGTTGTTATTCTAGGTAGACGACTGTACATGTCATGACAGATCAAACAATGATTCCGGTTATTAAATTAGAGTTCTGGTTTTGTTGTTATTCTAGGTAGACGACTGTACATGTCATGACAGATCAAACAATGATTCCGGTTATTGAATTAGAGTTCTGGTTTTGTTGTTATTCTAGGTAGACGACTGTACATGTCATGACAGATCAAACAATGATTCCGGTTATTGAATTAGAGTTCTGGTTTTGTTGTTATTCTAGGTAGACGACTGTACATGTCATGACAGATCAAACAATGATTCCGGTTATTGAATCTGGTTTCTGGTTTCTGGTTCTGGTTTTGCTAATTATGGTAATTAGATTCCTGTTTTGTCAAATAATGGGAACATATGTACTCAATCATTTCTGGAAATGGATTAGAGTTCTGTTCTAAATTAAAGCAGTATAAATACTAAGAGCATCTTTACTTCATTTCACTTATCATTACTGATTCGTACTCTAACGTTCTACTTACGCTAATTTGTTGTTTGAGTTGCTCCGCATGGAAGGAATTACGTCAAGACTCGATATATTTGTATTCATGAAGCAAAATTCTTTTAATGTGGGCATGTTGTTACAAAAAGTGTTAACTTCTGTGAACATTTCTCTATCTGAAGAGGAAAATACAAAGCTTAAATCATTTTGTGCTACATATACGAGTAACCTTGACCGAAAATGGAAATCAGCTCATATGACAATAGATAATTCTTTTTAAAAGTTTGCGAATTGGTTAGACTCAGAAGTAAAATGGCCTGACTTTCTCCAAGTAAACATTGATCAATTTAGAACTGGAGATCCATCGTGTATTGAGATGACATATGAAGATGCCTCAACAAGAGTTTCTACAGTAGCAGCACCTAGTACATCAATAGAGTTCGCTATGCCCCGTACTGTGTCTGTGTCGACGTCAACTACTACAGTTACTCATCGGAAAGAATTTGCGGACCTAAGTTCACTTAAAAAAAGAAGACGAACTGAAGATCTACTAGCTAAAAATGATTTTGATACACTAGCTTATGTTCTTGTAATGAAAGCTGGTGAAAATGAAAATCAAATGGACTTTGCAGAATTTGTGAAGCATTTAATTAAAATGATGTTTTACAGAATGAGAAGAAAAAGTGCTACGTAGAAAAAGAAGACATGGTGATAACCGATATTGAAACCAAAATTAAACTACAGTCAATTTTAGACGTTACGGTCAAGAGACTGTTCTAAACTCTAGCAACTGATGTTACTGGCAGTAATTACGTTACGGTCAAGAGACTGTTCTAAACTCTAGCAACTGATGTTACTGGCAGTAATTACGTTACGGTCAAGAGACTGTTCTAAACTCTAGCAACTGATGTTACTGGCAGTAATTACGTTACGGTCAAGAGACTGTTCTAAACTCTAGCAACTGATGTTACTGGCAGTAATTACGTTACGGTCAAGAGACTGTTCTAAACTCTAGCAACTGATGTTACTGGCAGTAATTACGTTACGGTCAAGAGACTGTTCTAAACTCTAGCAACTGATGTTACTGGCAGTAATTACGTTACGGTCAAAAGACTGTTCTAAACTCTAGCAACTGATGTTACTGGCAGTAATTACGTTACGGTCAAGAGACTGTTCTAAACTCTAGCAACTGATGTTACTGGCAGTAATTACGTTACGGTCAAGAGACTGTTCTAAACTCTAGCAACTGATGTTACTGGCAGTAATTACGTTACGGTCAAGAGACTGTTCTAAACTCTAGCAACTGATGTTACTGGCAGTAATTACGTTACGGTCAAGAGACTGTTCTAAACTGTCGCAACTGATGTTACTGGCAGTAATTACGTTACGGTCAAGAGACTGTTCTAAACTCTAGCAACTGATGTTACTGGCAGTCATTTGACTCTAGTCAGTAAATGGGGATTTGACGGCGCATCTGGACGCAGCAACTACAAACAAAAAATGGAAGGTGATGATTCCAGCATCTTCATGCGTTCATTTGTTCCGTTGAAAATGGTGAAAGATGGTACCAGACTGATGAAGTGATATGAGAAAATCCCATACCGTTTTCAACTTTTTACTGTCGGCCAATTTATTTAAAATTCGCAAAAGAAAATGATTTTTGAATATTAATGAAAAAATGGCGTCAATTGAATCCTATATATATATATATATATATTTGAGGTACATAACCACGTGGCGCGTATTACAACATCGTCCAAATATGCATTTTTAATTTATTCATATCTTTTGTACGGGATGTTCGGGGTCAAGATCAAAGATCAGGTGGCTTTGATATAGGCTCGGCAACAATGCCTAAAAGTTTCAGCTTTACAATCCAAGACAGACAGAAGTTATAACGAAAATAAATTCCATTTTCATACATTTGAAATATATAAAATCATTTTATTATGGTATAGATTTAAAAAAAAAACCCCGTAACTACTAATTTATTCAATGTTTTAATATACTCGACAAAACTGTATACTTAAAACTATCAAATAGAACACCTTTTTTTTTTTAAATCTTATGAAAGGGAAGCTTGTTTTTCCGTTCACTGTGCGACGTATCGCCGGCGTCGCCCCCGGTCCCTACACGCGCGTCTCACACAAGCACTGCGACCGAACTTGCAACCACGTTCTGAGCTCGCCGAAGAAGCCGATGGAACCGCAGCCGCCACGCCGCCGCCATGCCACCGCCACGTCGCCGTCACGTCGCCGCCACGCGCCCTCCACGCAACCGCGACATAATGAATGAGTGCTAGAAATGTAAATGCGCCAGATGATTGTGACCCGGATTAGCGCTGCCCATTCGACCGCGCTGTTATTGAACGGTCAATGATTTGCAAATGATGCAAAATTCTCTTTTTGTTCGGAAGAGGTTTATTCCAAAATGGTCCCATTTAAATTTCGTACAGATCTGATGATGAATTTCGGAGACAAACAACGGAACTCTTCAACAAATGCCAGCAAAACAACCACGATTGCTGTTATCGCTTATGTATGCATTGTTTACGCAATCACACAACATAACATCACGCCTGTACCCTCTAAAGGGGTACGCAGATGTTTTCAGTATACCACGGTAAACCCTCATTTATGTGAAAGTTGTAATTGGGGTATCTCTAATCTTGCAAGTATATGTATATGAATTTGTGTGGGGTAGATTAAACAACTAAAAAGTGAAAAATAAAAACTTTTTTTCAAAAAAAAACCACCGACTTTCAAAAAAAAAACACTACGAACTGAAAAATAACTTTAATTTCGGAAGTCGGTGTCAAAAAACGAAAATGTGGACCCAACGACACCGACTTCCGAAATTATTAGTTATTTTTCAGTTTCTAGTGTTTGACATTGCTCAATAATATTTCAATTTATTAAATTTGCGATATTCTTATTTTGTATACATACATGCATGACTATTATTTTTCCGGTGAATTTGACTTTTAAGAATATGACATTAATAATTGGTAATATGGGCTGGTGTCCGCAAATCCACGACAATGCGCGTATTTTGCGTACGAATATGACATTAAAAACTGATTACCTGACAAGTGTTGATTAAGATACTCGTAGATTTACAATACTTATTATTATTATAGTAAAAAAACGACAAACTAACGACTAATAAATTGACACTTCGGCCTGGCCTCCCAGTGGGCGTCCATGGTGTGAGTGACCCTAAAGGCATTGCTGATCTCTTTAGAGAACAATTTCATGTGAAATCACCCCTGGGGTCGCCTTCACTGGGAGTGCTTAGTGTTGAGACATGTCATGGTCAAGTGGGTACAAGAATAAGCTCAAAAAGTATAGCATGTGCTGTTAAGTCAATGTCCAGAGGCAAGTCCCCTGGCTATGACGGTCTCAGTATTGAGCATCTTCAGCAGGCTGGACATCACCTACCGAGAGTGTTGGCAATGCTTTTTAACCTCTGCATCAGTCATGCCTTTTTGCCCTCTGACCTTGTTAGAACATTAGTAGTGCCAGTTGTTAAAAATAAAACAGGGGACCTGTCGGATAAAAATAATTATAGGCCCATCTCATTAGCAACTGTCATTGCGAAAGTGCTTGATGGTTTGCTTGACACACAGTTAAATCAATACCTACATCTGCACGATAACCAGTTTGGTTTTCGGCCAGGACTCTCCACAGAAAGTGCTATATTGTGTCTCAAGCATGCCGTCTGGTACTATACGGACAGGCATACTCCTGTGTACGCGTGCTTCCTCGACTTGTCCAGGGCTTTTGATCTGGTCTCTTATGACATTCTTTGGAAGAAGTTGAAGGAGATTAACTTTCCCAAAGAACTTATAAACTTATTTAAATGTTGGTATGGAGGCCAGATAAATAGTGTTAAGTGGGCCGGGTCGCTGTCGGAACCTTATGGGTTGGAGTGCGGGGTGAGGCAGGGGGGGTTGAGCTCCCCCGCACTTTTTAACCTATATATGAACGCTCTGATTGTTGCTCTCAGCAGTCATCATGTCGGCTGTCATATTGATGGAGTTTGCCTAAATAATCTTAGCTATGCGGACGACATGGTGCTGCTGAGCGCATCGGTTTGTGGCATGAGAACATTGTTACAGATTTGTGAGGCATATGCACGAGAACATGGTCTTAAATATAATGTGGCGAAAAGTCAGTTCATGGTTTTTGAGGCCGGCTCTAAATGTCCTATAGCAGTACCTCCCATCAAACTATACGGGGTTCCCTTGGTCAGGGTGGACCATTTCAAATACTTGGGGCATGTAGTAACATCCGGTCTCAGAGATGATGCGGATATCGAGAGGGAGCGGAGGGCCTTGGCTGTAAGAGGTAACATGATAGCTCGCAGGTTTGCGCGTTGTTCAGGGTCGGTCAAGCAGACCCTTTTCAGGGCTTATTGTATCTCTCTGTACACGTGCAGCCTGTGGGTAAATCACACTCAAAAAGCATACGAAGCCCTCCGCATCCAATATAATAACGCATTCAGAGCGCTGATGGGGCTGCCGCGACATTATAGTGCCTCGGGCATGTTCGCCGTCGCTAGCGTCAACTGCTTCTATGCAACGATGCGTAAGCGAAGCGCGTCCCTGGTACGCAGAGTTCGCGGCAGCTCCAACAGCGTGCTAGTGATGATAGCCGGTAGGCTCGACTGTCCGTATATCAGACGGTGCAGTGACTTGCACGTCACCTACAGTCGTCGGCTGTCAATATGAAAATGTTTTGTGTGGTTATTGTTTTGTGTTGTACCTATTGTTATGTAATGTATAATGTATTTAGGATGTTCTAGTGTAAGATTTGTGCTATATTTAATTTCTGTGTATTAATGAGTCCTTGTTACTTGACAAATAAATGAATTATTATTATATAGTGCTTAATGTTGCATGCCTGACGATAGAATGTAAGACGGTACAACTATTATTTTATGTGGAGATTTCAATATTAATATTTTAGATGGTACTCTGTTAAGTATTAGACTTTTCAATCTTTTTAGGTCTTATAATTTAATTAACTTATTTTATGAACCTACTAGGATCACAGCATCTTCGTCAACTTGTCTTGATAATATATTTATTGATTGTGATGCCAAACATAAATTAGTGTTAACTGACTTAACGTCCGACCACTGTGGTTTATTAGCTAGCTTCCCCATGCTATTATATAAAAAGCCGCATAAACTTGAATGCAGGCCTTATACAGACAGCTAGTCGTTGCAAAATGTTTAAAAATATTATAGCTCATAGACTTACACCATTTATAGTAGAATACGAGAATCCCAATGAAATGTATGGTGCCCTTTTTGATGTTGTGGAAAAAGAGTAGCAATCTACTTTCAAGACCAAAACTATTAACATTAATGGATCCTCTGTTGGCTCTAATCAATGGGCTACTCCAGGTATTTATAAAAGTAGAGCGAGACTATACGAGTTATATGGTTTGAAAAAATACAGGTTTGATACTCCTCTCCTAGAATAAGGCAAAAATTATTTAAAAAGATTAGTACTTTTGGTAAATCAAAATTTTTAGGCGATACAATTAAAAATTCTAATAATAAAGTAAAACCACTTGAAAAATTATTAACAGTGAAACGGGTAAATCTGTTAAACAAGAAAAACAACTTGAGATTATGGTCGACAGCAAATTAGTTAATAAAGCAGCTGACGTAGCTGAGGCATTTAATGACTGTTTTGGCACATACCGATAACTACGACTCGCTCCTTAAATTCGTCCCCGTCTAAATCTGAAAACCTTTTGCATAGTAGTGTACCTAAATGTAGTCCTTTATTTAGTTTCGAACATGTAACCCCGCGTGACGTAGTTAATATTTTTAGTATATGTGGGAGAAACATTATTTTTGATTTATTTAAAAATATTAACGTAATTTTTAGAGTTTCCGGTTTAATAAGTTGTTCGGTTGACTACGCACCCCCACCCACTGACAAGTAGGCCATAGTATAAAAGAGCGCGCAAGTGGCTCGACTGGTCATCTGTTCGCAGACGACACAGCCATTTATTACACTGGTCGCAGCCGAATCCAAATACGGCTTCGTCTCCAAACCGCAGTCAACAAGTTGGCTGCTTGGTTCAGGAAATGGCGAATCGAAGTCAACCCCGATAAGAGTCAAGCGGTTCTCTATTTGAAACCCAGACTCCAACCCATCCCCCCCTCCGCCCACCACCATGTTCGGCAAACCAATCCCTTGGGAAAAGCGAGCCAAATACCTTGGTGTTATCCTCGATCAACACCTCACCTTCTCAGAGCACATAAAGACGGTCCGTTCGCGCGCCGCTTTCGCTCTCGGTTGTCTCCACTCCGTCCTCAATGAAGGCAGCAAGCTGTCACTCAAGTGCAAAATGCGCTTGTATACCGCGTGCATCCGTCCCATAATGACTTACATCCATAGGATGCAAACCCTTCAGAACCGATCCCTCCGAAAGGCCACAAACTCCCCTTGGTTCGTTCGCAACGAGATCCTCCATATCGATCTCAAGATCCCCACTATCCAGCAGTTCATGAAACGCCTCTCCAAGCGTTTCTTTGACACAGCCGCCAATCATCGCAACCCTCTGGTTGTCGCGGCCGCCAAATATACCCCCTCCAAAATTAGTAAGCTTCGCCGTCCAAGGCATGTTCTCGTTGACGCCGATGACCCCATAACCCTCCTCCAGGAGAGCGATAGGGCAACCAGCACATTACACAAATACAAATTACCGACATTCCGACCTCGCCGCCGAGGTCCCTCGCGATGCCCCCAAGTAAATTCTCCCCCCCGACCCTTGCCCGCTGAAGTGCCAGCCCGCGCCGTAGCTGAGCCAGTAGCTTTAAATTCCCCGACTGTGACCTCTGAGTTTGTTTCGGCCTTTTTTCTCAGAGATAGTCCTAGGAAACGAAGTGCTCATCAAAGCACTAATAATATCAATTCGATCCAGCCCGTCCCTTTGCTGCCCTCTCCCAGCGACGCCCTAAGCCGAGGTTCGTACACCACAGGGGGTGCCCTTAGCGTGCAGTCGCCTAGTTTTAATTAGTTTTAGCCCTGGCTGGAGGCTTTAAGATTGCTTAAGGCAACCACAGGATAGTCCGGTTAAGTAGTCACGACCTCTCAAGGTAAACTACGATATGCCAGTTATAAAAAAAAAAATAAAAAAACTCGACCGGTCGAACAAAGTCGAGTTCGACTACGGACTCGGCAAGACAGTTCTGAACGGTCAGGTATGTTTTATTTAAGTTGCTCTTAATAAATATTTATTGTGTTTCTTCGCAAAATGCTTATGATTATTGTTATTGTTGTGCTATATTGTTTTGATGTCATAATGTAATATTCTACATCATTGTACAAATAATTACTGTGTTGCTTTGATAATAAATATTAAATGTACCTAATTTATGCATATATTATACAAGCTCGACTCTTTTCACAAGGATTGGCGTTTGACAGCACTGGATAGGGACAAGTGGAAGGAGGGAGGGGAGGCCTTTGCCCTGCAGTGGGACAGAAATGGCTGTATAAATAAATAAATAAAATTTATGCATTTGTTTTATTCCATGTATTTTTACCCCACATATACTTAAGTCTAAAAACACCGGTGATTATTGGGGCATCTCCATTAAACTTTCAAGTAATATAATAGACAACGTAGCTAGCTGTTACTTTCAATAAATGTGTTGATCTAGGAACTTTTCCTGACCTCATGAAGAATAGTACAGTCATACCATTATTTAAATCAGGTAATAAGAATGACGTTGGCAATTTCAGGCCTATTTCTATTTAACCTGCATTCAGCAAAATATTTGAAAAGTTAATACTCAAGCAGTTGCTAAGATATTTTAATTTAAATAGCCTCCTCCATAATGAGCAATGTGGCTTTACAAAAGGTCGTTCAACTACAGAGCGGGTGTTGCTCTGCTGAGACACATATTTGACGCATGCGTCAACCCACAAAACCGACACAACACCCACAGAACCCACAAAATGCTATTTGAGTTTTCTGTGATCTCTCTAAAGCCTTTGATTGCGTGCAGCATGACACGCTTTTGCGTAAGTTACGTTATTACGGTGTCCGAAACGAAGCTCTCAACGTAATAATTTCTTCGTAGAAATTATTACGTTTCTGGTAGCCCGGAAGATTTCATGCCATTAACATCTGTTAATGGCGTGAAACGTTGTACTGTTTGCAGATGATACCTCTCTTATTTCTCAAGTCGACAGGAATAGACAAGATTTTGACGACGTAAACAGTGCACTCTCAATAGTTACAGATTGGTTTACGTCAAATAACCTAGTTCTCAACGCCAAGAAAACGAAATGTGTAAAGTTCGCCTTAACAAATGTTAGAAATCTAGGATCTAACATCGTCTTAGATAAAGAGGTGCTTGAAATAGTAGGCTCGGCAATTTTTCTAGAACTAACAGTAGATGCCAAACTTCAGTGGGGACCTCATATATCAAGTCTAGACTTGATATATGAGGTCCCCACTGAAGTTTAGTTTGTTTTTAGCCGAACTGAGTCTTACTCCTAGGAGTAAGACTCAGTTCGGCTGCCTACGTCGTCAGGAAAGTAAGACAATACACTGACGTTGATACAGCTCGTTTAGTCTATTTTAGTTATTTTTACAGCGTTATGTCCTACGGTATTCTGCTGTGGGGCAAAGCAGCTGATATACAAAATATATTTGTCCTTCAAAAACGAGCTCTTCGAGCAATTTACCAGCTAGGTGCCAGAGTTTCTCTAAGAGATTTAATTAAAGATATTGGTATTCTCACGGTTGCATCACAGTGTTAGCACTAGAAATAAGGACAAACTACGTGCCCGCTTTCACCGGTTTCATAAAGTTCATAACTCATTTGTTGGGCTTGGTATAACCTTTTATAATAAGAGGCCCTCTTCTTGGCTAGACTTGCCTTTTAATGCGTTTAGAGCTCCAGTAAAATCCAACCTTTGTTCAAAGGCTTACTATTTCATCAACGACTACTTACACGATAAGATTAATTGGTCGCCCTAATTAACTCAAGACAATGTTCATGTTCTTTCTCCAGAATTAGCTTACTGACAGGTTATTGTTATTAGTATTAACTTATTTATTTATTATTTATTTTACTTCGATGGTCCTGGTTTATCATCTGTGACTTCAGGTGACAGCTATGTGACCAGAACCCAGCAAAGCATGCAATGCATAAATATGTAAGCTGTCACGCCATTTATAATAATAATAATTTATTTATTTTTCAGACAAAGTCCATTACATTACACATTACATGAAACATAAAATTATTATAATAATCACACATAAATACTAAAATCTCGGATCACTCGCCACTCGCGCGGATTAACTAAAACTTGCGCCCACTGTTTGTACTGTACACACGGCTACACATCAAGTTAGACACCCTGTATACGCATAACTACACTACCAGCAATACAGAGAATTGTAGGAAAGGGACTGCGTATCGTGGCATCGGCCAATCACAGCATTTGCTGCGTTGCGCCTACGCACACAGATGCACTTTTTTTTTGGCAAAAACATTCGCTAGTTTCTCTCGTATTCAATTCAGTATTCTATGCCAGTCAGTTCCTAAACCACAGAGTACATTATACTAAACGTCGCGCGTCGCCCAGGATTCACGACTACCTATTAAGTTACGTTAAGTTAGGCAAACTAATTAGATTAATTGTTAATATTGCTTCCAAATTTTTGTTTTACTTCTATGTTGATTTCTATTAGGTACTCATTTAGGAGTTTAAATTTTAAACTATTTTAATTGATAATTTTTTTATTTGTTTTTATTTTTGGCTCCCGAAGTAACTCGAAGCTGTTAAATTTGATAATAGTCTGTTATCTAAGAATAATATTTTATTGTTTTAAATGTTAATAGTTTACAATTTTTTTAAGTCATAAATACTCGTATAATTTATCTAACTACTAGCTGCGCCCCGCAGTTTCACCCGCATAAGTTTCGATCCCGTGGGAATATCAGAATGATAAGTATCCTATGTGTTAATCCTGGGTTCAATAGTTTTATAACCATATCAAGTTTTATTTGCCATAGTAGATTATAGAGGGTTGTCACTGGATGAATATTTTTTTTTCAACTGTGTTGTTATTACGTTCATTGTTGATTTAGATTTTTTGTTATTGTTGGCTCCTGGGGTAACTTGTACTGATGTTTAGATTATGATAGTTAATTCGCGCCTTTCAAGCGTTAAATAATTAGACAAAATTAATAATTAATAATTACATTATGTATTAACTATTGTTACGCGGTCAGCCGACGCGGAAGCCGCACGAAGCTTTGTGAATTGAAATATATTCATTTTAGGCTTTCTTCGATACATTTATGATATACCTATGCAATGCATGTGATGCTTAGGCAACATGTATAAAGGCCTATTCAAATATGTATAAGCGGTATTTGTATAATTTCCTTGGCTAGCGCGAAACCAGAATACAAAGTATACCTACCCGGCGGAATACTGCTCGTTTTTGGTTGTTACCCACTACCGTAGCTATCGAATATCGCTTCTATGTTTCTGAATAGAATAGGCCTTTAAGTAATGATTTTAGTAGTTAAGTTTTATTTGCCATAAGTAGATATAATAAAAGAACCTATTTGATAAAAATCCTATGGGTTCAAGCTACCCCTAATCGATTCTGTAGTTTTGCTGTGAAAGAGCATCACACACTTTATACTCAGCCCACGTTCGCAGTGACGTATAAATATCCCGGTGATTTTTTTTCGCGCACTGGATTTTCATCATTGCGAGTTTCAACATTAGCGCCGAGAGTCAGAAATCAAACAGTCTCTTTTTTCGACGCGCTGGGATGCACTCTGTTAAATTCTTAAAAACCATTGCGCGATAAAATTGTTTTTTTTTTGTTCATGTGGTGTTTACCTTTAAGTAATTGTTGCACTGTGTAGAGTTTAAACGCATGTTTTATTTTTGTTTGTAGATTAGTGTGAACAATTGTTGATAGACCTAATAAATAAAATAAATAAATCAAAATAAAATAAAAGCCCGCCGCGATATTTTACGTCGTCCGTGCGAACGTGGGCTTACAGGCAAACAAACATACATTTTAATATTTTCCAGGCTTCCAACTAGTCTGTGCAGAATCACGTCGATGTATTGATTGCTTTGTTTTGTCGTAAACAAGGGGCAAACAGTTTTAAATTTATGATAAATATTATGATTATTTACAAATAAGTGTTTCAGTGGTTTTATAAAAGCAGTGCAGCAGTGGTGGTAAAAAAGGGGTTGAAAGTTTGTATGAAAATCCGTCGTTTTGGAGTTAGATCTATCAAAATTAGTATTTGTTTTTTGGTTGAAAATAAAGTAATACGTGTTTCAGTGGTTTTGTTATAAAAATGGAATGGGTGGTTGGATGGCGGTGTTGGTTGAAAGTTTGTATGAAAATCCGACAGGATGTAGATTTCCGAATTACCTACACGTATGCGCAAGCTCGAAATATAATATTATAATAATATACTTAAATGATAATAATAAATACCTAATGGTAATGGACGTAGTAGTGCAAACTCATCTAAACTAATATTATAAAGCTGAAGAGTTTGTTTGTTTGTTTGGTTGAACGCGCTAATCTCAGGAACTACTAGTTCGAATTGAAAAATTATTTTTGTGTTGGACAGTCCATTTATCGAGGAAGGCTTTAAACTATATAACATTACGCTGCGATTAATAGGAGCGGAACATCAATGGACAATGTTGCAAAAACGGGAAAAATTATTCCTTTTTGAGAGCTTCCGTTGCGTGCGCTGCGTAAACGGTTTAGGTTACGCCAAAATCATGTATAAAGGAATGGTTTCTCTTTAAAAGTTCTAAAAAACAAGTCCGTGACAGCATATGTCTATCTTTTAAGATTGTCTCACTATAGCCTTTTTTATGGTAATCAAATTTGTTCGAAATTAATGCATTATCTGCGAAGGTGTTTTATCAACATGATAATTATTAATCTTTATCCAAATAAATACGTTATTCATCACAAGTATTTAATTTTGAACAAAATTGCCCTTAACATCATTTGATTTCAATCAACATCTTGGAAAAATATCATAATTTTTAAATAACTCCGCAAAAAATAGGTTTGATAACGTTCGGGTCGGTTCAACATCACGCTAAGTTAAAATGAATACAGTCAGAAAGAGAACTAAGCGAGAACGAGAAGCGAGCGATGCGATGCGACGGGCTGGGGCGGGGGAACAAGAATTTCACGCGGACGAAGTCGCGGCCAGAAGCTAGTATTATAATACGAGCTCAACTTGTTTACAAAATAAAATACATAATACGCATCTATCTATGCGCGTTGATGTTGGAGCCACGCGCGCCCGCGCAGTTCTGCGACGTGCGTGAGTGAGACGAAATAACAAAAACATATCGCACCCCCTCGCACGATTCGCAGCGTTCAACTTCTAGTAGTCCATAGTCCAAACAGTCGAACTTGATGTGTAGCCGTGTGTACATCTGTCGTGCCAACACTCCGCGTCGCGACGCGCCGCGCCGCGCCGCACCGAACCCCCTGCGGTCGCACATAATGCACAGACATTTAGATTTAAATCTGAATGTTGTACACATTGTACAGGTGTTAAGTTAAGGTGACTAATCAGTATTAGCGATGCTGTACTCAGCTAAGCTAAGTTTATCGTGCTATGTGTTTTTTCCATTCTAACCTAAGAGCAGTACAGCTCATATCGTGATGTTGTTTAGATTAGTCGCCGGGTGACTAAACTGAGTGGGCTAAACATTTAGACAGATATCTCGCTGGAGCTGAACGAGACTGTGAGAGGATCGGGAGGGGCGAGGCTGTTGTGAAGCGATGCAGCCCGAGCTGTAAACTCGCGTCAGGTTGAACTGCTCAAATTATGCCTTCATGGCCTCCGCGCTACCGGAGCGTTTGAAAGTTACATTTTAAAAATGCACGAGCTTGTTACAGTTGCTTCTGGCGTTAAGTAAATAAATAAATAAATATTCCGATGTGGTCCTCTGATAGCCCATATATATATTATTATTATTATATAAGTAAGTTTAACTTGCTTCATACACACACACCTCTATTAAAGACAGATCATACTAACTATATATCATATAAGATCATAATAACAAAAAACCATACCAAATGCAACATGTTGCACGAGGTGATGCGGCCGGTAAGCATGTTTCGGACAAATAAGCTCTCTCATCTCAAAGTATAAGTGCTGAAGTATGTTAATAAACCGGATATTGTAACAAAAGCAAGCCAAATAGATTATTTGCAATACAAGCAAGTTCACGTGAGATTTAAAAACAGATCAAACTGAAAAAAATACAGTCTTTCAGTAACCGCGCTTTACAATATTTTAACTTTTTTTGCAGATCCACTGAAAAAATATTTTGGACCTTTATGAAATAACATTTTATCTTTATGTATAGACCCTAGTAGGTATGATTCTCAAAGCTGCTTACATGCCAAATATATCAAAAGTATATGTATACTTGTATAGTCCTCTACATCGTATTTCGGCCACAGCGGCCAATCTCAACGGAGACTTATAGTCTGACGGCGCGGGAGACATCATAGTGCAGGCGCGTGTGCGCAGACACAGGTGCACTCCCTCTTCCCTCACTCTCATAGTCGATGAGATGGCAATCCGATACGACCGGAGAGAGATCAAGTGCAGGACCAACGGCTCAACTTGTCTTCCGAGAATCGGGGGTATCACACGGCCAACTTTCAAACTCCTAAATTCCTAATGGAAAAACCGAATAACACTGCCCGACCCGGGAATCGAACCCAGGAGCCCACGCTCAGCTGTCGCGCTCGCGACCACCAGACCAGCGGGGCCGTGGGGCTATCAGAGGACCACATCGGAAGTCTAAAGGTACCGAAAGTACAGATGAAGAAGTCGTTTCTATAACAGAATGCTGAGAAATATACCTTGACGTTGTTCATTGTTGGCACCTCCAGTGCGCAGTGGTCGCGCGGGGCCCAGGCGCTGCGAGTCTGCGCACGTGCCATGCGCCGAGCGCGTCGCTCGGCGCCACTTGTGCAACCTTGCGCACTCTTACAACTTCAACATAACAGTAACGATTGGGCGCCGCACTCGCACCCGTTTACTAATCTATACCTACATTCATAACCAAAAGAGATTCTGAAACGCACGGACGTCAAAGCAAGTCGTGAATTTGTAACACTTTTAAACGAAGGTGCTTGTCATAGTTTTCTTCCATAATATAATAATAAATAATAATATGATACGAAGGTTTTGTTTGCATTCACGCCGAGTTTCGAGCTGACTAGTAAAGTGTAGTCAGTTGTGTGTGTGTGTGTGCTGTCTCCGCTAGATATTTCACGATAGCGGACAGTTGGGCACGTTTACTTGGCGCTTATTTACAGCGGCGGCGGCTTGTTTACTCCGAGCGCCGCGACAACCAAGTTCACAACTATCAACATATTTTTGTGTGTGTAATAACACCCACACAAATATGTTAGATTCCTAGACTTACTATGTGCAGTCACAATAGCTACCACAGACCAATTTATTTATTTATTGACGTGACAACGTCTTATAATTCGATAGAGCCGGCTGCACGCACAAAAAAACATGACTCATGCGGCGTTACCTCGCTCTGAGGCGTTCCATGTAAGGCTTGAAGTGCAAGCGAGAGCGCGGAACGAGCGACAAAGAAGTACAATCGGCCTTTGCGTTTGGCAGCGTTCGACATCCGTCTCTCTCCTACTTGAGTGAGCGATGTTTCATTTCAAACATAATTGTATTTATGCGTACAAATAAATCTAACTTGATCAATTTCATTGTGATTTCCAATTAACGGTAAAACGGGGTGAATAGGAATGCAGGGGTAAATCGGGCCGAAACTTTAAAATGGATTTGTACTTTAAAATAATATAGTTTGCTGCAAACAAGGACACTTAATCTTTAATTAAGAAACAGTAAACACATTACAGTCTTTTCTGGCAACAAACTATATTATTTCAACGTTGAAATCCATTTTAAATTTTCGGCCCGATTCACCCCTGCATCCCGATTCACCCCGTTTTACGGTACCTCTTTCTCTATATACATACAAATCTATTAAACAAATGAAATTAAAATTTTCTTCTGAAAAATGCTACCATTCCATCAGTATTTTCTTAAGACGTTGTCACGTTCAACTATCGTCAGTAAACCGACTTTACAGACAACCAATTTTTTTTATTTATTTATTTATTGACACACCAACGACTTATTACTAAATCATTACATTAAATATATTCTATATCAACAGCTTTGCGGTGAATTTGTCACTTATAGGTATGCCTGTGCATACCTATAAGTACTTTGTAAATTTTAATTTTGTTATGATCATATATTTCCATTTTAATTTTTATTATTGATTATACAAGTGCTGTCACTTGTATAATCAATAATAAAAATTAAAATGGAAATATATGATCATAACAAAATTAAAATTTACAAAGTTTACATTGAATTTAAATGACAAGTAGTTAAATGAAAATTGTACAATATTATATACATTGGATGGAGTCACACAAATACGCAATTAACATTTTGTAAAAGAAATAAACAAACAGATCGATCAAGAACTGAGAACGTATCGTCTGAATTCATTCAGACTGTTCGAAAATAAGTCTAAGTTGTTAGTACGCGTGCTCAGCTTATTGTAGCTAGACAAAAACCGGTATAAAGGAGCTGAACGACCAAGATTAGTTCTATTTTTAGGCATTTGAAATGTTTCTGTTTTAAAATTGGACCTGTATGTGGTACGGTGGGACACATTTAGACCAAACTCCGAAATCAACTCCGGTACATTCGCCAAATTGTGGAGGGTCTTATAAAGGAAAACTAAGTCTGAGCAACTTCTTCGTTGCTCCAAGGAGCTCATCCTGAAATGACAGAGCATTTGAGGGTAATCCGCTTCGCGATCACATGTATGTGATCTGAAGCGGAGGTATCTCGTAAACTTTTTTTGGATGCACTCTATTCTGTCAGTGTGGACACGATACGCGGGATTCCATACAGGAGATGCATATTCCAGTATACTCCTCACCAAAGAGTTATGAAGAACCTTAAGGGTGCTGATTGACCGGAATTCCTTGAAAGTTCTTTTTACAAATCCCGACATTTTATTTGCTTTGGCGACAATAGTGTCAAAGTGATTTATAACGGATAGTTGACGATCAAGTTGGACTCCCAAATCACGAATGGTATCGACTTTCTGAAGAGTTATGCCGCTTAAGTGATATGCTGAAGGCTGAATCAGCTTTTTCCGTGTAAATGTTATATGATAACATTTAACGGCATTGGGAGTCACCATGTTACTATGACGCCACTCATGAATTGCGTCCAAGTCCTTCTGAAGCAAAGCAATGTCGGTACTTGATTTAATTTCGTTGTATAGTTTTAGATCATCCGCAAACATAGAGCATTTTGAGTTTTAATGGAGTGTATGATATCGTTCACAAATACCAGGAAAAGAATAGGACCAAGATGCAATCCCTGTGGCACCCCAGATGTTGAGTAATAAAGTGGCGACTGATAACCCTTTATAATAACTCTCTGTTGTCGTTCTGAAAGATATGATTCAAACCAGCGTAGCAAATGACCATGCATACCATAGTTCTCAAGTTTTTGAAGTAGAAGCACATGATTTACTTTGTCGAACGTGCTACTGAAGTCAGTGTAAATTGAGTCCACTTGCACACCGGAGTCTACGGATCTGCTGATATCATTAATGTAGTGAACTAAGTTGGTGGTAGTGGATTTATTGGTACAGAAACCGTGCTGTTGCGTAGCCAATTGAGTTTTAATGAGTGAAGTTAGTACAGGACAGACTAATGATTCGAACAGTTTCGAGAAAATTGAATTGAAAAAAAAAGAAGAGATATGGGCCGATAATTTTTAACATCATTAGGCTCCCCTTTTTTAAATATTGGAACTGCGTGTGCGATTTTCCACTGCGTGGGAAACTTAGAAGACATGAGGGAATTTTTTAAAATAAGTTTGAGCGGTAAGGCTAAGTATTTGGCACATTGCCTTATGAAATGCGGCGGCAGGCCGTCAGGCCCTGGACCTTTGCAGGTATTTAGTTTTTTTAATTCTTTGAGTACGTCTCGCTCTGTGAAATAATTCCTAGCGCGAGCTGAGGGTACTCTTCTGAATTTGTTCGTACCGCGACTGTACCAGCTGGGGGTGCAAAAGTGGCAGAAAAGTGTGAGGCAAAAAATTTACTCACTTCTTCTCCAGAAGTTGCCACTTTCCCGCTCCAATACATCTCAGATGGAATGTCATTAGACTTGGCTTTTTTGGCCTTAAAGAAAGACCAAAATGCCTTCGGATTTAGTCTGATGTTGTCTTCAATGTTGTTGACGTATGTGCTGTAGCACTTTTTGATCATGATTTTAGAACGTTCCTCCAATATACGGTATTCATATTTGTCCCTAGGATTTTTGTATTTCTTAAAGCGAAGTCTTAATTTTTCCTTTTCGTTGAGGATTCTGATCAAACATTTTGCAAACCACATAGGAAATTTGTTATTGCGTCCATTATGTCTAGGAAAACATTCATCCACTATTCGATTCAGTTGCGCGTAAAACGTGTCTACCATTAAGTCCACATCCGCCAGATCCGAAAACAGACGCGCCCAATCGATGCTCCTCAATCTCTCATTTACGAGTGCATAGTTGGCTTTCCAGAAGTTATATTTGAGAGAACTCTTACTTTTTAATATTGCAGGTGAAATATTCGTGATTGTGATGTCAAGAGGAGGGTGATGAACATCGACCAGCGACATTGGATTTTTACATTCACTGACAGATTCACCGTGGAAGTTAAATAAAATAAGGTCTAAAGTTCTGTTGTAAAAGTTCCTAACAGTGTTAATTTGCATAATGCTATTTGACGACATAAAATCAACCAGTGAGTAGCGTAACCTGTTCGCAAAGTTCCTAGCAGTTGTACAGGGTGAGCTGGAGACACTATTGTCCGTGCTCCAGTCGATGAACCCGACATTGAAGTCTGCAGCAATTATTACATCTCCACCCGTTGATTCAATCACTGCATCCACGTTGTCCAGGATCAAGTTAAGGGGCCTGTTGCACAGGTGGTGGCAAATAGGCCGCACAGATGTATAGGTTGCCGTTTCTGCTATTGGTTTTGAGCTTGACCCACAGATATTCAGCAGCTGATTCCCATTTTGTTACGCGTGTTGAGTCCATCGCCCTAGAAACAGCGATCAGTACACCTCCACCTTTTTTGCTGCCAAGAGGAGTGGAAGCTCTATCTCTACGATAAATGATATATCGGGAGTCGAATAATTCGCCATCATTTACGCTGTCATCGAGCCATGTCTCTGTTCCAATGATCACATCATAGTTATTAAGTTGTGCGGCTAGCCTAAGATTAGGCAATTTAGTCTTAAGACCTCTGAAGTTCTAATAATAGATGGTGAATTCTGACAGCAACATCACGGTCTCTGTGCGTCTTTGATCCCTTTATAGTAAAGAGACAGCCTCCAGGCTTTTTATTTGCTTGGCTTGTTGTCCATCCTCCTTCCTTATCAAGATTTTGCCGTCACGAACCCAAACATATTTGTATCCTTTTTCTTTTGCGGCTTTTCTGGCAGCTGCATGAATTTTTTTGTTTAAGGGTGACAGGTGCTCCGATACGAAGACAGGCTTAACTAAGTTGCCGTACCCAAGGTGTTGCGAGTTGAGTTTTTTGTCGGGGTGCGCTTTGTTATAATTCATTACTGAGGTTAGAATGGTATCGCTCAGCAGCATGCTGCGCAGCTTGACAACTACGGCTCTAGGGTTATTGCTTTCTGGGTCCAGTTTCCTTACTCGTACTACAGACAGGATGTCGTCTTCTTTGACGGAACAAGAGACTACATTTCCAATTTGCTGAACAGTCTTAACCAGATTTTCTGCTTTGCTTTCCGGTATGCCGTTGATTTCTAAATTCTGTTGACGTGCATGCTGTTCAATCAAGTTTACTCTTGATGAAAGTTCCGGGACTGTGTGCCTGAGAGAATCATTCTCCTTGTGAAGGATTTTATTGCCGCTCCTACAGGTCTCAAGTTCGGCTTTCATCCGATTAAACTCTTCACTCATGAAGTCGACTGACTGCTTAAGTTCTTGGAACAAAGATTTTATGTCACCCAGTTCATTAGTGATACTTTTTTTGATATTGGCTGATATTTCCAATGACAGGACACTCCGTATTTCTTGACTAATACAGTCGATCAGTTCACTTTTTGAGCATTGAAATTCTGGATCAGGTGAGCCGTCAATGCGTGGACGTTTCACATACATTTGATAATTCAGGTGTACTGGCAGCAGGTATGTTAGGTTCAGAGGATGCCTGAGTTATGTTACTCCCACCGGATTCTTTAGGCGGGGTACGCGCTTGACGTGACATTTTATTTAAATTAAGTTGTGCACTTTCTCAGTCACAGAGCTCTTTAGCTAGATCGGTTTCCCGGTATACAAACACACGGTTCAAATCGATTATTAGTTTAGTCGATTTTTCTCAAAAGCCCAGTGTCCAAAACTATGATAAAAAACACCGCTGCGTTTCCGAACGAGAAAATATGTGTCAGAAGTTGTATGCGTGGTTTGATTGGTGGATTAACTTGGCGTGACTCAGCTGCTGTTTGTTTACATTAATTGTTTGAAATATTAACTGGCTTTGAAAGTAAAAGCGTGTATTTCTCACAGTATTTGCACTTTTACGCGCACAACTAGGTAGTGACAATTCCTGTGTGCTTAGTTTTGCCGAGATTCATTATGTTCGTAAATAACTGATGGATGTGTCCGTACTCACTATTTTAACACAGTACACTGGGGTCCACTCCAAGAACTGTGGTTAGTTTTTACACTTATTCTTAGGATGACACTGCGATAACACTTGTGCTCGTTCGTTGGGCTATTACGATAATATAACTTTGTTAGTCCGATGTTATAATGCGTTTCAAATAATTTAATTGATTATAATGCGCGGAGCCGAAGTGAAGCGTGGCTAGGGTTGCCAGATGAGACCAATGATTATTTTCCAGTACAATACATATCTATAATCGCAGACCGTGTGACTCACTATTACGTGTAAAGTCAAAGTCAATGTCAATTTGCTACTTGCGATGTCAATATTGGACTGCAGTAATTAATCATGCATATTTATTGACTGTTTTTTGAATAATCTTAAATTTACTCAATCATAATTACGTATTTTTGAACGATATCTACAATGGAAGTATATACCTACGATACCTACTTAAAAAAAAACGATTACAAAAATCTTTGTCTATCTGTCTGTCTGTTTGTTCCGGCTAATCTCCAAAACGGCTAGACCGATTATGACTGGACTTGCACTGGCAGAAAGGTGATGTTGCAAAGAGTCACTTAGACTTCATTTTAGAATAACCTTTAAAAAACACAACCGACTTTCAAAAAGAACACTACTAAGTGAAAAATATCTTTAATTTCAGAACTCGGTGGTTTTGAATCTGTACCTATTTAAGTTTTTTGCCACCGACTTCCGAAATTAAAGTTATTTTTATTTTATTTTTTTTATATTTCACTTTTTAGTTATGCTACTCCACATCGATAATACGTATTTAATACAGCTAACTCAAAAATTACCCTCGCAAAGTTAATACAATTTTTAAGGAACCAACCCTGAGGCACACAATATCAAAAAAAATAATTGAAAAATGTTCCTCAATTGCCGGAGATGTCGCGTTACAAATAATGTCGCACCATGAGTGGCCGAGATACGAAACTTCGGGTCTTCGTCTAGATCTGACATAGTTTATTTACGCGTCGGCACTGCAAATGGGTACTCGAGTGAAAAGATAATTTGGGTTCCGCTAAAATTAAAACCCATGAAATCCAATTTGTTTGCTATAAAATAAATAGTTTTCTGATAGGTGAGCACAGATAAGTAAGTGTGCGAACACACGAGCAGTGGGCTGCGGCTGCGCGTCGCGCATTAGTGACAAACAGCCGTGACACGCGGCGCGCGCCAACGCGCGGCCGCAGCGCGCGGTGGCTCGCGCCACTTTCATGTGCCGCCGCCGCACTTTTACCACCACTCTCATTATTCAGCCGCGAATGAATTTAACTACGAATTTGTTTGCACCCAATTGATGTTTATTTATCTACTCGCGGTTAACTAACACGCGCATTTCAGTTTCATACAACTTTACACTTACTAACTGAATGCTATTATAAGTTTGTGTCAAATGTAATACTGGTGATTGCGAAGTATAATAAATGGAACATATGTTCAGTAACAATGGCTCCGCACGCCTCAGTTTATTATCTGCCCATAGTTTGCGCCAGCAAATGTCAGGCTAGGTGCCTACACTAACATTGGATGTGTCAATATTTACATATATAACTAAGAGCAACCAAACGTTCATGATGAAGATAGCAATGTAATACAAAAAGTGTGCTGATATGAGGTATGATGTGGTTAGGAGGGCAGCATGGCGCGAGGCGTGAAGGTCCGACCGCGTCAATCAATCCACGTGTGTCGGAGTGCGCGCGTCGTGAGCACGGCCGCGCACCCCCAGCCCCGCCCGCAGCCAGCCTACTGACCCGCATATAGGCACATACAGAAGGACAATGACAAATAGTTTAACTTCACCTACTTACAGTTAAAAACCTTTTGATTAACGATAATGTCAAGGAAATTTTAAATATCCTTCCACATATGTTACTATTTGTAAAGAGTTCAAGGCTTAATACAGGCAAGTGTGATGGGCAGCTTAAAGGCAGGCAAGTGTGATGATAAATTATTGTTGGGCACCAACGCAGCATAGTATACACACTGATGCCAAACATTTAAACAATAATGAAGCGACTTCACATCGAGGTAGAGCGAGCCTTCTCCCCCGTACGATAGCGCGGTACCGACCGAGGTACCGACCACCGACTAGGTACCGACCACCGGCTAGGTACTGACCACCGACTAGGTACCGACCACCGACTATATTTTATACCGACCACCGACTATGTACCGCCGACTACCGACTATGTACCGACTACCCACTAGGAACCGACCACCGACTAGTTACCGACCACCGACTAGGTACCGACCACTGACTAGGTATCGACCATCGACTTGGTACCGATGACCGACTATGTAGCGACTACCGATTATGTACTAACCACCCACTAGGTGTCGATCACCGACTTGGTACCGACCACCACCTATGTACCGACCACCGCCTATGTCCTGACCACCGACTATGTACCGACCACCACCTATGTACCGACCACCGACTATGTACTAACCACCCACTAGGTATCGATCACCGATTTGGCACCGACCACCGCCTATGTACCGACCACCGCCTATGTCCTGACCACCGACTATGTACCGACCACCACCTATGTACCGACCACCGACTATGTACTAACCACCCACTAGGTATCGATCACCGACTTGGCACCGATCACCGCCTACGTACCGACCACCGCCTATGTCCTGACCACCGACTTGGCACCGACCACCGCCTATGTACCGACCACCGCCTATGTCCTGACCACCGACTTGGCACCGACCACCGCCTATGTACCGACCACCGCCTATGTCCTGACCACCGACTATGTACCGACCACCACCTATGTACCGACCACCGACTATGTACTAACCACCCACTAGGTATCGATCACCGACTTGGCACCGACCACCGCCTATGTACCGACCATCGCCTATGTCCTGACCACCGACTATGTACCGACCACCACCTATGTACCGACCACCGACTATGTACTAACCACCCACTAGGTATCGATCACCGACTTGGCACCGATCACCGCCTACGTACCGACCACCGCCTATGTCCTGAACACCGACTATGTACCGACCACCACCTATGTACCGACCACCGACTATGTACTAACCACCCACTAGGTATCGATCACCGACTTGGCACCGACCACCGCCTATGTACCGACCACCGCCTATGTCCTGACCACCGACTATGTACCGACCACCACCTATGTACCGACCACCGACTATGTACTAACCACCCACTAGGTATCGATCACCGACTTGGCACCGATCACCGCCTACGTACCGACCACCGCCTATGTCCTGACCACCGACTTGGCACCGACCACCGCCTATGTACCGACCACCGCCTATGTCCTGACCACCGACTATGTACCGACCACCACCTATGTACCGACCACCGACTATGTACTAACCACCCACTAGGTATCGATCACCGACTTGGCACCGATCACCGCCTACGTACCGACCACCGCCTATGTCCTGACCACCGACTATGTACCGACCACCACCTATGTACCGACCACCGACTATGTACTAACCACCCACTAGGTATCGATCACCGACTTAGCACCGACCACCGCCTATGTACCGACCACCGCCTATGTCCTGACCACCGACTATGTACCGACCACCACCTATGTACCGACCACCGACTATGTACTAACCACCCACTAGGTATCGATCACCGACTTGGCACCGATCACCGCCTACGTACCGACCACCGCCTATGTCCTGACCACCGACTATGTACCGACCACCACCTATGTACCGACCACCGACTATGTACTAACCACCCACTAGGTATCGATCACCGACTTGGCACCGACCACCGCCTATGTACCGACCACCGCCTATGTCCTGACCACCGACTATGTACCGACCACCACTTATGTACCGATCACCGACTATGTACTAACCACCCACTAGGTATCGATCACCGACTTGGCACCGACCACCGCCTATGTACCGACCACCGACTATGTACTAACCACCCACTAGGTATCGATCACCGACTTGGCACCGACCACCGCCTATGTACCGACCACCGCCTATGTACCGACCACCGCCTATGTCCTGACCACCGACTATGTACCGACCACCACCTATGTACCGACCACCGACTATGTACTAACCACCACTAGGTATCGATCACCGACTTGGCACCGACCAACGCCTATGTACCGACCACCGCCTATGTACCGACCACCGCCTATGTCCTGACCACCGACTATGTACCGACCACCACCTATTTACCGACCACCGACTTGGTACCGATCACCGCCTATGTACCGACCACCGACTAGTTACAAACCAAGCAGTGCCGGCACTTCTTCGAGCCGGCCAGTAGCCACTGAGCAGCACTCGTGCATGTAGCCTAGAGTGTAGGTAGGGACTACAATGGAAGGCGATCAGCAGGCATGTGGAAAGGTTTTGTACTCGTAACGTTACATCTAAATGTTACGTTACGTCAGCTTGGTACACAACAGTATGTACGAGTAGCTACATAAATGTAACTCAGTGGCCATGCACAAAAAACAATACGAGTAATCAACATTATGTCCCATTGTGAATTAAGAGCAGGCGTTATTTACGGTAACTTCCTTTTAATTACACCACTCGTCTTCAAAATGTGTGTTATTATTATGTTAAAATTGTTATCTCCTATAAATGTTTTAAATGCACACATACAAACACTCTTTTTTATTACCTATGATATTGCTCTTATTACGTAAAAATTATTATTTCCTATATTTCAATGTAAATATGTCGGAGATGGTATATCTGTCTCTCGTTAGCATCAGGCATATTTTAATTACTGTGGGCGAACTATGGTTAGTGTTGGTTATAGCACGATAGAAAAACGGTTTACAGTTCAAATCAGATTATAACTTACGAACAAGTTAGTCACACTAGTGAATCATACACTGTAGGTACACCTAGGTACAACTCAACGATACGGAAAGCAGACAGTTTCTGAGCACATGTTGTTCGTACGATGTCCAATGTTTCGATCCTCCCGAGAGCTCTGCTCACACCGCTTTTGTAGCTGTTGCTCTCGTCCCACCACGAACTCAGGCTAGACTCTGTCTAGCGCCACGAGATGGCGCTAACGTTCCGAATAGTTAAACGAATGACTCCGACAAATACATATAGATTCCACAAGGTTGTATTTTAGAGCAAGTTGCTGATGGATTATCCTGGCTACAAGGTTGTGTCTATGCAGGTACTCTCCGTTAGCTAGATGAGAACACCCGGAGATAATATGCCTGATTGATTCCCCAGGCCGGAGGCATGCCCGACAGATGTCAACCGTGCCGTCTTTCACAATTAATCTCCCGTAATGGTTCATCATCATAACTTCGTCCATAATTGCACAGACAAAACCTTCGGTTTCTCCAAAGAGTTCAGCGAAACGCAGCCAGGCTACGGACGCTAGTAGATCTACATCGGGCCCATGTTTTGGATTTTTGTGCCCGGTTAATAGCAAGAAGCTCGGGATCTTAAACATGGGTAAATTAGATGTGGGGGGTGTACTAATACTATTTTACTTAACCCTAGGAATACAGGCGTGATGTTCTGTTATGATTTTCCTCCCTCACAAATATTTTCCTCACACACAGATATTTTCCTCACTCACAGATATTTTCCTAACTCACAGATATTTTCCTCACTCACAGATATTTTCCTCACTCACAAATATTTTCCTCACTCACAGATATTTTCCTCACTCACAGATATTTTCCTCACTCACAAATATTTTCCTCACTTACAGATATTTTCCTCACTCACAGATATTTTTCTCACTCACAGATTTTTTTAATGTTGTATTGAAGCGGTCGAGAAATTCATTCCTGCACCGAATTTGTATACATAATCTCGGGACTGCCTGACGGGTTGGCGGGGGCTGGGCACTTGTTTGCCCACGTAAGAGCTTGTTACTTGGATACCAATCGAGTAGGAAACTAGTCAAGTAGTCTAACGTACAGCTTGTGTTTATCTACCCAAGCAAAACTGTGCACATAGATTAAAGTGTGTACCTATGTGACATTTTTATGAAAAAATACAGTGGAACTTCTGTGCACTGTGCGTTTTTACGTTCAAAAGTGCCTTTTGTGTGCCTATTTGAAATAAATGATTTGACTTTGACTTTGACTTTGCACACCGAGAGGTAGTGTTCCTGCGGCCAAGATATTCAATTAGCGTTATTATTGCACTAGTATTTGTGTCTAAGTTTGAGCCCGAACGAAACGGCGCTACGACTACAACGTGCAAAAAAAAAGGCTATCGTGGTTTCGTAAGCACGATGGTTATGTTGTGTTGTGAACTCGCTGGCACACCTGATATTTGCTCGCCGAACAACGAACAAGCCGCTAGTTCCGAGTTCCGGAGGGGACGGTGTGGGTGTTTGGGGCACGGTCGCAGGTGCCGCGGTAACTTTCACAACACTACATTTGTTCAGCACGTCGGCTACTCGGCTCACCTGCGGGGGAGGCTCGGTACTCACCTTGGAATAGACTCTATTTGCTATAATACTTTCAGGCTTTGCCCTGCAATGGGATAATAATACCCGCTGCCGGGCAAAGGCCTCTTCTCACATAGAATAAGAATTGATCATCACGCTTGCTCAAGACGGATTGGCGGTTTCAGACTTATAATAACTAAAAGTCCAGGTTTTGTTTCATCACAGTTCAAATATTACTCTGTCGAATTAGAGTACTATTGTTTTTCCTTTTACAGTTGTGGTTATCATAATTACTGTGATTGTTAATTAATTTTCGAAGGATGATTGCTCACCACTGTTAATGTGACAGCCGTTCAATTTAAAAGCACGTAGTGGCAACGTAGACCCGTTGCCACTACGTGCTTTTCTCCTCCGCTGCATGACTTCAGTGGTCATGCAGCGGAGTGAGACGTGCTACAGACAGCTGTACGACGGTCGTAGTGTAACATAAAGCATGGATCAGACACGGCCGGGGACGCGAGCGCGGGGCGCAGGGCGCGGGGCGTGGGCGCGAGGCGCGGGGCGAGGGGCGCGGGGCGCGGGCGCGAGTGGCAGAGCAGGGCCGTCTTCTAGCAGACGGATCACGACGACAAGACAACTACATAGCGTTCAGCAAGATATACCTACTGAAAGGATCACCAACTCAGCATTTACGTCTGCCAAAGTAGTTTCTGCATATTTAGGCCAAAACAAGTGCTCAACTCTCTTAAACTATATGCTGAACTACCAACTAGTAATCAATTAGAGAATTATGTTCGTTCAAACTCAGCAATAGCCGTCATTAAAATCTCGATGTTAATCCAGTTGTCAATAAAACTGCACTCTCGTTTGATTGATAGCCGACTCAATTGCCAAAGGATATCGTGCCATCAATTGCCATCAATTGCCACTGACCATTAGGGAGCAATTAAGTTGACAGGTAATTGCTGGATAATCGCGATATAAATGATATACTACGAAATGATTTTATGGCAACCGATATTATTGCACAAAATATATATTGCTTGGTGTATTACTTGGTGACCTGGCTAACGTAGGGTGATATAAAGACCAAAAGTGAAATGTGGGATGTGTCATGCGAGTTTGCAGGAATCATGAGCTCATTTTGTAAACCTCACCTTCTTCTTCTTGTTGTCGTGTCGATGATACTCTTCTTCGATATTTTATATTTTTTGAGCCCAGCAGGTGGCCACGTTGTTTGCGGCATCAGTGGCATTTATTAAGGCCCCTCGCCCACGGCGACTTTTTGTACGCGCGTTAGTCGCATTTGCAACGCGCTACAGAAGCGATGCCAACGCGCTACTAACGCGCTACAGCATTGCGACTGTATCGATGCAAACGCGCGACCGCTTTCATTGACCACGCTTCGGCTGTCCACGCTTCGGCTGCTTACGTAAAAGCAGCACCAAAGACAACGTGACTAATTTTGCCTCAACGGATTCCATCTTGCAACTGTGGCCTTTTTGTGCCGTTACTGAATAGCGTTTGCATCGCGACAGAAGCGCGACAGTATCGCGACTGAGAATCGTGGTGTGGGTGAGGGCAAATAACTAGCGACTGCATCGCGACTGTATCGATGACACGCGCGATAGCATCGCTACAAAAAGTCGCCGTGGGCGAGGGGCCTAAGTCATCCAAGGTGCAGGTGAACAGCACACTCCAGCATGTGGGGCCTGGTCTGATCAGAGGCACCGCACTCGCACTGGGTATTGGTGGGTCAATAACCCCCACTTCGAATCCACCACCTCACCTTAAATTGTTACGTTAAAGACCCAGTAATGCGACCGCTCCCCATCACATTTAGGAGTAGATGTGACCCAATTCGCTATTATCGCAGATATCGAGTGACGTCACCAGTTGAGTCCACTCGTAGCGAGATGTGTGCGCTGGTGTCAGGTTTCAAGAGTCTGCGTCTTCAAGCGCTGTTTGCTCAGTGTCGAATGCCACGTCAGTCATGAGAACTCGATCGACTCAAGTGGGTGAGATGACGGATTGACGTCTTCGGTTTTTCGTTCACATTCAGTATTCGGTAACGATTCTGTTGTAGGCTATTTAACAAGTACCTAACTACCTAGATACTCGTACGTATTATAAAACCATGAGTTGGCTTGCGTATCTATCCCTAGGTACAGGCTTGATTGGATTCATTCTTAACCGTGACCATGAGGTAGTTGTTGAGTACAAGTAATAAAGTGGTAGCGGCAGCGCTGAACGAGGTGTCACCTCCCCGAGGCGCGGTTCGTGTGCTGCGTGTTGCGGCGACCGCCATGTCGCCTGCATGACCACCGCAACCAGCGCACAGGACACGAGGCACAGTACCTTCACGTCAGTAGTTGTACTTACTTGCATATCGAGCTGGAGGCAGTGACTGGCACACAGTGTGAATGAGACAGACGAATCTCCACAAAGCAAAACCTTTCGTTAAACTCGAAGTGAAATGAATGAATGAAAATACTTTGATATAACATCATGCCTGTATTCCCGTAAAGGGTGGAGAGAGCCCCACGTAATAGGGGGCGAGCCTATTGCCAATATCCGGACACAGTTCGACCCCCCGGGTACTATTGCCAATGTCCGGACACAGTTCGACCCCCCGGGTACTATTGCCAATGTCCGGACACAGTTCGACCCCTGGGGTACTATTGCCAATGTCCGGACACAGTTCAATCCCCCCGGGTACTATTGCCAATGTCCGGACACAGTTCAATCCCCCCGGGTACTATTGCCAATGTCCGGACACAGTTCGACCTCCGGGGTACTATTGAGCATTCCTTGAAAAAGCCAATAACACTTTCCCCAAAATGAAATCCAGGAGCATTCATCGATATAAACATTCATCGATATAAACATTTTGGAATACTTCAGTCTTTGTTCTCTCAGTTGCATTTAGTTTAACATAAGTCGGTATCGCGAAGCAGTCAGAGAGCAAGTAGAGCTCCGACGATTGGATCCGGGAGGCTTTTAGTGTCTTAATCAATGATTCAGGAGAGCGTAAGAGAGCTCTGCGCCGATCAGTGCGCGTACATTTGTAAACGAAGACGACTGTAAATACGGTCAGCGGTATTTAACTTGTCGCAAAATTACTACAAGTTAAATACCGCTGACTGTATGTCACAATCACAGCTGTCATTTTAGATGATTCATGAGTGATAAATATCACTATATTATAAATAAGTATACGAACAATTTAGCCTATACTTAATTGGCGACTGTAAGTCCGAGGCTATTATGATCTGTAGCACGTCAAATATATTATATATAGAAGCTGTTGGTGTACCTTAATAAATAAATAAATGTAGGTTTGTATTCAATTATCAACATTCCGCGATCATGTCTGTACATACGAGGTGAAGTAAGCGTCGCTCAGGGGCGACCATTTTAGAAAAAAAAACATTGTTGGTCCTACCTATTTGTAAATAGTATTTATAGTAGCAAAAGCACGAAGAGGCAATTTGATGACGAAAAAGTACTAACGCATTACCGTAGACATATGAGCCATAATAATGTTTCTGTTCCCCATCATACTTGTTATTTACTGCAGAGTGTCGTACGGCAGTCGATCGGTGCGATTGCAGGATTATCGCGTGATGGATGAGTCCGGTCGGCGCCCGACACGTGGTCACGCGCGGGACTACAGGGGACGTGCCCGTACCATACACATGGCTGTGATAGACCTCGCTGGAGTTTATATAGAGTGATAGGGTGCCTTCTTCGCAGTGCTTCATTGAGGGCTCGAAAACGATAATCATTCAAACGTTGACAGTTCTAGGTGTTTTGCACATGTGCACTTACAGCATTCTGCAAACTAGGTCAGTTTAGACCGGGAGGAACATTACGAAAATTTCTTACTTTATTTTTTTCTCACGTTTGATAATATATGTTCCTGTGAGCATGGTCGGCCCATAGTCTGCGCCGTGTGTGTGTGGTCAGCTGTCCGCGGCTTACCCGTCACCGCCTAATATTTGATATATCTCGCGCAACCCCCTCAAAGTTCTCATATTTTTCCTGTATTAAAATTTTAATGAATCCAATTTCGCATTTCGTGGCGCGTCATCTCGTTTTCCTGTTTCCACAATTCGGTAAACTTTTGTCTTCGAATTTATCCTTATTTGGTAATAGACGTAAACAAACGCGTGTTTTTTGTTTGCCTCTCTGTGTTGGGACGATATCCTGGTAATTGTACAACAATAAAGAAGGGATTTATTTGAGCGTGTTGTGCATGACTGTACCCAGTAGGTGAATGGTTAATAACAAACGTAATGGATGCTGGAGTAATGGATATCTAAACATGCTATAACTTTTATTTATGATATAAACTGGATTTATTATCGTCCAGTGGGAGTCGTAACAAGCGACCGAAGGGTTATGCCGGGGGACCATCGACGATCGACGGGGTAACGGAGGGGGGGGGGGGGACTAAGGTGTGTACTATCAGATGATAGTAATACGATCGGACATTTGAAGCTCAGACAAATAACAAAACAGAAATTGCGACAAATGAAGTCCTGAAGGTCTAATAAGCTGCGGACGCCAAGCTTCTTATTCGTTAGTGAGACAACTTATAGTGGAGCCTCCGAGCGATCACCTGCCGGTAGCGGCGCCACCCGCAGGCTGTACCTCTACCTACCCGCCATCTATCAGCGCACTGCGTACCATTTTACTCCGTCGAGTAAGGGCGTGACTACACATACTCAATACTTTCCGAAGGTCAATAACTATTTATAAGGCAAACGTTCCCCGGCCGCGCAAACAACCCGCGATAACATCCGCTCAGATTGTGTCAGCACTGTGTTAATATCGCGCACACATACATGCCGCGGTCTTCGGGGAAATATCCGCACGCTCGACACGCATGTCGTGTGTTACTAGCCTTAGCGCGTCGATACTGACACATTAGGTACTGAGATACAACTATATAGGAATCCAATGGGGTACCAGCACTGCCAGCCTTGCCAGATGTCCCGGTTTTTGTAGAACGCTACGACTTTTTGCGCGCGACAGTGACAGACTCAGTCCCGCTTTTCGGGGATAGAAAAATAAGTACATTACATTACTACATGACTTACCTACCCTCCAGGCTAAACCGAGCAGTTCTTTGTGATGTCAGTATAGTAAAGTACAGTGTTATGTATTTTCATTAAAATGCTTTTTCTATGGCTACGAGTATATATCATCAATGTAAACTTTATTTGAAACTCAAAATTTCGATTTTTTATTTTATTATATCCTGATTTTTTTACTGAAAAGGTACCAAATCCCGCTTAGGTACTCCGAAAACAATCTGGCGACGCTGTGCGCTACCTACCAGTTATTTTTGTGCAACTATTTTATACTTGGGAACAATTCTACTAGCCCGGTACCCCACTTTATACTTGGGAACAATTCTACTAGCCCGGTACCCCACTTTATACTTGGGAACAATTCTACTAGCCCGGTACCCCACTTTATACTTGGGAACAATTCTACTAGCCCGGTACCCCACTTTATACTTGGGAACAATTCTACTAGCCCGGTACCCCACTTTATACTTGGGAACAATTCTACTAGCCCGGTACCCCACTTTATACTTGGGAACAATTCTACTAGCCCGGTACCCCACTTTATACTTGGGAACAATTCTACTAGCCCGGTACCCCACTTTATACTTGGGAACAATTCTACTAGCCCGGTACCCCACTTTATACTTGGGAACAATTCTACTAGCCCGGTACCCCACTTTATACTTGGGAACAATTCTACTAGCCCGGTACCCCACTTTTTACTTAAGCTGCCATGTAATTATAATGAATACCAGTAACGCATTTATTAAAATATGAGTTAGGTTAGGTGTAGCCTACATTTAGTTAGGTGTAGCCTACATTTAGTTAGGTGTAGCCTACATTTAGTTAGGTGTAGCCTACATTTAGTTAGGTGTAGCCTACATTTAGTTAGGTGTAGCCTACATTTAGTTAGGTGTAGCCTACATTTAGTTAGGTGTAGCCTACATTTAGTTAGGTGTAGCCTACATTTAGTTAGGAGTGTGTACTTAACAAGCCGGGAAGGTACACAGACCTCTCCGGTGTGTTTGCGCGGTGGTTTACGTTTCGGGAACAGCCTACACTGACATAGGTACCTACTTAGCACTACTTACCATGTTGTACAGCACTGTGTTGCATACCTACACACTAAGTAAGTATACATTTATGAGGTAAGTTGCTATAACGCGTTCAGAAAACTGCGCGAGTTTAATATTCGTTTCGTTCGGAGTATTTTTGATTGCCCCTCCGGTGGTAGTTGTTGGTCATCAAATAAAACCAGACGTCGGTACTTCTACTGACCTACTTCCTGCATGCTGTGAACAGACGAGAGAACGGAATACTCGCACTGTATATTCTAAGCGCGTTATGTTTGAATAGTAACTGAGTCGACTTACTCGATGGAGCCAGTGTAGAGAAAGTAACATTAAAAGACATCACGACACGTATTGTGGCTAAGAAATAACAGTCGCACGGTTCGATCAATCAGGCTGACCATATTTACATACCGAGACTCCTCCGTACCTCGGAAAGCACGTTAAGCCGTTGGTCCCGGCTGTCATTCGTAGATCTTTGACAGTCGTTACGGATCGTCAGAAGCGCGAAAGTCTGACAACCAGTCTTTACCACGGGGTATGATATTACCCAATTAATGGATTGTGGAGGTCAGATAGGTAGTCGCGTCATGTAAAATGCTGGTATTCAGCTGCATCCGGTTAGACTGGAAGCCGACCCCAACATAGTTGGGGAAAGGCTAGGCAGATTATGATGGCATATATGTATATTTAAAAAAGAATCAAAAATAATATAATAAGTGAAAATGAAATATCATTAGAACAGTTGCGCAACAGTCATTTGGACTATGACTATATACTAATGAGAAGAGAAATGAAATGAAATCATTTATTTGAGATTACGAGAAAACTTAAGGTACATCGGATGGTAAATATTTGTGACGCGTTTGGTTTCCGAACTAAGTTGTCGATTGCAGTCGGTTTAAGGTTTGGGGCCACTATTACGTAAACTTTCAAATGAATTTTATCTCATAAAGATGAACCTAAGTTATTCCTATACAATGCGTAATGCAAAGGGTATATACATACAAAGGGTATATACATACCAAGGGGACGGCTTCTTTGGATGATATCAAACGATATTGGAGGGGTTTTTTAATCCTATCTCTACATGTTCGGAAGCTATGAGAATTTTTAATACATCGATACCAGAACCAAATTAGGCGCGCAAAATTACGGAAAGTTATTGACCTACGTAGTGCGGCGATAAGTTTGTTATGATTTGAATTTAAGAAACATATGAAACCGAAAATTTGGTATCAATTCTTAGTTATTTATTTTTGAGTTGAGACTATGTATACTGATTCTATACCAGCTGTTATATTTAGTGCTTTGGGATAGCAATTTAATAGGGTTTCTGTTACACAAATCAACTAGTATTTAAATGTTAACTCTGAAAGTACTACAATAGAATCGCAGGTGACATGAGACGATCATGTGTCGCGGACCAAAACCTACTGGCTGGTCTCGTACTCCAAGGATTCTTTGCGGCTGGTAAAATCAACCCAAAGCACGCAAGCTTGGTGAATAGCGTGAGGTACCCGGATAAAAAGGCCAGAAGCAGCCTTTTTTACTGATTGACCGACGACTAATAAAATAGGGCATTACATTAGGGCAGCAAAACAGGTTGCGCTAATAATAAAGGGCATGACTCGAGGGAAGTCGCCCGGACACGATGGCCTCAGCATCGAACATTTTCAGCATGCGGGGCCGCACCTCCCGAGGCTCCTTGACTGTTCTTTACGCTTTGTATTAGGCATTCGTACCTGCCAAGTGAGCTGATGAAGACGGTGGTAGTGCCTATAATTAAAAACAGGACTGGAGATAACTCCGACAAGTGTAACTACCGCCCGATATCATTGGCTATGACCACAGCTAAAGTGCTTGATGGTCTGCTTGAGAGACTGTAACATAATGTACATACTCACAGTTATCTTCATTCATTCCTCCACGTCAGAACAAGCATTCTGTTACCGTTAGGCGCTGATCTGATTATTTATTACGACACGTTTTATCCACAATCAGTACACAGACACAGCTCCATCTTTAAGATGACACTACGATGATGTAGTGACATCCAAGGGTTGGTAATTTCGGCCACATTGATAGATATCATTTTTCCTATAAACACTATACTTCTAATACAAAATAATTATAGATTTTATCGTATTTTATTTTATTATGACAGCTTTGACAACGACGTCGCCATGGCAACCTTTCTTTCAAATTCTTACCTGCCTGTATCTTTTTAGCTAATTAGATATGAATACTTATTATATTTAATTACTGGCCATCTTCATAACTCAAATTCATATTTTCTGATGTTATTCTACGAGCTGACATTATAGATCCACGCAATCCAAGGATCAGTTCGGGTTTCGCCTCTAAAGCGGATACAATAAAGAGCCTGATACTCCAGGGCTACCTATCCCGGGAATACCCAGCGTACCTCTCCGCTCCGGTACCTGTCGGACCCTACCTACGCCTCCGTCCTCCGTCCTCCGTGAAGGGCTCCTGTGACTATTGGGCCGCGCCTCATCCGAGGGCCGCCTTACCTGGCGGGCTGACAGCGTCTCTGTCGTGCCTCTCTCTCCTGCTGCCGTGCTGCAGCCTGCCCTGCTGCGTGGGCCCTCCTACGGGTGTCCTCCGTGCCGCACACGCACCAGTGACCTGCCCTCATCTGTACCTGCATCTGTCGCCGGCACCTGCCTCGCGTCTATCTCCCTCCATCTGGATCTCCACCTCAGCCTCCTCAGCCCACCTATCACGCATCGTCATCCACACACCCCACCTCCACAAACTACACACCTCTCTCAGTCCATCTTCATCTTTTAATTTGATAGAAATATATCTTTTATTTGTTTCTACCTCCCTTTCTTTATTTTCATTTTAGCTTTATAAGTTTAGTTACTTGTCGCTACACGACAAGACCGCTTAAAGAACACCTAAATTTAAATGACGCACAGTTCGGTTTCAGACTTGGACAGGACTTTCGACAGAATGTGCTATTAGGTCTCTCAAGCAGACTGTCAGCTATTACACAGACAGGAGCACGCCTGTATACGCAGCCTTTCTTGATCTCTCCAAGGCTTTTGACCCGGTTAGGTATGATATTCTCTGGCGCAAATTGAAGGATACTGGTGTGCTGGGTGAAGTAATTAATGTTTTTAAATATTGGTATGACCACCAAACTAACCAGGTCAAATGGCTTGGCGAACTTTCGGACGAGTACGGGTTGGAGTGTGGAGTGAGGCAGAGGGGGTTAACATCTCCTTCACTCTTCAACTTGTACGTGAACGGGCTTATTGATAAGCTGACAGACACCGGAGTGGGATGCTCGATTGATGGTCATTGTATCAACAGTATTAGTTACGCAGATGATATGGTGTTGCTCAGCCCATCAATGGCCGCGCTCAGAAGGCTGATAGGCGTGTGTGCGGAGTATGTGAGTGTGCACGGTCTCCTGTACAATGTTAGCAAAAGTGAGCTCCTGGTATTTCAAGCCAGGGGTCGTAAGCTGGAGGATGTGGCACCCGTGCTGCTTAACACTGTCGCTCTTCGAAGAGTTTAGAAGTTTAAATACCTCAGCCATGTGGTCACCGAGCATTTAAAAGATGATGGGGAGATAGAAAGGGAGAGGAGGGCGATGGCAGTCCGCTGTAACATGTTGGCACGCAGATTTGCCAGGTGTAGTTTAGAGGTAAAGATAACTCTGTTTAAAGCATTCTGCCAAACTCCTCTCTACACATGCAATCTGTGGGTCAACTACACGCAGCGGGCCATCAACGCTCTCCGAATACAATATAATAACGCGTTCAGGGTGCTGGTGGGGCTCCCCCGCTGCTGTAGTGCGTCTGCGATGTTTGCGCACGCGCATACAGATGGCTTTCACACTGTGCTGCGGCGCCGCATCGCTTCGTTGATGCTCCGTACGCGTGGGAGCGCCAACACCATCCTGAAAATTAATTAATTTTTAATAATAATAAGATTTTTTTTTACGATTTTTTATATTTAATTTTTTTAATGATTTTTAATATTTAATTTTTTAATGTTTTTTTTAATGTAATATTTTAATTTTTTAATGATTTTTAATATTTCAATGTAACAGTTTTTTTTTTTTTACTAACACATGTATTATGGATCAATGTCTGAAATAAAAAGATTTTATTTTATTTTATTATTATTTATTACACCAGAGGAAAGGCTAAAAGTTCCGCAGAGAAAGCAAATATGGGAAAGTATACCGATTTGGAAGAATATCTTACACCATTAGTGCCGAACACGACAATATAACTTTGTTGACTGCAGATAACAGAACATAATAAGATAAGTTAAAAATAAATAAATAAATAATAACTTGCTGATTAGGCATTAAGGTGAAGTATAATCAATAAAATTTAAAAGTCAAAAATTTATAAAAAATCAACTGGATCCTATACCTATTTTTTCAGCAACTCAATTTTTTTTCCAATAATTAATTGAGACCCTTGTTTAAGTAAAATAAAATAAAAATGAAGAATTTATGATACGAACTAGAAAAACTAAAAGAAAAAAAAAACTTAAACCTGATAAGTAATAAATAAAACCGTGTTACATTTTGATGGAACATTAAAGAACATTTAGAACACAATGTAACACGCTTTTATTTATTTCTTATCAGGTTTAAATTATTATAAACTGTTTAGTCCTTTTTATTAATAAGTAATACAAGCTTGTTTTTAAAAAGTTTTTTTTTCTTTTAATTTTATTTTTAACTTTTTAGTATTTTTGATGCGAGATTGACTACGGCGTGGTTCGTAGCGCGTAGCAGTGTTTTTTCCGTTATATGTGTTTACTGCACTTAAGCTATCTGTTCATCTTTAGTCCCTGGTTACCATCGAGCATCAAAGCACTCGTCAAGACGAATCAAACGAACCCAAACTCGATGGGGTTATGTTGTTTAATTACCGAGTTCCTATGGCCATCTTCCAGCTCCATCATCAGACCCTGGTTACCATCGAGCATCAAAGTACTCGTCAAGACGAATCATACGAGCCGAAACTCGATGGGGTTGTGTCCTTTAATTACCGAGTTCCTATGGCCATCTTCCAGCTCCATCATCAGACCCTGGTTACCATCTAGCACCAAAGTTCTCGTCAAGAAAGATCAAACGAGTCCAAACTCGATGGGGTTGTGTCGTTTAACTACCGAGTTCCTATGGCCACCTTCCGGTTCCATCATCAGATCTGCTTCATGTCATAATAATTTTGCATTGTCATCCGATTTACACATGCATGCAAAATTTCAGCTCAATCGGTTGAAGATATCTGTTTCAAAATTGAGTTGCAAGAGTCCACCCTGAAGTGTATGAATATAATATGTATGTTCCTTTACTTTAGTAAGTAAGTACACTCCTATATAGCTATCATGTATGCTGAGTTTACACTATACCTCCTAAGTGCTTATTTTATAATTACTCAGTCATTAAATAGTACTACACAGATGTGGTTGTTTCCTTGGAACCACCCCTTAGGGAGCCCAACATTACATGGCGACCCTGCTTCGGGACTCTGCCAAGGGGATTTTTAGTAGTTGATCAGAGTTTCAGTTATTCCAGCATAATTACCACAGTGAAATAATAATGTGTCGCTCAACTGTGGAAAAAGAAGATGTTTTCCTCAGCCAAAACGCGGGGAGGCCATCATGACGCCACGGGGAACGGCTTAGCATGTGAACTACATTGTGCTGGCCATTATTGGAATCTTGGCAGTTTATGTTGGCCTGCGGATGTACAGGAACTGCCACCGCACATGGATTCAGCAGGAAATTGGGATGAGTACCATGCAGAGAATTAGATCATCCATCAGAGGACGCACAGAAGGTACCGAGAATCAGTAATAATCCTGTGAATAGTGAAAGTGTTGTGTTTTTATTTTCATCTTTTCGTAAAAACAACAGTGAGTGAACTAGCTAAGCGATATCATATTTCATAACGCAAAAACTTAAAGGCGCTAGAAACCTGCACGGACATTCAGCCATAAGACACCAAACCTGCACGGACATTCAGCCATAAGACACCAAACCTGCACGGACATTCAGCCATAAGACACCAAACCTGCACGGACATTCAGCCATAAGACACCAAACCTGCACGGACATTCAGCCATAAGACACCAAACCTGCACGGACATTCAGCCATAAGACACCAAACCTGCACGGACATTCAGCCATAAGACACCAAACCTGCACGGACATTCAGCCATAAGACACCAAACGGAAACAAATGCAACGTCGGATCATCATTTTTTTTATTTTGCTTCGTCGCATTTAAGTAGAATGTGTTACATTTATGCAATCCTATTAATAGATTAAGAATATGAGTAATATTTTGGAACAAAATTTATGACTTATATAATTACGTAATTATTTAGTAAAAAAGGGACAAGCGAGATATAAAGGAAATGTTATTTCAACAAAGTTAGAGCAAGCAAAAAGCGGTTACGAAACATGTTGTAAAATATTTTTACTTTTAGAAAAGAGTGAATATATTAACTTGGTATCAGCAATAGATCTTTATGAGAAAATAAAACAAAAATACAAAGCAATAAATAAATTGTGTATTTTTCCCGTTACAGTAGATTTAGGAAAAATGGATTTTGACCTTAAGGTGGCGTGTAGTTTGATTTCAGTAATGGATGGTGCTGAGGCCACCACCAAGCGCATTGACTCCGTGGAGATGTATGCTGGCATGCTGGACGGCCCCGGTGAAGCATTATTTATTACTTTCGTTTTAAAAAGTAGGCTAAATGAGAACGCAAAGTTGAAAATTTCTGGATCATACAAAAGTATTCAAGAATTAATTGATAATTTGAGGAAATATCTTTTACCCACAAAATCATTTATGGCCATACAGATGCAGCTTAAAAATATTCAACAGAGTTCGAGGTCCATAGAGAATTATGGTTCTGAGGTAGAAAAGTTATTTACAAAGCTAACAATTACTCAGGCAGGTGGAAAAACGGAAACATTTTCTATTTTAAAACCGATCAATGAAATCATTGCTATAAAACGGTTTTCAGATGGCCTGTGTAGCTCGAAGCTGAGCACCATCATCTCGGCACGCGGGTTCAGCAGCTTAAAAGATGCCATACAATCAGCGAAAGACGAAGAGTGCACGTCTTTCCAACCATCAGGCAATATTTTATAAGTATCTAAACATGGACGAGTTTCACATAATAATAGGCACTCACCACGTTATCAAAGAGGTACACATACTTTCAGTAGTCAATATGGCAACAGTTACCCTCGTGGACACCAATCTAATAACAGTTACAACCGAGGACAAGGTTCTCGTGGAAATGTTAGAACAAACCATCGCTCATCGTTTAATAATCAGCGAGGTAATAGAGGTTCAAGATATCTTAGAAACCGTGGACGAGGCCGAAATACGTTTTCAGTAGAGCAAGTAGATGACAAGCGTCAATACGACAAAGATGATAATGCAGGTACATCAAACCAGTTTTTTCGATCTTAAACATTTTATATTATCATTCCGAGGTAATGCGAAGTATATAACCTTTTATATTAAAAATATTAAATACTATTGGCTCATAGATACGGGTGCAACATTGTCAATTATTAAAAATGAAATGTTACCAAAAGATATCATTGTTCATAGCAATAATACTTTAATAAATGGTATAGGTGGTCAGCGACGTTCTCAAGGTTCTGTAAATTTATTATTACAGCACGACAATGTCACGTTCCAGCATAACTTTCTTATTTTTGATTCGCTGCCACTAAGAGCAGACGGAATCATAGGCTTAGGCTTTTTAGAAAAATTTCGAGCAAGTATTAATGTAGATACAAATAATTTAACACTCTTTAACAATAATGAACAACATTATTTACAATTGGTCGATGAACGTGATAAGATGAAACATTCCATATTTATTCCGGCACGTTCGGAATCAATTCATTTTATTATTGTGAATGAGAATGTAAACGGAGAAGTTGTAGTGTGTAGTAGAGAGTTACCGAAAGATGTGTTTATAGCAAACACAATGGTACAAGTTAATAATAATGGAATTCCGGTCAAAATACTTAATGTTTAAAATATTTGGGGGTTTGGCTTGACCGATCACTTAGGTGGGCTAAGCATATTAATGAGACTCGAGAAAAGGTGTTAAAATTAGTTAATATTATGTTTAAAATTCTTTCTGGATCTGGATGGGGAGTACATCCCAAACATCTGAGGCGGTTATACATCTCAACAATTCGGAATAGAATCGATTACGCTTGTTTCCTTTATGATAGTAGCTGTGAAACTCACTTAAGTAAATTAGTCAGGGTCCAAAACGTTTGCATGAGGGTTATCGGTGGCTTTATTAAAACCACGCCGATTCACGTTATGGAAAATGAACTATACCTGCAACCGTTGAAGTTTCGCAGGTACTATCTAGTGGGTAAATTCTGGCTCAAAATAAAATCATACGCTGATAATAATATTATCGCTATATTAGAATCAACCAACAACAAGCACATTGTCAAGAACCACACTGGAAAAAAAAGATACCATTGTTAGTCAGAATTCATGAGTCTCTTGATTTGCTACCTGTGTACACGAGCCCAAAGCTTGAAATGTTCTCATTGGATACTTGGGTTCACAGGATTGATCTGTCTCAGGTCATATTTCCTAGATTAGGTTTGGTTGCGACTAAAAAGCACTATCAAATTGCTAAACTCAGTGAGATAAGTACCATGTTTTTAAGTAACGCGTACTCAGGATTCTACAAAATATACACAGATTGCTCCAAAGACAAAATAGGTTCGGGAGCAGCATTTTTTGATCCACAAACTAAAATTGCAGTGCAATTAAAGGTAAACTCAAAATGTAATATAATGTGTACCGAACTTGTGGTAATAGATGAAGCATTGTCTTACATTGACTCACTTGAAAGTGGCAATTATGTTATTTTGAGTAATTCGAGAAGCGCTCTTCAACATTTGACTCGGTGTACCTCGAGTTTTCGGGGTACTCCGATTGCCTACAGCGTGATCAAATCGATTTCTAAACTTATTTCTAAGAACAAGAATATTGTACTGCAATGGATACCGGCTCATATTGGCTTGCAAGATAATGAAGTAGTGGATCGATTGGCGAAAGATGCTTGTGATGATGGGTTGGTTTGTCCACTCTCTCCCGTGCACAGTGATTTTTTGTGTGTAGTTAAAGAAGAATGCGCTAAAATGTGGCACGAACACTTCGATCAGAGGTCACTGAGCAAGGGAATCTGGTATCGGACGATCCAGCCAACACTTTCTCGTTGTTCATGGTTTGATCAGGCAAATATGAGTCGGCCAGAAATTGTAATGGCTTTTCGACTTCGATCAGGACACATTCCAATGAACAGTTTTGCATTTCTCATGGGTAAAGTTGCGTCACCAAATTGCCCGGAATGTAATATAGTGGAAGACACTTACCATATACTGATGGAGTGCGTCCGGAACGAGGCCGAAAGAGTCATATTGGTATCCAAGTCACTGGATGTTGGAAGGTGTAATAGCATTCTTGCGTCCCCATTGTCAGTGGATGCAAGACTCTTATATAAATTAGCAAAAATAGGATTTAGATCATAAGGAATAATTGTTTGTACCGATGAGATTTACACTCTCTATAAATAAAATTGAAAAAAAAAAATAAAAAAAACTTAATGTTAGTGAAAAGGAAGTAAGTTTGCCATCTTTTATACCAGATCTCAAGAAACTGGGAGACTATAATATTTGTCAATTTAATAGGATCAATACCAACGTTACCAGGGTGAAAACATCGTTATCTAAATTAAATCTAAATTATTTAGACGGAGAAGAGAAACAATCAATTGAGGCATATGTGCAAAGTATGCGGACGTTTTTCATTTAGAGGGAGATAAGTTAACAACAACGAATATTTATGAGCCACCCGAACAAACATAGTTACATACATACATTCATACATCGCAAGTTAAATAAAAGCTTGTAAAAAATAAATTAATACACGCACGCTACCCCGGATATAAAAAACTTAGCAAGGGTTATGAAGAAAGCTTTGAACGATAAAATATCAAAAGATTTTATAAATAAAACGATATCCTCGGCAGAAAGTGAAATATAATCACGAGTTGAAGAGTTGGAGGTTGAAGGGTTGAAGGAGCCCTGTAACGCGAAATATTGACAGGAAATGGCAAAATGAAGGCAGAAATGCTCGAAAGAGGCATCATAAAAACTCCATTAAAACATGAAATAGTAGTTAAAGTACAACCGACGCGACATTAATGCTTATTGTAATATTATAATCAGAGCACGCGAGCCACCGGGAACTCTTGGAAAGCATCGATAAAGAGCGGGCTGACCATAAAGCACAACTTGCACGAATCAAGCGCCGCCGCCGCCGCCACCGCGCGCGGCGTACGCCCGGCCGACGACACACTGCGGCGTCACCGCGGCCCGCGTGACACGTGAGCAGGATGTCCGAGTGATAGTACACGTACACTGCAGCTGCTACCGCTGGTTTATGGTGCAAAGAACAAGTGGGGAGAAAACAGCCGCTGGTGCTTGACAGGTTAATATCCCCATGAGCGAAGGGTATTCAATCATAACATGAAATAATTTTCCGCCCAGCATTTTTCTTCCCTGTGTGTGCCTGCGCACGTTACCGTTCTGGAGAACAATCCATTCATTTCAAAATATTACGCGCCTCATAACACACACACATGCGGTACGACGTCGTTGTACAGTGCGCGGCGCGCGGCCCGGCGGTGGTGACGGACTGCGCCTTTGGGCCGGCCGGTGGCCTTCTCCGGTTAATCACCACAGTCTACAATGAATTGGGGAAACTTGATGTGATATTATTGTGAGATTGTATAAGTCAGAGGTTGAGTGGTGTGGTGAGGCATGAGACAATCTTTCAGTTTAATATAGGTAGGTACAATATTAGATAGCGTTTGGCAATATTATAAACCAAGTATGCGTATACTTAATACACCTCATTATGATCTTGAAACAACACGTGGTAGTTATTATAGTTATTAATAACTTCTGCCAACAAAATCTTCATCTCGTCTTGTTGGTCAATTATGAAATATGTATGATACTCGTAGTTAAACCCAACATTCTACTCAGATACCAAAACCAAGACTTAAATTTCATTACGGAATCATAACAAAGCTGAAAATGCTATCTACATAAAGTGACAGACGTTCAAAAACATCAAGCAGCAACTTCCACGAACGGCGAGCGCATAATCGGATCAGTCGCAGCGAGTCTGTGAGCCGCCGCCGTCCGGCCTGCGGGCTCCGGGCGACATTCAGATGGAAACGTTTTGTGATTCACACGGCGAGTCAAGAAACTGCGACACGGCACGGCTCCCGGTCGGCTCTCGGACGACTCCAGGACGACGGTAAATTTAACCTTTTGCCGTTCCCCGGGAATTAAACACCATTGTTTAAGTTTGTATAAAACGTACCGAGCGACCCGCCTGCCCCGGATAACCGGAACATACATACTACTAGCACAATTGCGGACACAGTTTATGGTCTATTGTTGATTTTCTCCCTACTGCGCCTAATTCAAGCGATGAAACCCAGCAATGTATGTGATTGTTGTCGCTACTGTCGCGAGTGATCGTGTCGTGGTGTGATGGATGTTTGTTATTTAAGTGGGTTGTAGCCGTCGGAGGACAAGTGAGCGAGGGAGTAATAAGTCAGGGAGGGCTCGCAGGTCCATGTTTATTGTTATTTTTATTAAAATCCCTCGCGACGTGACGGCCGGTCAAAGTCCCGATAGAATTATACAATTTCGACGGCACGGTTGGCGCAGTGGTTAAGCGATTGACTGCTGCGATGCGTGTCGCGGGTTCGATTCCCGCACGGGACAAATATTTGTATGGCCTACAAGTAGTTGTTCCTGGTCTGGCTGTTGTGTGACTCACATACACAATGTGAGTTTAAATGTTTTTAACGCACCCACGATACAGGAGAAATTCGTAGTGTGGGGCAAGGTTTAAAAAAAAGAAATTGTTAAATTGCGACGTCTACGTTACGGGGACTCATGTATATTCACAAACAAAACTGAAAATATACATTTCGCTTTCTGAAATCGTATGAATGGGCTGCGTGAACATTTTTATGGCGAAGTCACAGATGGATTGTCGAATCCGCTGTTTAACATAACCGCTAGCTCTTTTACAAAACAGCTCCAGCGGAAACAGGTGAACGACGTTTAGTAATTTTCCATAATTACTGAATTTTAACACGCAAAATTGCATAAACTTTTTGTATTTATTAATGTAGCGGGTCAACGATTAGAAGTTATGTAAAACGGCGTGAAATAAAACGTCAGGTTGTGGATTTTAGTTCTAAATCTTGTCGCTCGTGACTTGTAACAATAATAATGGCGTCCGAAACAGAAATAAATAAAAATAAGTAATATGAGTGAAAATGGCTCTAACTTAAGTGAAAACATTAAGGTAATAAGTAATTATATGGACAACAATGGAGTTTTATGAAAGTCAGTCCTAAAAATACTGAATAGCCAAGTATGTAACAGCGACCAACTTGGGCGTAGTACTCGTCGGGCGCAGCCGCGGCGCCGCACGCTGCGCTCACCCGGCTCTAGCATGGATGTTCACAGGTCTGACCTAAACCTTTTGGTCCGGGTGCCCTAGCTTAGCTACTGCTACCTACTCGGCATTGGAAGCCACATCGAACACTTACAGTAACCGTGATGAGCCATTCTGCATGACTACTGAACGTGGGTACCAGTTCCATTCTGCATGACTTCTGAACGTGGAGCAGTTTTGTTAAACGTAACGCAATGGCAATTCAACCGAACGTTATTCAACTGTTTTACATAACGGAGCTGTTTTGTAAACGAGCATGCGATGAAAAACAGCGTATTCGACTATCGATCTGCGACAGTCATATAGTCTGACTGACTAGATGTGCCCTTCAGTTTCTCCCGCATACATATGGTTCGATCCCAAGGGAATATCGGGATAAAAAGTATCCTATATGTTAATCCTAGTTATAAACCATCTGTGTGCCAAATTTCATCCAAGTCCGTTCAGTAGTTTTTGCGTGAAAGAGTAACAAACATCCATCCATCCATACAAACTGTCACGTTTATAATATTAGTAGGATAGGATAATAGTAATATGTATTGATAATAGTAATATAGAGTTGAAATAAAGATAATTATAATATATAATTAATTACCGAAACTTTCAGTAGCGCCCATTGAGTAAATCGGACTGCGCGCTAAAATTCTTCCATACAAGCTTTGAAACCCCCCCATTGTTCCCATCCATTGTTCCCATCCATTGTTTGGGTTTGCTTTGGGGTTGTTTGTTGGGGTTTTGGGGTTTGTGGGTTTTGGGAAAAAAACTGGCAATCTTCATAATTAATTTAGATAAGTATTCAAAGTTTCAAGTTTAATAACTCAAGAAATAAGATTTTTCATACAAACGAAATCCCCTCATTTCACCCTCTTAGGGGTAGAACTTCAAAAAATCCTTTCTTAGTGGATGCCTACTCTTCACGAAGAACACACCCTCCAAATTTCATGTCTCTAGGACCAGCGGTTTAGGCTGTGCGTTGATGTATCACTCAGTCAGTCAGGACTTTGAATTTTATATATCTAAATAGATAGAAGACATGTGTTTACATTGAAATAAAGGAGATATACTATATTATAATAATATTATATATAGTGAGTCCAGTGACTTCGGCCGCTGTAGTTGCGTCGAGCTCGAGCGACGAATACTTTTCACCGCCGACGACACCACCACCAGTACGTCGACGCGGAAGAGGCCGACCACCGGCCAGCTTAGGACTCCGAGGCCCTCCGGCCTCTGATAGGGTCCCCGCTGCCGGTGGAAGTGTGCAGCGCATGAGATGGACACAAACTGTCAATGAAAATGTCATGCGCGCATACTTTGGGGCTACAGAGGGGGGAAGTAACTTGACTGCGTACCGTGGTCGGATGCTCTCTCTGTTTCAGGTGCTCGAGCCAGCTGTCAACGTGTCAACGCAACGACTGTCGGATGAGGTGCGGGTTATCCAGCGTAACCATATGCTGGATGACGTTGTACTTGATCGACTACGCCTCGAATCACGGAATAGCCACGTTGCGCCTGCTTCGTCATTGGTCGCGGGGCAACTGCAAAATTTACCCAGTTTTTCATCGCGACCCAACCGCGTTGATAAAGAGGATGATGATGAGGCTATATCCGTGAGTTCCCAGTGCAATGTAAGATTGAGGAGCGCTTTGGACGATGCTTTCCGTGAGTACCGATCTATTCCGCCTGGACTCAGACCAAGTTTACCTCGTTTGCCCATGCACAAGAAAAACAAGGCGCTGGTGTGTGCTCTAGACTCGCAGCTGTCAAATTACTTTAACGACAGCAAAGACCTCACCGATACCCATTCAATCTTGTACTGTGCGGCTGTTGCGGCATGTCGTGTGGCTCATGTCAAATTCCCGAACAGTGACAGAGCCACACGACCAAAACCAGCTGTACCAGCTTGGCAGTGCAGGATTGAGCTTCGTATCGGGGAGACTAGAGCACTCATCGGCAAGCTAATCTGCTTCAGGGAGGGCAATACTCGCCCTAGAGTGATGCGTTTTGTGAGGCGGGCGTTCTCGGGGACTGATATTAGTTCTCGAGATTATTTGTTCCGCGTCACAGAACGTATCGACTACCTGAAGCAGAAGATCTGTGCATGGGCAAACCGTATTCGTCGGTACAGGCGGAGAGTGGAGCGGTACACTCAGAATCGCACATTCCAGAGCGACGAAAGGTGGGTTTACAGGGATTGGGAACGACAGGACCAATGTGTGACTGACACGCACCTACCAGATGATGACGCCATGTGTTCGTTCTGGCAAAACATCTGGTCGGTGCCTGTCAGTCACACCGAAGGAGATTGGACTGGGAAGATCGAGCGAGCGTGCGAACTAATACCAGAAATGGAGCCACTTATCATCAGCCCCCAAGATATTGCTCGTGCAGTCCGTCCGTTGCCTAACTGGAAATCTCCAGGGCCGGACGGGCTGCACAACTTTTGGATAAAGTGGTTCCAAAGATCGCACGCCCCCTTGGCATCCCAGTTCCAGTCAGCCTTAGAGTCAGGGTCGCTGCCCCAGTTCCTATCGACAGGAATAACCCACCTGCTCCATAAATCAGGTAGTACCGCGGATCCCAGAAATTATAGACCGATCACTTGTCTACCGACGTTCTATAAAGTTCTTACATCCATTTTGAGAGCTAAAATTAATAAACATATAGACAGCAACTCCATCATGTCTGTCTCTCAAAATGGATGTAACAACGGGTCCCGCGGTACTAAGGAGCTACTTCTCATTGATATGGCCATTAGCCAACAGGTTCGTCGTTCCCGAAAGGATCTGTCGACATGTTGGATAGATTATAAGAAGGCCTATGACTCGGTGCCACATGCATGGCTCATGAGGGTGCTGGAATTGTATAAAGTAGATACAACTCTGCGCACCTTCCTGATGACGTGTATGGGGCAATGGAGGACGGTCCTTCGCTATCCAGGATGTCAAAATATCCAGAGGAATAGCGAGCCGATAAGGATCGAGCGAGGCATATTCCAGGGCGACAGTTTGAGTCCGCTTTGGTTCTGCTTAGCCTTGAATCCTCTAAGCACGCTGCTGGAAGATTCAGGTCTAGGCTATCGGCTGAGGAGAGGTGGTCAGGTTATATCTCACCTCCTATACATGGATGACCTAAAACTCTTTGCCCCCAACAATTTGCAACTGATGGAGCTACTGAAAATTACTGAAACTTTCAGAAGCGCCATCAGGATGGAATTTGGTGTGGACAAATGTGCGGTCATGCATGTAAAGCGAGGGGAGATCGTGGAAACCGTGGGAACCCAACTCTCGGATTCCACAAATCTTAGAGCCCTCTCCGCATCCGAAACCTATAAGTATTTGGGTATGTCGGAAGCGCTAGGCATCAATGTTACTGACATGAAGCAATCGTTGAAGGAGCGCTTCTTTGGCCGCCTGAAAAAAGTATTTAATAGTCTTTTATCAGGCGGGAACAAGGTGCGCGCCTTCAACGGTTGGGTCATGCCGGTTTTGATGTACTCTTTCGGCATACTCAAATGGACTCAGACCGAACTCGACGCCCTGGATAGGAGGGTCCGTACGCTGCTAACTGCAAATCGAATGCATCACCCACGGTCATCGGTAATGAGGCTGTATATCCCGCGAAAGTGTGGAGGTCGAGGCTTTTTAAACGCTAAGAACCTCCACAATCGCGAGATATGCAGTCTCAGGGAATATTTCCTAAAAACCGACGTGGGGATGCATCGACATGTAGTCGCGATGGACAAGGGCCTTACACCGCTCTCCTTGGGTAAAGAGAACTGGCGCAAGCCAGTTGTGCTTGACACTAATGAACGCATGGAGGTATGGCAGAGTAAGGAGCTTCACGGGCGCTTCTTTCGGGCCCTACATGGGCCCGATGTAGATCTACTAGCGTCCGTAGCCTGGCTACGTTGTGGTGACCTCTTTGGAGAAACCGAAGGTTTTGTCTGTGCAATTATGGACGAAGTTATGATGACGAACAACTACCGGAGATCTATTGTGAAAGACGGCACGGTTGACATCTGTCGGGCATGCCACCGGCCGGGGGAATCAATCAGGCATATTATCTCCGGGTGTTCTCGTCTAGCTAATGGAGAGTACTTGCATAGACACAACCTTGTAGCTAGGATAATCCATCAACAACTTGCTCTGAAATACAACCTTGTGGAATCGGAGGTGCCGTACTACAGGTATGTGCCCGACCCAGTTCTCGAAAATGGTAATATCACATTGTACTGGGATCGATCCATCATCACTGACAGGACTATTGTTGCCAATAAGCCTGATATAGTGGTGGTGGATCGATCAGAGCGACGCGCAATGATTGTTGACATAACCGTCCCGCATGATGAGAACCTCGTGAAAGCCGAGAAAGATAAACAAATCAAATATCTTGACTTGGCTCGCGAGGTTGTTGACATGTGGGATGTGGACTCAGCGATCATTGTGCTGATAGTCGTGACAGCCAATGGCTTAATAGCCAAGAGCCTCGACCAACACCTGAGGAGGCTCTCGTTGGGCAGCTGGATCAAGGGCTTGATTCAGAAAGCGGTACTTCTGGACACGGCTCGCATTGTCAGGAGGTTCCTCTCTCTGGAGCCCTGACCACCGGTAGCTTGGACCCTGTTCCTGATACCGATGGGCTACTATTTTTTATATTTTTAAATGTTTTTATACTTTTTATATTCTAATATTTAAAAATATAATTTATATGATTACATTAAAATAAAGGAGATATATATATATCCCCACCGCCGTATCTCTACGTTGACGTCGTGTTGGGGCTTGAGCGCTCTAAGCTCTAGGTCTGTGACGGAAGAGTTTACTTTGCCGGATCAGGTCTAGGGTGAGGAGCCGGACCAAGAAAGATACATAAACCCGCAGGGCAGCATGTGGCGAGCTGTTGGGCAGTAGCGACCCCACGGACACGGGAGAAGTCTTGTTCCTCACCTCTTGCTTGCCTTTATTGGCTGGCTTGAGTGGAGATTCGCAAGAGCAAACGTGCTCGGGGGAAGGAAGTATTCCAGTAAGATGCTGGTTGGAATATTGACCGTACTTCTGGGATTGTCCTGATAGCCATGGAATACCTCTCCACTCCTCATAAACACCTCACTACATGTTGCCCCCTTGCCTCTAAGACACTATGTGCTAGCGACCGTTTTCGGGGGCCCATTATTGAATGTGCAAGTCACCCTGCCATTTTATCTGTGTTACTTATATAAACCATTGATCAGGCAGGGGACATAGTTCTTCAATAGTTCAAGGTAACCAATCCACTATAGCCACCCAAACCCATAACCAATATGTTTTGTTTCCATGTTCTGAAATAGTCCTGCACCAACCGGGGGTCGTCCTTGGGTGCACTTGTATAGTGCATACAGGGATAATCGTCGGTTGGTGCCTCTTCATCATTTAGATTTGTTTAAAGGGCCTCTGCAAGTTGGTTTCGGCCCCTCGTACGCCTTCCAAAGGTCCGAGACCCCAGGGTCCCTAGAAATATCAAAAGAAACAATAAATAATAATATAATATAATCGTAGTAGTAGTAGGAATAGGATAGGATTTCTGCGTCACTTCACCGTGTACTCGGCCCATGGGCAACGTGACTGTCACATATTTTATTAATTATTTCATTTAGTAGGCGACGTTATCAATTGTGACGGTACAGAGCATTTCACCACTATGTCCGAGAGCACGTAAATGCATGCGATTGGAGATTTCTCTTCGTGGCCCATAATTATGAAAATATCAAGCTCTGAGCCTGCTGTGGCTGATCGTAGCACGGTGCAGCTGCATTTGGCTCACAGTGCCTCTCGACAAATGAACGGATTATATTTACATAGATCACATTGAACATTGAGCGCAAAGCACTTACAGCGCGCACGCAATCATTGAGTTGTAAGAGCACTCGTAGCGTTTTTATCATTTCAATGGAACTCCGCATGCATGTTAATAGCTCGCTTGACGCTCCTGTATGTTATACTGATTGGTTTAGATACCCGTCCACGGTCTCCTGGAATTATTCAGAATACGTAATGCTCGTGTACGGTCAGTGATTATTCACGTAGGATTCGGGTTGGAATAAACGTTGTATTCAGTCTGCATTTGTATGCAAAACTCTGCTAATTGACACGTGATTCATTTCAAACTCTGCTAATTGTGACGTGAACGCGCAGAGCAACGTAAATATATGTATAGACCAGCTAGAAAAGCAAATGAAGGATTTTCTAGAAAATCATAGTTCTGCCGTGATTGAGCTACGTAATATCTCCCCTAAGCCTAATGAAAACGCAAGTGACTTAACGGAAATAGTCGTGGGTGTGTGTAGATCATTGGAAGTGCAGGTAAAACCGGAAGAGATTCGGGACATTTATCGAGTGCAGAGTAGCCAAGGCCCTTCTAAGCAAATTTAAAAATGCTTAAAAAAATAATTTAATTATTATTGCACTGAAAAACACAGTACTTCGCGCTGTGCGTGATTTTAACAAAGGAAAGCCACTCTCCGAAAAATAAATAGTGAGCAGTCTGGCTTGATTGGTGAACGCTCCCCCATCTACATCGCTGATCGTCTTTCAGCAACTGCCAGGAAACTTTTCTACGACGCACGAAAATTTGCTAAAGTAATGGATGCCAATACTGCTGGAGGGCAAATGGAAAAAAAATATTCGCAAGAAAGAAGGGAAACACTGGTACTTATATTCTCTGAATTCCAGCTTCCACAACGTACTGCATGATAATTAATTTCTTCACTGTTCAAGTAACATTAGCTTCTATATTATGTAGGCATAATCCTATTTCTTATTCTTATTTTATAACCTTTTGTAACTACTTTAAAGAGTCACATTCATACACTTACAAAAACCAAATACATAATACAACTTTACAATGTATCACTCAAGTATCACTCAAGTAACACTCAAGTATACAACTTACTCAAGTACACTCAACATACTCACAAGTCACAAAGTTTATTATTTTTAGTAAATGGTTTCTATCTTTACAATGTATCACTCAAGTATACAACTTACTCAAGTACACTCAACATACTCACAAGTCACAAAGTTTATTATTTTTAGTAAATGGTTTCTATCTTTCGACGCAATACGCTTTGAGAGAGCAATTTCGAACATATTGTCTATTTCATGTTTTAATAGGGATTATTAATGTCCAATTCTGTAATGCCTTAAGGCTGGAAGGAAGACTAAACGTGAAATCTTTAACTGCACATCACATTAAATTAAATAAAAATGAATAACGTGAATGAAATCATAAATAGCTTGGATACATATGGGTCTCACGAATCCTATATCTGCTCCCCTGATAGATGCCTTCAGATAATGGGAAACCCCAATAAAACTATGAATGTCCTGCATCTAAATATACGCAGCATTAGTAAGAACTTCGATAGCGTCCTGGTGTTATCATCTTCTATAAAAATTAGGTGTGACGTGATAATTTTTTCGGAATGTTGGCTGAACGAAAATACCAATGTCCCAATTCTCCAGGGATACTCGGCTTATTCGTCTACAAATAGCCTAAATAAAAATGATGGTCTAGTTAGCTACGTTCTTACAGTTTTACAACATAGTATTATGGAGCCGGAGTTTGTTGATGCTAACTGCCTAATCTGCTGACTTACCGACATAATAATCATTGCTGTGTATAGGCCGCCATGTTTTCGTAAAACTGATAACTTTTTATATAGTCTCAATACTTACTTGCTTCGGTATCCTCCCACAAAAATATATTTCTGGTGGGCGACATGAACATTAACATTAGTACAACTAACAATGATCCAAATTATAATGAATATATGATTTTGACTGCATCACACGGGCTCTTACCGGCCTATACTTTCCCTACCAGAGATAAACATTGCTTGGATCATGTCATGATTAAAGTGGATAAATTGGTAGTATCGCTTATTCTGGACAGTCACATTACCGATCACGTTCCCGTACTCGTTTGTTTGAAAAATGTACCAAAACGTCATACGACTAAAGTCCTCTCGAAAGTAAATATGCTTAAGGTTGTTACTGAAATTGCAAAAACCGATTTTAGTACCATCTTTTCTATGAGCAATCCAAATTGGGCTACTCAATTCCTTATTAATACTATAGTGTCTATAATATATGACAATACCATTACCTCATGCGTTCCTTCTAGTCTGAGGATAATCAAGCCGTGGATCACTCCAGGGCTACTAAGATGCATTAGGAATAGAGACAACATGCACAGAGAACACAATAAAACACCGGACAATTATACTATAAAATTAACCTATGTGCGTTATCGCAACTTTTGCAATAAGCTTTTACAAAGATTAAAAAACAATCACGAAAAAAATGAATTGGTGAAAGCCAAAAATAACCCTAAAAAGACTTGGAACGTTATAAACAATATAATTAATAAACAAACGTCTAGATCTCCTCCTGTGGAGTAATTGTCTATGTCCAACCTAGACTGCAAGTCAGCATTGAGCGAAGTCAATAATTATTTAGCGAATATTGGCAAGGAGCTAGCAGCCACGCATACAAATTCAGGTACATTTCATGAGTCATATTTCAGTGATGAAGCACAGGTGAACTCAATTGTTATTCTCTCTGCGGACTGCGTTGAGATTGAAAATATTATAATGGGCCTTCGCTCCGATTCTGCCACGGGTTGGGATGGAATTAGTTCACTGCTTTTAAAAATGAGCAGACAAACTATTGTGCCCCTCGTAACTCACATATGTGGTCTGTGTATCTCTGAGGGTGTATTTCGTAAAGTTTTAAAGAGAGCTGTCGTTTATCCTATCCATAAGGGAGGAGACAGAGGCAGCGTCAACAACTATAGACCAATTTCAGTCCTTCCGGCATTGTCGAAGGTTCTTGAAAGGGTTCTGAACAATCTTCTTATAACTTTCTTGGAAAGCCATAAGATCCTTTCCAACAATCAATTTGGTTTTCGTAGGGGTAAGTCATATGAGGACGCTTTCTCAGCCTTGATTGATGATGTTGTTGAGACACTAGATAAAAAATCTAAGTGCCTTGGTTTATTCTTAGATCTATCTAAGGCTTTTGATACTGTCTCTGTCCCCATCCTACTAAAGACATTGGAGAGCATTGGAGTTAGAGACCCCGCACACGCTAACTTTGCGAGCTACTTATCTGAGCGAACGCAGTGTGTTAAAGTCACTACATATGTCAGTGAGGAGTGTGGACTGTCTTACGGAGTACCTCAAGGTTCCATTTTGTGGCCCACACTTTTTTTAGTTTATGTTAACAGTTTATGTAATTTAGCACTCCAAAACTGTTCCATCTACTCATATGCGGATGATGCGGCCCTTACATGCTGAGAATTGGGACGAAGTTCGAGAGAGAGCAGAATCTGTTCTTGGCATTGTCATGTCTTGGCTATCAGCGAATAGTCTAACTCTAAACGTGGATAAAACCAACTTTATTACCTTCTCCCTCAATTCGGCTTCGCAACCGGACATCACATTTACAGTTAAAGCTCATATTCATTGTAATGCTTACCTAGATCAATGCTTATGTTTTCTCCTGACAAGAAAAACGAATGCCAAATACCTCGGTATACTGATAGACAATCTCATCTCATGGAGTTCTCAAATTAGGGCTTTGTCTGGCAGAGTTAGAAAACTAGTTACAGTGTTTAAAAGCCTGCGATACAGTGCTGACGTAGATACCATACGTATGGTTTATTTCTCTCTTTGCCAGTCAATATTAACTTTTGGCATAACGGTCTGGGGCGGTGCTACGAAGACAAGTATGATACAGCTTGAAAGGGCACAGAGAGCTTCATGACTTTTAAACACTATCGGTACAGTACAGCTCAATTGTACAAAGATTGTCAGGTTTTGACCGTGAGGCAGCTCTTTATTTATTTATTTATTTATTTTACCATTTATGTACACACATGTATAAACAGACAATGAAAAACAGAACAGAAAAAATAGGTACAGAGGTGATGCTTATTTCATAAGAAATCTCTTCCAGCATACCTGAGATAGGACAATAGATACAGAGATGTAGACAGCGTGTGATAGAGCAAAGGAGACAAAAAATAATACATAGAATCAAAAAAAAACAATTCACTTAAAAACTAAACAAGAATTACGAGAATATATTAACATACATACAAATAAACATACATAAATACTTCTAAAATAAATATTACACGAATGATAATAATTATATCATACTCAAAATAATAAATACATACACAACTATGATGAAGTGGACAGATAGTGTTCTTTCACTCTTCTTTTAAAAACCGCAATAGTTTGGCAGTCCCTAATGTCAGGCGGTAGTGAATTCCACAATCGCACCGCGTGCACTGTGAAGGAGTAGGAGTAGAAGTCGGTGGAGTGGGGAGGGGACTTGAGAAGGTTTTTAAGATGCGACCTGCAAGGTGCATCTGAGGGACGGGCGTAGGAAAACCGCTACCGCAGATAGGATGGTGTTTTAGGATTGTGAAGGATATTGAATAGCAGACACAATATCCGAGAGTTCCTGCAAAGTCGAATGGGGAGCCACTTGAGTATCTTGCGAAAGTTGGAGACATGATCAAACTTTTTAAGGTTAAAAACAAAACGAATACAGATATTTTGCAAACGCTCAAGTTTATTTAAAAGCTCCTCCGTGGTATCCAAGTAACAGGCATCGGCGTAGTCAATAATGGGCTGAATGAGGGTTTGAGCAAGAGAGATTTTGGTGTTCAAGGGCAAGAAGCCCTGGAGACATTTCAAGGAATGGAAAGTATAGTGCACCTTGCGACTGACTTGAGCAACATGAGCAGTCCACGACAGGTAGGAGTCCATGGTCACCCCCAGGTTTTTAACCGTTTGTGCGTATTCAATCTGAACTCCATTCAAACAGAGTGGAGACAGCGACGCTACATCGAGCCTATTCCGCATATACCTGCCGCCAATAATTATGGCCTGGGATTTCCTAGGGTTGATTTGCAGTCCAAAAGACCGCGACCACTCGCTAATCAAATCCAGGTCACTGTTCATGGCTGAAACAGCGGCTTCCGCATCTTCCCTTAGGAAATTATTGTAAAGCTGCAGGTCGTCAGCATAGAGATGGAAGTGAGAAGAGATGTCTCTGGTGACAGAGTTAATAAAAATAGAAAAGAGAAGAGGAGAGAGAACGCCACCCTGAGGCACACCTGCGGTAAGAGAGCACCAATCAGAAGATGACTCGTCAAGACGAACCCGCTGTGAGCGGCCATTAAGATAGGAGTTAAACCAACCAACAGAGGAAGAGGAGAAATTTAAAGATTTAAGGATCCCTAGAAGGATGTCGAAATCGACAGAGTTAAAGGCACTGCTAAAGTCGAGAAGTACAAGTAAAGTAAGAGATTTGTGGTCCATAGCCCAGCGGATGTGCTAAACTATACGTTGCGTAAACATACTTCCTTACGGTTGGATCTCAATCGCCTAAAAAAACGTAGGAATACAGACGTGTGTCCCATAGAGAGGCACAGAACCAAACTTGCAGAACGACATTTTAGAATTCTTGGTAGTCGCATATACAACTTTGTTAACAAACAATGTAGTATCTGCAAGTTAAATAAATTTGATTGCAAAGCAAAGGTCTGTGAATGACTCGTTACCCTGAGGTATGACGAGGTTGAAAAAATCCTCAAGAGGTACCTAGCTTTGCCGTACACCCCCTTATACCCAAACAGTACCCCGTCCGACATATCATCAAATACACCTTTCCAACACATCACAACACTACACTACACCACTCATTCCAACACAACACTACACAATACTACTCAACACACAACACATAAAATAACAGTATACAGATGATTTTCTCTTTGATTAGTTGATCAGATTGTATATATTTTTTTTAGTTAAAAATTATATAAAATAGATTTTTATCTCTGTCTATAGATCCTACAATATGAAACTCCGAATTGATATTTGTCTATACCTGTATTAACTTGAGAGCCCTGACACCCATAACACAAGTTCAATCTTAGCTTGGGTGTCAGAGGTTTATAACTCCATATAAACCTACAATTTATAATACTATAAATGGTATGATAAATCAAGTGGTAATGTAAATTGTTAAACTGGAAATAAAGATTTTATTATTATCTCCTTTATTTCATTTAAATACTTACAAATTACATTTTTAAATATTTTTATAAACAAAAGGATAAAAAAAAACATTTAAAAATATAAAATATAGTAGCCCACCGGTATCGGGAACAGGGTCCAAGCTACCGGCGGTCAGGGCTCCAGAGAGAGGAACCTCCTGACAATGCGAGCCGTGTCCAGAAGTACCGCTTTCTGAATCAAGCCCTTGATCCAGCTGCCCAACGAGAGCCTCCTAAGGTGTTGGTCGAGGCTCTTGGCTGTTAAGCCATTGGCTGTCACGACTATCGGCACAATAATCGCTGAGTCCACATCCCACATGTCGACAACCTCGCGAGCCAAGTCAAGATACTTGATTTGTTTATCTTTCTCGGCTTTCACGAGGTTCTCATCATGCGGGACGGTTATAGAAAGAAAGAAAGAAAATACATTTATTTGCGGCAAACATGACGCATAAAAAAGAACATAAACACACAAAATAAAAAATAACAAGTTGGGGGTAGACATGCGTCACATTCACGCAAAACGGCCATCGCTCAGCATAATGCTAAGACCCTAAACGAGACAGAGCCCCAGCGCTGGTTTTCAGCGGCAGCCGGCGTTGACGTGATGACGTCAACCAGTATAGCATGCAATTATACATAAATAAATAAAAACAACAATCAAAACAAGAAATAAAATAAACCATTGCAACATATGATTCGACAAAAACAAAAAAAAAAAAAAAAGAAACAGCAATCAAAACATGAAATAAAATAAAATAAACAATCCATTTAAAAAAAAAAAACATTGCTCTAATCGATGGTGGCAGGTTATTCCATATTTTGGAAGCCGCGTAACGGAAGCTACCTCTAAAAGCGGCTGTACTATGCGACTGGGTCGAGAGTTGTTGCGAGCATTGCCTTCTCCCACATTCTCGTCTACTGGCTATCCAACTCAACTTGTCGTACAGGTTGTCTGGTTTCTGGTATTCAACTACATTTTTTTTTTTTTGTCGCTGAGAAATGCTTTATGCATCCCCGTCTCGCGGGGGACGAGACGGGGTATGTGGGACTCCCTGTCGGAATTACAGTATACCCACTAAAACTCAGCGGTGTTCCCACATCGCCGTGATGGGAGGGCCATGGGAAACCAGCATAGCCTTTACTTCCACAGCCCTCCCGGCGCATGCCCGCCTATGGTATGGCGAGCCCCGCATGCCCCCCAGGTTGGGGGGCTACGGGAATGACCGAGAACACCTGGCCATTCCCGTCCCACACTGGTGGAGGCCTGTGCGATACCTGTGCTGACCTCCACGCCCGCCTAGCTGGCGGGCCCCGCATGCCGCCCGCGTTGGGGGGGCTACGGCCGCAGAGGATAGGGAGAGCGGCAACGTAACACCGACACTCCTCTTCCCCTGCGGCCCCACCGCGTCCGCCATCTAACGGTGGCGGCCCCGTTAAGGCCGCGGAAGGTAGGGAGAGCGGCAACGTAACACCGACACTCATCGCCCGCCGCGGCCTCCAATCCTCAGCCGCGATGTCTCCCATACGAGGGACATCGCGGCCCGCCTCAGGTAGGTTGCGATGTCACCCAAGCGGCACCACAACCTACCCGCTGGCCGCTACGTCGTTGGCTTAGCCGCAAAGCCCTGACGAGCGGCCCCCGCTCGGGTTCCTCTTCGCTTCACCGTGGTTCTCCAAGCCACGGCTACTGAGCCCCCCCGCCTCGTCAATGCGGGAACCCACCGGGGGGGGGGGGGGGTATTTAACTACACCAAACAGAAGGCACGCTAAGTGTAGTTTGCGTCTCGATTTCATTTTCAATGTGAAATGTTTGTTTAATAATGAGGTCACGTGACTTCTGGGAGGAATTTTATAACAAAACCGAGCACAAGCGTTTTGGACCCTTTGAATGAGCCGATCTGTGCGAGCCAATAGGCGCGGGCCGTAGACTGTATCCGCGTAGTTTAGCCTAGACAAAACCAGGGTTTCAACTAGCCGCTCCCGCAGCGTTTCGGACAAGTACGGCCTAATTTGTACAGAACTTTCAGGCGGTAAAAGCAGTTTCTTACCGAGTCGGCTACGTGTTTTTCGAAACGGAGGTCTTTGTCCATGATAAGGCCGAGATTCCGCGCCTCATAGACTCTGTCAATTGGTTCGCCCATTACATAGCTCCAGGTGAAACGTTGGGGGTAATTTAGCTAGTTGCTGCCTTGTGCCAAATACCATCTATTTCGTCTTGGTTGGGTTTAGTGACAGGCAATTTTCCCCAGACCAGGCTGCGATTCGACGAAGGTCTACGTTCAGACCTTTAATGGCACTATCGTATTCCTCTGGACTAAAAGATATGTATAACTGGACGTCATCGGCATATATGTGATACTTGCATCTCTGGAGGCATTGAATTATATCTGCACAGTATAAAATAAATATAGATAATATAGATCCCTGCGGAACCCCTCTCTCACTGGAAGTAAGAGTCGATGTAAGAGCAGTGCCGTCACCCAAACGCAGATCTACAAATTGCTTTCTATCACTAAGGTAGCTGCGGAACAATTGCGTAGCGCTGGGGTCAAACCCGTAATAATTTAGCTTCGATAGCAATAACGGAATATTTATTGCGTCAAATGCCTGGGAAAAATCCAACAGGACCAGCAAAGAGCACATACCCTTATCTTGGGCTGATAGAAGATTATCAGTCACATCCAGTAAGGCAGTGGCAGTACTGCGCTGTTTTCTGAAACCAGACTGTAAGTCCGGTAACACGTTATTCTGTTCCAGAAAAAGCGTTAACTGGTGGCTGACGACTTTTTCCAGCACTTTAGACAGACACGGTAAAATGCTGATAGGGCGAAGGTCTTTTACTTCAATGGATTGTCATTTTTTGGTAAGGGTCTAATGGAAGCAATTTTCCATTGGTCAGGGAACGTTGACGTCACTATTGAGCAGTTTATAATGTCAGTTAAAGTACTTAGTGCGTAAGGCAGAATAATGTTTAGCATGTCAAGTGTAATGTTATCATGACCTTCGGCGTTACTTTTAAGGTTGGATATAATACGGGAGATGTCGTTCTGTTCCACAAGATTGATTGTGAAAATTGCTTCACCATAATATCTATGGTTCTCAAAATAAGTCTTAAGTATCGGGAAGTATCAAAAAAGTATTATTAATTAAATTTGGATCTGTAAAATGCGACGGAAGGTCTTGTCTGGGTTTATAGGGTGATAATGTGGATTTGAGATTTTTCCATAATAGTTTAGGATTATTTATTTTATTATTTATATTATGCTTGAAAAAAGCAAATTTTTCGTTGTACAGAGAACTTAAGACAAGGGACTTTAACTCTTTATAGTATTTTTTTTTCGAATCTGATTTCGTTTTCCTGGAACAAGTTAATGCATCCTCCCGCAAGCGCATCATGAGTTTGATCGTATCAGTAACTGTAACTGTAACTGTAGTAACTGTCAAGGAGAAGTCTTATCCGTGGGGGATAAGACTTTTCCTTGACAGTACATGTCTTAGTTGGCGCGTGAACATCGAACAGAGAAATTATGCGGGAGTTAAATACATGCACCATGTCATTCACATTGTCAAACGAGGAAACACTTTCAATACATAAAAGCAACAAGTCCATATTAAAGCTATCCTTGCAAACATTTTTAAGTGGTCTAAATTTTACTACGTATGGTTTAAACTTGTCACGTTTTACGTGAAATTCCCCAACTATGATAGAGTGACCGTTAAGTGAACCAAAGGATTCCACTGACGTGTATCTTGCTCTTAGGTCGGTACACAGTAGATCGATGAGAGTTTCACTGGATGCTGTGAAGTGAGTAGGAGAGGTAACTAATTGAGTAAGACTGAGGCTATTCAGAAATTCGTTAACTTTTTTTGTCTTTATGCAGCTTGTGTCCAGCAAGTTCACATTAAAATCACCTAGCAATGTACAGGAAGATTTTTAGTCACTATCCAAATTTTGATATATTAATCTTTGGCGAAAATCATTGAATATCTATTTTTTTCTTTTAGTATCACTCAATACAAAAATATTGAGATATCACATCACAAAGTTATCTATAAAAAGTTAATGTTTCTGGACACTGCCGCGCCGTGCGTACGCGCTAGGTGAAGTTACGCGGGCCGGCCCGCCCCGCGCGCCGCCGCAATTCATTGATAACACAATAAATAAATTAATAAATAAAATAAATAAATATTCCACAACTATCACACAACGCCATCTAGTCCCAAGCTAAGCAGAGCTTGTGTTATGGGTACTAGACAACTGATAAACATACTTATATATTTCTAAATACATAAATATTATAGATAAATTACACCCAGACACAGAACAAATGATCGTGCTCATTACACAAACATTTGTCCTAGGTGGGAATCGAACCCACGACCTCCGGTATAGCAGTCAGGGTCACTAACCAATAGACCAACAGGCCTGTCAAAGAAACAATAATAAACAAAGTTGCAAATTTTCCCTTCATACTTTCACGGGCTTAGGACCGTCAATAAGCAAAAGGTTTGTGCTATGTTCACTATGATTAGAATGTAATCCTTAATTAATGAATTACAAATAAAGTAAAAATAAATTAGATAAATAAGAACTTTAGACCTTATTAAAACCGTGCCAAAACGTTTTGCTATTATGCGTCTTTAAAAAATTTGAATCAATTTATGTACAAATAATTAAAAATTTAATCAAAATCATCTTAGAACAATCACATTAACAGTACTTTAATAAATGTTCAAAATGCATACCGTTTCTCTCTAAACAGAGTCTTGCACGTTTTTGCACATTATTTTTAATTTTGTTGAGCACTACAGTGTCACTTTTCACTTCACTTCTTGCACGTACAATTTGCTCTTATAATTGGTCTAGGCTTTGGGCTTCTTCCACATACACTCGTCGTTTTATTTCGCCCCACAAAAAAAAAGGCACATGGAGTAAGATCTGGGGCCTGGGGTGCGAAGCGCCGCGCTGCATCTCGCATACTCGATCTAGGGCTCCGTTCAAATCTGTTCAAATCTCAATTTCTCAATTTCTCAATTCTTTATTGCGAGTCTCGTCCTGCCACGTCCTTGAGCGTGTGTAGGAGCTACAAATATGCCATGGTCTATTAGCCTTTGATTTGCGGCCAAAATCGTTTGGCGATTAGGTACTGAAGAATTTATTATCTCTTGATTGCGAAGGCGAGGAATACTTTCTGCTTCGTACAGTCTCTGGGCACCGTTCAAGCTTTCACCACTAAGTATGTAAGATCGCACCATTTCGTAATACTCGCGGTAGGAATACATTGTAAGCAAATTCACGATAGCGCGGGGCGCCGCCGCCGGCGGGATGCGCGGGAACACGGAAGGAAGCGCTTGCGTCGCGAAAAGGTACGCGGGGCTGACTATTTGACTAACGATAGATGTGTCGCGCAGTCGAGCGGGGCGGGGGTAAGCGGGGTGTGCGCTGCCCTTTTCATTGAATGTTTGCGCGGCGAGTGTGTACGTTTAACTTGTGACCACGCAGAGTGGATAATTCTTTCGAGAAATTGATTTTATATGAAAAATTTACGTATCGATTTTTTTTTCAAAAATGAAGTTTGTGAATGATACCTAATGCCTAAAAAAAATTTGGACGGTGACTAAAAATTCTTCCTGTATAATGGTCACAATTTCCCCGTGAGCTAAGCGAATCCGTTATAGCGTCCAGGAAAGGAACAAGGTCAAGCCATGGTGGCCGGTACGCTGTACCTATAGCAATTTTTTTTCCGTTCACTGACAGCGTTAGCCACATTTGTTCGACCGATTCGAACCTTGGATCGATCGCACCAGTCCATGCACGCGCGCTCAGTCCCCGCCGCAGATAAAAACCGACGCCCCCACCACGACCCGAGCGGACACTCACCGGCCGCGGCGTGTGACGCAGACGGTAGCCCGCCGCCACCGGTGCGCGCCCCTCCTCACCAGGTCGCAACCAAGTCTCGTTTATGGCCATAACATCAAAACAATGCCTGCCGAGTGCGCCAATCAAATTATCATGACCTGTGCCCAATGAGCCAGCATTAAGAAGACCAACTTTAAAGAACTTTTCTCCTTTAGTCATCATTATAATAATTTAAAAACAATTCCGTCATTTAACAATATCAGTGCACATTCAGTAGTTTTAATTCTAATTTCAAATAATATTATTAGTTTTAGTCCTATTCTAAATATATAAATAATGAATATAATTGAATGAAAATAAAGCAAAGGCAAGCCGCGGTATGCCAATAAAAGTTTTGTAAGATTAAATAGTAGTATGGAAATAAATAGGTGTAGATAAATATGTGTAGTGCTATAAAACTGGTTTACGTATAGTTGAGTGAAGCGCGCCGCGACTGCCGCGAGACACACACCTACCAGTTTATATAGCAGACAGGAGCAACGAAAAGTTAATATTCTTGAAATGCTGATCAGCGTGACAGTACAAGGAAGTATAACAAAAGAAGTAAACAGAGAGCTTATTGACTGATTGACATCCATGACGTCAGTCAGTTATGTCAACAATCATTGCACGCCGCTCTGATCGATCCACCACCACTATATCAGGCTTATTGGCAACAATAGTCCTGTCAGTGATCATGGATCGATCCCAGTACAATGTGATATTACCATTTTCGAGAACTGGGTCGGGCACATACCTGTAGTACGGCACCTCCGATTCCACAAGGTTGTATTTCAGAGCAAGTTGCTGATGGATTATCCTAGCTACAAGGTTGTGTCTATGCAAGTACTCTCCGTTAGCTAGACGAGAACACAATTCCCTGAGACTGCATATCTCGCGATTGTGGAGGTTCTTAGCGTTTATTATTATTATTATTTAAAATAAGTAATAGGCTATTTTCCTAAAAAAAATCTAATTAGTCCGTCAGTTGGATTATCAAAAAATATTGAACCCGTATTTTTTCTTTTGTCAATTATATAAAAAATGATGAAGATATTTCCCGTTAAAGTTCCGAGTGACGTCACTTGCTTGCGACACTTTTGCAAGCAAGTGACGTCACGACCCCCACTCCCGTCATTTATTGTTTGATTGACAAAAGAAAAAATACGTGTCCATTATTTTTCGATAATCTAACTGACGGACTAAATATAATAAGTATATTTTTACCCAGGCACATACCCTATTCTACGCAACGATAAACCGCTTCACAATATTGTTTCTTTAATTTCCGGACTATCAAAGATGATAATATTGCTCCGTCGTTTCATATTGTGTGCGGAGCAGGGCTGCTGGGTCTGGAAGAATCGCCTTCATTTAAATGCTGCAATGCATGTAACCAATCCCCCCCGTCCCCCGCGCTGGCAGAGGGGGGGACAATCTCGACCTGATCATACACAGCACAACATGGCCAAGCCATACACAAAAATACAATATGGATATAGAAATTAATTATAAATATATTCAAAAGTTTACTTATTCATGCGTAGCTAGCTAGATAGCCATTATATATATAGCCCGGGAACATTATTAAAGTCCGCCATAATATGATAGAATTCCTCAAAATCATCTCTTTTTAAATATATTTCCGTTTATGAAATTGCGATACCGCCGCTATCTTGAATCAGCAAATAATTATCTAGCAGATATAAATTATGATAATAATTAATTATCATCACAATGATCTCACTTCTCACCGATCACGGGTCACAGTCACTACCGGCATTTCAACGGAGAATACCCGCTTGCGTCCTGTAGTCTGCTCACAAAGAGCTGAGAGGTGTGACGCCGCGCCGTTGTACGCTGAAGCAGTTCCATTACTGACCACCATCGTATACCGTAGCTTGGCGAGCCGCCCCATGCATACACAAGCACTCCACTCACAACCGTGTAAAAAATATTAAAAAATTAAATGTTATTCGGAGCGGGTGCCATTCGACGCCGGGCGCGCCGCGACCCGACGCACCCACTGTGTAGTTAACACAGCATCGAGAACTTACGTGCAGAAGTAACTATGCTCCCTTGTTACCGATATTCAGGTGTCTGGCTACTGATCCATTTATTATGATTGTTCTGGGGTCACAAGATGCTGTGACCCCAGAAGGAGGTTTCTAACAAGTGTGATCTTGCTAAAACTAGCTACATTGTGGTAAAGGAAATAAAAGTAAAGCAACTGAGGTCAGTTGGGAGGTAATATCGGATCGACCAAACACTTGCGGGCAATGTTGTGTTCGTCGAAGCGGGCAGCTACAGTACAGTACACTACAGGAATACCGTGCCTGTCATGGCTCTTCTGCTCACACGTGCGCCATGGTTCAACTGCCCTGAATATAAGAATGTATATGAACCGTGCGCCACGTTCCTCGATGCTTCAACAAAATAATCCTCGTGTGTACGGAGGCACCTCTGCCCTCACTTCTTGCTCGTACTGGCGGCGTCAGGCTATTGGATACCTTCCAGCTCGTCCGCAGATACTCGCAGTTCTCCGCGGGCCATTTCTTTCCAAGATGGCGCACTGTGTGAGTGCGCTCGTGTTACTACGATTCCGCTTGTGTTTGGTGCGATGCTGTAGTTTGTGCTATACTGTAGTATCTCGTGCGCTGCGTGAACACATCGGGGGTTAAGCAGCATTAGGTAGCTAGGATGAAAGCAAAAATACCTTATTTATCTGATCCTACTCGGAGAGCACATTGGAACCTTTTTATATAAAGTTGTTAGCTGCCGCCGCGAGTTGTCGCGCTGCAGCGACTTTACGTCTGCGGCCATTTAGCGTGCTAGTTAGCGTCACCTAACCGCCGGTACTTGCGGCGCCGGCGCCTGCAGCAAGCGCTATTTGATCACGACTCGTATCGCCGTGTGATGGGACGTGTAAACAACATTTGATCACGACTCGAATCGCCGTGTGATGGGACGTGTAAACAACATTTGATCACGACTCGTATCGCCGTGTGATGGGACGTGTAAACAACATTTGATCACGACTCTTATCGCCGTGTGATGGGACGTGTAAACAACATTTGATCACGGCTCGTATCGCCGTGTGATGGGACGTGTAAACAACATTTGATCACGACTCGTATCGCCGTGTGATGGGACGTGTAAACAACATTTGATCACGACTCGTATCGCCGTGTGATGGGACGTGTAAACAACATTTGATCACGACTCGTATCGCCGTGTGATGGGACGTGTAAACATTTACTTATAGTCGTTTGGACAGTTCAGTCAAGGGTCCTCACACATAATATACATGTAAATGCCGTGCGCATTGTTTTGTCCAGACTTCTTGAGGATCGACTAGCGTCACGACTTAATCTTCCAGAAATTAGTTGACCGTAATGTGTCGCCACCCTTTTATTTAGTCTCATCGTTCGGTATCGCAAAAATAATATGTAGGTAGGTAATATATAAATTTTCAATTTATTTCGATAAGTGTTATTTTTTCCGGCATCGCGACAACTCGCGCTCCGCTGAACAGTATCCGGTCATTAGACCGGATACTGTTCAGCGGAGTTTAGTACGTTTCTTCGCTCCGACGCCGTCGTGCGATCGCATGCGATTACGTGCGACCGTGTGCGTCCCGAGACGACGCGCACGGTGCGCTCATGTGAACTGTTTACTGCTAATAATGTATGAGCTCCAAGATGCGCGCTCACGACTTGTAAGCGTAAGCGTAAGTAAAGTACCTACGTTGTTCTGACACCTTATTGATAAGTTTAATATCTAGCTGGAGTGACGTATGTTTTAATGATCTCCGACCTGGAGCGTCGCGGAGCTCATCAAAGTGGCTCGCCTCTCGTTTACCCAACTCATCCGAAGCGGGTTGTGAGTTGACGAAGTAGAAGCTCGTTAGGTAGTTTAGTTCGGCGATATAGTATAATCCTCCGGCGGGATCCAATTACTTGCGTGAACCGCAGTGGCCGCCCCCCCTCCCCCCTCCCCCGGGACGCCGCGCTCCCCGCGCCGCTCTGTGTACACTTCTAGTTAGGTGTCGGCGAAGTTGTGGAGCCGACCTGTGTCACTGTGGCCAGTGTGGGCCACTGCGGCCCACCGTGGCACGGTATGGGCTGGTTGACGAGAGCGTGCGGTCAAAGTTAAACTAAGTAGAGGCGCCGGGCGCGACCCTGCGCCGCGGTGATGCGTGTCATACTTCAGAGCTAATTTACGGATGGCAGGAAAACTAATTAGAGTTCAGGAATGGTAGACAGGTTTTCCACGGCATAATTGAATACTAAAGAAACCGTTGCCCGAGCACGTATCCTTAACAGCAGTAGTAAATATAACATGCTATTTGTAAAACATGTTGCTAATAAAATTACTTTGACTTGCTCAATAATCATTTTATTTTTATGGAAGTTAACCATACCAAAATATCATCATAATACTTGAATATTGTGCGGATGTGTGCACCTGCCTGTACGCCGCACACTAGTCGCCCGGAGCTACCAGCTCGTCCTGACATCCAACCCGTCCACGAGTCATTCAGACGCTCCACAGACTCCACATGCAAAAAATACACTAACATTTCACACAAAATTCTCGTGTGAATTTGAAAAGCAATCCAATCGCGCAAACTGCGCAGTATTGATGTACCTGCCTAGCTCCGTCGGTATCGGCGAGGCAATAACACGAGCTCGGCGGCGTGCGTGCCGCTGCACCAGGCGACCACTTGCAGAAGGACCACTGCTCAACTGGTCATACGCTTCCTAGGGAGCACCAGAACCTCGTTCAGTTGTCACTCATTTCACTGTAGGTCAAAGTTAAGGTCCCTAGTGGTGCGCCAGACCGCGGTCGATAATACACATCGGGACATATAATATTATCAGGTGACTCGTTTTGAGGTGACTAATATGTTTTTTTAGGTTTCCGTACCTCAAAAGGAAAAACGGAACCCTTATAAGATCACTACATTGTCCGTCTGTCAAAACCCTTTTTCTCAGGAACGCGTAAGGTTATCAAGTTGAATTTAATACCAAATACTGCAATTCCTTGAAGCAATGAAAAAATAAAACTTCTAAGTCAACGCAATTAAAAAATACGGGCGTTTATGTTCCGTTTATGCCGTATATTTTGGCACTCGCAAGGTAATCAAAACTTATAGGGTACTTCCCGTTGACCTAGAATCATGAACATTGGCAAGAAGCAATGTCATGTAGAACAAGTAAAGGAAAAAATCCGAAAACCGTAAACTTGTATGGAACCCTCGGTGTGCGAGTCCGACTCGCACTTGAGTGGTTTTTTTTTTATTTATCTTTTTGATAGATTCTCTTATAGGTAGGTATGTATTTTGTGAATGTGAAAACGTTGAAGGCCTTGTAGACTGTAGATTTGTAAACTATGTTTATTTTATTTAGGACTTGTTGACAGGCCTACGCTGTCCTCCCATACTTATTACTACTGTACCTAATTTGGAAACATTGTCAAAGACAATTATTTTTAGAAGAGTAACCGTGGAGCTTGTTGCTAGCTCTTTTCCATAGGAAACGACCAATCGGAATCGTGCACTTAGCTTTTGACGTTTCGTAAGTGCCGTAGGTTTATGTCAAATAAAATACACATAATTATGTTAGCTATTTATATAAATCTTTAGGTATTTTTATGATGTTTACAGTATTTTCGAAATAACAGAATATTGTATTTGGTCATAATTAGACAGTTATTTGATTTGTTCAAAATACTAAAATGGCGCCACCGGATATTAACTGTCAACTGACTATTTCGGTCTGATAAAGTGGAGGGATTTAAAAACCTACGTGGTAGCGCCATTTTATCAAGACAGTAGAGGTTGAACTGCGAAAGTGTAAGGATCTTGTAATACCCATGTAAGTACTGAGAATTGTAATAATGTAACTATAAATGTATTGCCGTAATATTTGTGCTTTTATTTTTAGCCAGTGTTTGTACCCAGTAAATAAATCATGCTTATTTTTCAAGTGAATACTTTTATTTCCCTTTTGCTCTGGTAAGCCTGACATTTCAGAAGTGGGATTGTTTGTACCTAACTTCTATTACTGCTATTTGTTTCTATACTGTTTTTTTTTTCTTGTTTCTTTCTAATATTTTTTTCTATTGTTCGATATAATTATTTAAATACCCTACAAAATAGTTTGAAGTTATCTAAGTCCGTGGTCATTATTTGATCCAGTTTTTGTTTTAAATTGTTTGTAGTCCGCTTCAAAGCCATGCTTAGCGTTTAATTTACTTTAAATGCAACTTTTTGTCCGTTGATGTCTTGTTTCAGTTTAATAATGGAAAACGTACACCAATTGTCGCCTTGTGAGCAATCTCACGCCGTAGAACGTGACAAGAGTGCGCGAAGATCGCGGAGCCGGGTGTTACCTTCGGGTAGCCGTGCTGTGAGGACACCTCAACGAAGATCAGAGAAGCGCTCATGCAGTCGGGAAAGGGGTCATGGCTTCAGCCATTCGCCCCGCTCCCGGAGTCGTGCAGATGCCAGAAAAGCTCATCGAAGACAGCGGTACAGAAGTCGGAGCTGTCGCCGCTCACATCGGCGCACCAGCCGGTCGCTGTCACCGGTGAGCGAGTGCAGCCAACGTTCCGTGGTACTGGGCAGGCGCGACTCGTGGTGCTGCGATAGGCGCCGCGGTGGTTGCCGCCGGCCCAGGAGCCGATCCTGCAGCCGGCCCAGGAATGGAACACGCAGCTCGAGACCGAGAGCAGCCACGCACCGGGTTGAAGACGACAATCCGCAACCAAATGATGTCGGTGAGTGTATTACTAACAATGTTAGCATGTCGCAACTTCTACAAGTTTTAACGTCTTTGAAAGGAGAAGATCCTATGCATAAACTAGGGAATCTCAATAATGCTGTGCCAGAATTTGACCCGGCAAAGAAAGAACAAACTATGTCGATGTGGCTACATAAAGTAAACGAGTGCGCTTCTATTTACGGGTGGTCCGGAAGGCAAACCGTTCATTTTGCTCTTCCGAAATTGCGTGGGGTAGCTCAGCGTTGGTACGAGGGTTTACCATCCGTACTTTTTACATGGGGAGAGTGGCAGGATAAACTACGGTCAGCTTTCCCTTCCGATGAAAATTACGAACAGTTGCTTAGCGATATGCTTTTCAAACGAGCTCGTTTCGGAGACTCTTTAGAAAATTATTACTATGATAAAATAGCGTTGATCAATAGGTGCGGTATAGTAGGTAGGAGAGCAGTAGACTGTATCTTGCATGGGATTGACGACCGTTCGGTACGATTAGGGGCAGAAGCAGTACAATTCGATGACCCCGATAAACTACTTACATATTTACGAAATTCTAAAAACGTAAAACCTGGTGACCGTAAAACTATTACTGCCACCAGTAAAAATTTCGGTAAAGACCTTCAACCGCGTGTCCCAAATAAGCCTCAACGCTGTTTCAACTGTAAGCAAGAGGGCCATCATATTCAACAATGCCCACAACCTGTCAAAAAATGTACTAGATGCAACAGATTTGGGCATGAAACAAATAATTGTTTTACTAAACTTCCAGTGGCTGAAAAGAATGTCATGCGTGTCTCTAGTTTGAGGAAAACCAATGATAAATATTTTAAGGTCGCATTAATTAATAATGTTCCATTTGACTCGTATGTAGATCTAGGTAGTGAGTGTTCTATGATGAAGTTAACTGAATTTAATAAGCTAGGTGTAGGTTATGAAGTAGACAATTCAGTGCTAGTAGGATTTGGAAATTCAACTGTTCTCTCTTTAGGCAAACAATCTGTTTGTATTTCTATTGATGACGTAGTCGCCAACGTAGAGTTGGTGATAGTACCAGATAGTGTCATGCAAGTACCAGTGATGATTGGTCACACTTTTACAGAGCAGCCACACATTGAGATTCATAAGACTACAGATCACTTAGAAATTAAGGAGTTAAGTCATACAATTACTGAAAATAACAAGATTGATTTGTACTGTAAAAGTGACACCACCGTTTCTGGAATAACAACAGTTGACGTTTACACAGAGCCTAGTTATGATGGAGCAATATTTGTTGATGGAGGATTTAGGATTGAAGCTGATTCTATGTTTTCAGTTTTAACAGGGTTATTTCGTATTCAAGGCGGAACAGAGGAAATAGTGCTAAATTCATGGGGTGTTGTTCCTATTACGTTGCATAAGAACAAGCTTATTGCTAGAGGCAGGGTCGCACGTGAAGAAAGTCAATTTAAAGTTCATTCAGTTTCGTGCTTAGATCCTATTAGTGATTTAAATGTTGACACTGGTTCAAATTTATCTACTGCCGAACGGGAACAGTTACTAACTTTATTAAACCGGTTTAGAGGTTGTTTCGCATTCAATTTAAATGAGTTAGGCTGTACCTCAGTAGGAGAAATGGCAATAAATCTTGATAACAATGAACCTGTAGTTTACCGACCATATAGGCTAGCTATTAAAGAAAAAGAGGAGGTTAGAAATATGATCTCAGAACTATTGGACAATGGTATAGTCCGTCCATCAACATCGGCATATGCTAGTCCAATCGTGCTTGTCAGGAAGAAGAGTGGCGAGGTTAGACTTTGCGTAGATTATAGGGCGTTAAATAAGAAGACTATTAAAGAAAAATATCCTATGCCGTTGATCGATGATCAGTTAGATGTACTTGCAGGCCATAAGCTTTATACTACACTTGATTTAAAATCAGGCTATTATCAAATACAGATTAGAGAAGAGGATAAACATAAAACTGCGTTTGTAACACCAAACGGCCATTTTGAATTCAACAGAATGCCCTTTGGTCTTGCAAATGCTCCAGCAACCTTTCAACGTCTTATGAACCAAATATTAGGTAAAGCGCGTCATAGGGAGGCGTTGGCGTATTTAGATGACGTTATTATACCATCTAAAACATTTAATGAAGGCATTTTACGGTTAGAATCGATATTACAGTTATTTGCTCAGACTGGTCTCACATTGAATTTATCCAAATGTACTTTCTTTAGTCCTAAAGTAGAATACTTGGGGTTTGAGATATCTGCTGATGGTATTCGACCTGGATCAAAGAAGGTAGAAGCAATAGAAAAGTTTCCAACCCCTATTAGTCAACATAACGTTCGACAGTTCCTTGGCTTAGCCAGTTTCTTTAGAAGATTTGTGCCAAATTTCTCAGTTATAGCAAAACCACTGACATATTTGTTGAAGAAGGATATTAAATGGGCTTGAGGCCCAGATCAAGAAAATTCATTTAGAAAGTTACAGGCTGAACTAATGCGTAAGCCTACATTGGCTTTATACGATCCAAATTTAACCACAGAACTGCATACTGACGCTTGTAAATTAGGCGTTGCTGGTATCCTCCTTCAAAAATATGATAGTGTTCTTAGACCTGTTGCATATTTTAGTCGGCAGACGACTCCAGAGGAGCAGAATTATTCTTCTTATGACCTTGAAACCTTAGCAGTTGTATCATCTTTACACAAATTTAGAGTTTATTTAATTGGGATCCCATTTAAGATCGTCTCTGATTGCAATTCTTTAAGAGCCACTTTCCAGAAAAGGGACATGATCCCTCGGGTAGCTCGATGGTGGGAGCAAATGCAGGAGTTTAACTTTAGTATTGAATATCGACCAGGAAAATCAATGTCTCTCCTAAGCCGTAATCCCATAAACGACGTACAGATAAAATTCAATGTAATGATTGTAAATGATGATAATTGGTTAGCCACAGTACAACGTTCGGATAGCAAGATCCAAAGAATTGTAGGAATATTAAAAGACCCTAATTTAGATAATGTTATAGACATTAAAACCAATTACAAATTGAAAAATGATAAGTTGTTTAGAATAACGCCATCTGGGGATAAATGGGTTGTACCGAAAGGAGTTCGCTGGCAAATAGTTAAGCAGAACCACGATGACATTGGTCATTTTGCTATTGACAAGACATTAGATAAAATTAAGTCACAATATTGGTTCAAAAAAATGCGAAATTTTGTAAAAAAATACGTTAATTCATGTTTAGAATGTAGTTACTCGAAATCTATGGGTGGGAAAAAACCTGGGTATTTACATCCGATTGATAAAGTCGCTACTCCTTTTGATACAATCCACGTGGACCATGTAGGACCGTTTATACGAAGTAGTAAAGGAAACATGTACATACTGGTAATTGTTGATGCTTACAGTCGATATATCTATTTAAAATCCGTTAAGAATACAAAGTCTTCTACCTCAATTAAAGTATTCCGCGAGTACTTTGGTATTTTCGGAGTCCCAAGGCGGCTTATATCTGACCGCGGTACTTCATTTACCAGTGATATTTTTAGGAAATTTATGACCGTTAAGGGTGTGAAACATATATTGAATGCTGTAGCCACTCCTAGAGCCAACGGGCAGGTAGAACGCTACAACAAAACAATAATAGACGCTCTCACTGCAAAGTGTGTAGGCACGGCTGACAATAAATGGGACGAGCACTTGTTAGATGTGCAATGGGGTGTGAACAATACTTTAAATAAAGGCATTAATCGCACTCCTTCTGAGGCTCTCTTCGGAACAAAGTTGTCAGGACCAAGTGACAATAAAATAGTCTCGGAATTAGGTGACGATGTAACAGATATTACTGACGAACAGAATATTACTGACATTAGGGAAAATATTAATTCTCATATAAGATTGTCTCAACAAAAAGCCAAAGAACTATATGATAAGAAACGTTGTAAGCCTCATGAGTATTCCATAGGTGACTTAGTTAGTGTAGAAAGGCAAGTACCCACTACAGGACAGAGTAAAAAACTTGTACCTAAATATCAGGGTCCCTACAGGATAACAAAGGTCTACGATTGTGATAGGTTCCAAATAGAAGACACCCCTTTGACCAGAAAGGGCAATAAATTATACTCCGCTGTAGTGGCGGTGGACAAAATAAAACCCTGGTTGAATTTTAGTAGACCCCACAATGAGTCTCTAAGTGAGGAAAGTGATGGTACTGACCCAGAATAATTTATTAATGTCTATCTGGTAGTAGATGTGCGGCTATGTGGTGGTGATCGATCTTTACTTAATCAATGATAGTTGATAATATTTGTTACAATATTAATGACGTAAATACGATGATACTGTTGGTAATTGAAACTAAGAATTGATAATATTTGTTTTATTAACTTGTATTGATTTTACAGGTCATTTTTCTTTTGTTGATGTGGATAATATCGACATCAAATGTAAGAATAATTTAGTGGGGCCTGTTGCCACTGGTATTCAGGACATAGTGGGGCCTGTTGCCAGGGGTATTCAGGACATAGTGGAATCTGTTGCCACTGGTATTCAGGACATAGTGGGGCCTGTTGCCACTGGTATTCAGGACTTAGTGGGGCCTGTTGCCACTGGTATTTAGGACATAGTGGGGCCTGTTGCCACTGGTATTCAGAACATAGTGGGGCCTGTTGCCACTGGTATTCAGAACATAGTGGGGCCTGTTGCCACTGGTATTCAGGACATAGTGGGGCCTGTTGCCACTGGTATTCAGAACATAGTGGAATCTGTTGCCACTGGTATTCAGGACATAGTGGGGCCTGTTGCCACTGGTATTCAGGACATAATAGGGCTATTGTTATTAGTATTAAGGATGTAAGGAAGCCTGTTGCCTATGGTTTTCAGGATATTGATTTGATAAACATGCATTATAAAATAATAAGAACATAATGTACGATTTAGGATTAAAACAAAGAGAATTACTTCTAATTTTCAATATTATTGTAAAGTATGTACATAGTACGTAAGAGAAGAATACTAAATAATTATGTAATGTTTGAGTAAATGTGAATAATTGAGTTGTCATAGGTTCTTTTGCAGGTACAAGGGAACTTGTGATAGCTTAAATATTTAAATTAAATTAGTAATTAATTATAATAATGTTAACAAGTTGGTACTATTATTTTTATATATAAAACTATTGAGTATATACGAAAGCATTGTAAAGTGTTTACAAGAAACAATATATTATTAACCTACTGTCACTTTTAATAATATTTTTTTTTACCGTACGAGGACGTACGAGATTTTGGATGGCCGAATGTTAGCTATTTATATAAATCTTTAGGTATTTTTATGATGTTTACAGTATTTTCGAAATAACAGAATATTGTATTTGGTCATAATTAGACAGTTATTTGATTTGTTCAAAATACTAAAATGGCGCCACCGGATATTAACTGTCAACTGACTATTTCGGTCTGATAAAGTGGAGGGATTTAAAAACCTACGTGGTAGCGCCATTTTAGCAAGACAGTAGAGGTTGAACTGCGAAAGTGTAAGGATCTTGTAATACCCATGTAAGTACTGAGAATTGTAATAATGTAACTATAAATGTATTGCCGTAATATTTGTGCTTTTATTTTTAGCCAGTGTTTGAACCCAGTAAATAAATCATGCTTATTTTTCAAGTGAATACTTTTATTTCCCTTTTGCTCTGGTAAGCCTCACAATTATATTGGTTTTGATTTTGACGGTGAATGTCGATCTGCCGCGCTCTGATTGGTTCCTTTCTTTAACGTCATGTTTGGTACTCAAAGTTTCTCTGCTTCAGCTTCGTATGCAGTGGAGCTTCTGTGCTCCTATATAAACGTATACTAGTTACATAGGTAGATATATCGATAGGTGCTCAGTGGAGATTACACAAATCTGCTATTTGCCGGGCCATTAGGCGCGCGCCTGGCCGCTCGCGCCGGTCATATGCCGCGCCGCGCGCCGCTACACACACGAGGACTCGAGCCGGCGTCAGACTGTTACCCATGTCGTCGTCATAACAGCGCAGACCTCAGCTATCACAATTGTGTAAAGGGGATTTGTTTTTTAACTATTCTATTAACCTTTGTTTTCCTATTTGACCTTCCGAAATAATATGTACTTGTTGTAAAATAAATGATAACTAATTATCGTTTTGTACACTATACTCTAGTCAACAAGTGCTTTTTAGGTCAAAATTTTTTCGCCTTCTCCGAAAATTATGATTGAGGTGTCATTCGATTCGGAATGGCATGTAGATAGTTTTTGAGAAAATGCTAAGGCCGCTCGCAAAAATTGCACTAGTTATAAACAATTAAGTGAAAAAAAGGGGTGTGCGGTGTCCAATAGGCGCCGGCTTGTGTGTGAGCACATCGTGCCGCAGGGCCCTGGGGACGCGGAGCACTGCGCATCTACGTGTGCTCGGATGTCATCGAGCACCCGCACACGGTTCAATCTATGTACACTTCCTTGATGAGCAGACTGATGGAATCCCAATTTATCGGACGAACAACGAAATAGCCTTTGTTTAAAATAGTCATACATCTCACAATAATTATGTATATAATATCCTTAGCATTTTTATTATGTCGGCGTTTCATCGTGGGCTCCGTGTGGCGCGGCGGTCAGCGATGATAGGGTGTGGACGAGCGCGTCGCGGTGACAGCTTGTCTGAGGAACCTTTCCCTTCGCTCACACAGTCGAGCTGATCGATGGTAGTGTGTGGGGGAGCGCGACGCGGTGACAGCTTGTCTGAGGAACCTTTCCCTTCGCTCGCACAGTCGAGCTGATCGATGGTAGTGTGTGGGGGAGCGCGACGCGGTGACAGCTTGTCTGAGGAACCTTTCCCTTCGCTCGCACAGTCGAGCTGATCGATGGTAGTGTGTGGGGGAGCGCGACGCGGTGACAGCTTGTCTGAGGAACCTTTCCCTTCGCTCGCACAGTCGAGCTGATCGATGGTAGTGTGTGAGGGAGCGCGACGCGGTGACAGCTTGTCTGAGGAACCTTTCCCTTCGCTCGCACAGTCGAGCTGATCGATGGTAGTGTGTGGGGGAGCGCGACGCGGTGACAGCTTGTCTGAGGAACCTTTCCCTTCGCTCGCACAGTCGAGCTGATAGATTTATTTATTTATTTATTTAAGGACTTTGGAAGACTTACAGCTAAGTACAATAGTGATAAATAACAGTATGATAATCTGACAGCCAATTACAGGTCTTCACGTCTAGAGCTTGTCTGGTATAAAAGTACTGTGGAACAAAATAACAGTGAGTACACTGCAAATATTGCCAAAAAAATATATATAAAAGTAAAAATTTGCAAGTAGATCATCACCTAAAATATGTAAAAACTAATATTATATAATATAATTGCAGTAGGTTATTTCCCATTAAACCAAGATGTTAAAAAATAAAATCAATTTTTAAAATCAAAAGAAATCAAAGTCTGAAGAATTCAATCTTTAAAGAAATTCATTGCTAAACACTTTTTTGCCGAGGTCACACTCGTTTTAAAAAGATCAAAGTCGAACTGCTTGCACACCTTATTAAAATACCTACTTACACGCACAACGTACGAATTTTGTCTGTAGTTAGTAGTTGCAAATGGCACCCGTAATGGTGGATTGAACCGTTTGGATTTGCTTGGAACGTTGAAGTAGAAACTTGACAAAATATCAGAACAATTTATGTCACCTCGAACCGCCTTCAACAAAAATATACAGTCAGATATCTCCCGTCGATTACTCAATGGTAAGATATGAAATTTTTTACAGAGCTTGAGATAGTTAACTGACCGATACGGTACCCTCTGGTGAAAGCATAAAAATTTTATAAATCTTTTTTGTACGCGCTCAATACGATCAATATATTTGTGATAGCATGGACTCCATATTTCAGATGCTTATTCCAAATGGCTTCTAACAAAGGTGCAGTATAGTATTTTTAACGTTTTAGCTTGCGTGAAGCACTTGGATAACCTCATTATGAAACCAAGGGATTTTGAGGCTTTAGCGACGATGGTTTCAACATGCTTATCAAAAACAAGTTTGGAATCGTGATGAACCCCCAGATCACGAATAGTACTACATCTAGGCAATATATGGCCTCCAAGAGTATATGTTGTGGCTAGGACTGATCGTCCACGGGAATACGTTACAACTGAGCATTTTTTGGGATTGAGATGGAGCTTACTTTTTTGGCAGTATACTTCAAGACACTGTAAGTCAGTTTGAAATGCCGTCATGTCCGCTGTCGATGATATGGTAGTGTAAATTTTCATATCGTCGGCGAAGCACAATAATTTGGATGAGGTCAGACAGGAGTCGATGTCGTTTACATAGACGATAAATAATAACGGACCGAGCAACGAACCTTGGGGGACTCCGCTGGGGACTAAAACCCAGCTAGATATATATTTATTCAGTACCACAGCTTGTGACCTGTTTTCTATGTAAGAGGAAAACCATCTGAGTAAGTCCCCGCGTATACCGATGCCCTCTAACTTCCGTAATAGGATGACGTGGTCGATTCGGTCGAAACACTTACTATAATCTGTGTAGACAACGTCGACTTGTTTACCGTGGTCCATTGCGATTGCATTGATTAGATGGTAATGTGTGGGGGAGCGCGACGCGGTGACAGCTTGTCTGAGGAACCTTTCCCTTCGCTCGCACAGTCGAGCTGATCGATGGTAGTGTGTGGGGGAGCGCGACGCGGTGACAGCTTGTCTGAGGAACCTTTCCCTTCGCTCGCACTGTCGAGCTGATCGCCAGCTGACGTGCGCCACCGTACACGTACACGCCGAGGGCCAACTAACAATATAACTCCAGAATGTCACTGAAACCTGCAACTTTAGCGATTCGAAATGGTTTCATTTTTCACCGAATATTCAAGTTCCAATCGTGTGATCGCGTGTAGTATTACTGTGTGCTGGTGTAGTGTGCGCTCTAATGAGTCGGCGCGTGTCACGAACTAATGCGCATCACTCAGCGCCGCTGGTCTATGGACACAGTTCGCAGCGCGCGACACTCGCAACTTAGTTAACTCTCAGCGGAGCGTCATTAATCCGTTTGTTAGCTCTGATACTGCTTCAATACTATGCCTAATAGCATCCAATTAACAGCGAGCGTACAACACGCAGTACCTCCCAGCGACTAGAACTAGAACTTATGAATGCAAAAGGTCGGCCTATCTCTGTAAAAACTATCTCTGTTTATAACTAATAGCCAGCAAAGCTTGATGAATTATTGAGGAGTTAGGTATTGGTGTGGCTCCACATATCGACATCGAAATGGGTCGCGAGGGACGCGCCCTGCATATCTAATATTTGCACGGCCCGCGCGTGGCGCACCTCTAGCGAGTGAATTCTGACTGCGATTGACATTCATTACGTGAGATGGATTGAATTATCTAATGTTTTATTTAACGAAACATTATCCGGCCACCGGACCGGCCGGCGCTCTGCGGAGCCTGTCAAAGTGCCTGGCGCCGTAATGCTAGGTCGGGATTTAAAAGCCGTACCGAGCTCCGGTCCGGTTGTGGTACTATGATTTATTCCACTCACGCAAGCCGATGTCAAATGTTATGACTGCTTTTGGACGAACATTATGAAATATGAATGTTTTTGAAATTTATCATTTATCATTATGAAATTGAACTTAGTAACCGGGTGTACGATATGAATGAGCATAAACTCGAGGTCACCACTTACTACTGTGTAAACATTCGGTGTAAACTTAATTTTGACGACACACCAATTCTCCATAGTGAATTAATAAAGAATGCGGTCAAGCCCAAAATATAAGAAATCAAGTTGAAAGAAGAAGGGCGGCGAGGAAAGATTTGCTGCTCCGCATGATAAATACATAAAGGGTTGCACAGACGCGCGGCGCGTGGACCGCGATTCAATAAGTACGTGTCCTTCTCCCTCCCGCCCTCGACCTCCCCCCCCCCCATACATTATCCCGACAGTCGCCAGCCTCCAACTCGTGTGAGGAACTCTTTACGATGTCTCATTATAATCCAGTTTGATACAGACTTCCACGAGAGCACGAACAGCATTGGATTGGATTTGTCTGCTAAATCAACTGTAAGCTGGTGTGAAAAAAAAAAAAAAAATTTAAAATTTAAAAACCCTTCGACAACGTGAAACCCTATAAAAAGAAAAAAATAACCTTGAAATTATGACCTTACGTAAGTACGTATGAAATTTTTAAATAAATATTGGCCTGTTGGGGGACCTCTACTATTTTAAACTTTAACAGGACGTTTGGCTAATAATTAGAGCGGTCCCCCGACGGGACAACATTTAATAAAAAAATATAATAAATATAATTTTTTATTTTCAAGCGTTTTAAGATTCAGGTAATTTGGTATTTAATCAGGCCATCTTGGATTCGAAATTTGTCATAGTGTATAGTATTCTACTAGTCAAGCCCTTTCATTTGATACCCATATAGAGGGAGTTGTGAAAAAAAAATGTAATCCGCCATTTTGTGGCGGCGGCCATCTTGGACCGATTTTCATCAAACATAGCTAAGAACACTTCCGACATATTCACCTTTCAAATAAAAAAAAAAAATTAAAATCGATTCAGACACGTCAAACTTATAACACCCCGTGGTTTTTGCGTCGGGGGTTAATTATAATAAATAAGTTTTACATTTTATACTCAAAATATTCATTGATGGAATAAAAACACCTCTCACACAACCAGTTATATAGCTTTCTATTAAATTCTAAATCTGTAGCACTTCTAAATCTTTCGGCTAAGTGTTTATGATTATATTTTCACCGACATGGTATAACAATTTTTGTTGCATACTTTAAGTCTATTACGCGGGACTACTAGTGGTTTTTGTACTATTTTCCTCTTTGACATAGCCTTTTCATCTTTTTCAAAAAGCGAGTAGTTGTTTCTTACAAATTTGCAGGTTTTGAATATAAAGACGGGAGGGTAAGTAGCTTTTGCTTAATAAATACAGGTTTACAAGAGTCTGTCCACTTAAGATTGAAAATTGACCTTACACATTTTTTTTGGGCTATTAATGGCCCTTTGGGCTTTTGTTGAATTCCCCCATTCAGTTATCCCATACCTTAAAACAGAACAAACATGGCTATGGTATACCAATAAGGATGTTTGAATGTCTGTTAAAGTTTTGATCCTCCTAAGTGCAAATACGAATTTGTTTATTTTTTTTTACATACCTTATCTACTTGAGGTTTCCAATTGTAATGTCTGTCCATAACTACTCCTAAAAATTAGATATTATTAACTTCTTCTATGTCATTATTATAGTATGTTAAACTTAATTTCATTTCATTTCCTAATTTTTTGTGGTTATTATATGGCAAAAATGTTATAAACTTAGTTTTATTTATCTCGTTGCTGCTGCTGCTGTTTGATGTTGCTGTTATTTGTTTTGTTTGTCGTATTCTTAAGTAATTCCTATCTAACCAATTGATTAAATCTGTTAATGCTTTATCCGTAACTATTTTACTGTTATCTAGAGTTTTCTCTTTTGTCAACACGGTAGTATCGTCTGCAAACAATATAGTATATTGGTTCGTGGAGTTGGGCAGTTCGTTTATATATATTATAAACAGTAAGGGGCCAAGGACACTTCCCTATGGTACACCACAGTAGTTAGCTAAGTACGGTGATCTAAAGGTTTTCTGGGTGTTAGTTTCAAAACACATTTTTTAATCTCAGTGCTTTGCTGTCGGCCTCTTAAGTAGCTTTCGAACCAACTATAAGCAACGCCTCGTATACCATATTGCTCAAGTTTACGGAATGTGATATGTTTATGGTTTCATGACATACCATTTGTTGTGTGTTCTGTTGACAACATAATACGTCGTGTTTCTCTAAAAAATGTATAAGCCTTTTGCTCATTACTTTCTGAAATATTTTTGAGAGTATGGGAACCAAAGTAATAGGTCTATAATTATTTGCCTCAGATCTAGGTCCTTTCTTGTAAAGGGGTTTTACAACAGAAAATTTTAAACTGTCGGGGAATATACCAGTTTCCAAAGATAAATTAACTACCTATGTAAGGCAAGGGTTTTATTAAAGTTAATAAATTTTATTTGATCATATTAGTACTAATGTTATCATATTAGTACTAATGTTATCATATTAGTACTAATGTTATCATATTAGTACTAATGTTATCATATTAGTACTAATGTTATCATATTAGTACTAATGTTATCATATTAGTACTAATGTTATCATATTAGTACTAATGTTATCATATTAGTACTAATGTTATCATATTAGTACTAATGTTATCATATTAGTACTAATGTTATCATATTAGTACTAATGTTATCATATTAGTACTAATGTTATCATATTAGTACTAATGTTATCATATTAGTACTAATGTTATCATAGTCCACTGAGTTCGTATTTTGTAATTTCATAGCTGTCATAAATATTTCCATACAAGTAGCTGGTTCTAGATAAATCATGTTTACAACCGTTTTCTAGCAAGCGTGTTTATGTTTTGGATTTTGGGCGTTTCCCATTTCAGCAATGTTTATAAAATAATTGTGAAAGTATGTTGCTATATCATCACCTCCTTTTAATATATTTTCCCCATCCAAAATTTCTCTAATTTCATTACTAGCATTGTTCTAGCATTCTCCTTAACCACTACCTAAGTATGTCGCTAAGTGACTTGACAAGCAATGTAAAAATCACAAAACGATACTTTATTTATGCGGTGCATCGCATGGTACGGCCGCTGCTTCTTGTGGCCAGCTAGTGATGTGGCTGTGCAGATCCACTAACGTAGGCTATCGAAAACAATGTCGATTACCCAACGAATATATAGTTAATTTTATAATTTGTCAACCTTTTCAAATTGTTTACTGTTACAAGGACATCAGTCATACTACATTATTGTAGAGGTATTTCAAAACTATGTCTGAAACGATTAAAATCTCCACGTGGACTATGTAATTTGAACTCAAGTCCCAATTTCCTAAAATAAATTGCCGCGTAACCGAGCTCGCGCGTTGCCAATCGTCAATCGCCGATCTGCTACGCCGTCGCCGACGTAGGCTGGCCGTCAGCTTCGCCGAGGCCGTCGCGTAGAACTTTTCGTTTGGCAGGCGTGTAGGTGGGAATTATTTGGTACTGAGCATATTGTTATCGTATTTTTCGTTAAAACTACCACCTATTGGGTTCAGTCCTTGTAAATGAGTAAGTGGGTCAACGGGCCGTTGCTCCGCACGCCGCCGCGCCGGCCGCCGCTCAGCGACCCCTCTCACTCAGTCGACTGAAACCTGTCGGGATAGATAGGCACTTGTTTTTCACACACATTGAGTTTATTTGCCTGATATGTACCTACTTCGCAGTTTTTTTATGTTTGGCTTCTCGCAGTAAATGCCTATTTTTAACCGACTTCAAAAAGAGGAGGAGGTTATCAAGTCGGTTGAATATTATTTTATGTTTGTTACATCCGAACATCAGAACTTTATAAGCCGATTTGCAAAATTCTTCAAAATCGGTTCAGTAATTTGCTCTTTAAACCTGATAAAATTCAAGTAAACGAGACTGCGTCGTTTGCTTTCCTATGATTTATCAGTGGTGACTTAGTGAGATTGTCATGGGATGCATGAAGATTTAAATACAACTTAAAAATAAAAAATTAAAAAAAAAACAACCGAGTCCAAAAAAGACTACAAACTGGAAAATAACTTTAATTTCAGAAGTCGGTGGCAAACAACGAAAATACGAACCCAAAAAAAAAAAAAGAAACGACTTTTAAACAGAGAATTTCAGGAAATTAAAGTTTTTTTGTAGTATCTTTTTTGTAAGTCGGTTGTTGTTATAAACGAACCCATGCGATCTCAGGAATTGCTGATGTGACGCAATGTGCGTGTGTGTGTGTGAGGCAAATGAATTCAGACGACACGACTTGCAGTCGTTACCAGGAATACATCGCCGAGTAAATCACACTGCTTGAGTGACACGAAATAAAAAATGATGAGAATGCACTCACCTTCGTGAACACTTCAAATCAAATCAAATCAAATCAAATCTCTTTATTGCATTCATGTGTATATTTAATTGTTACAATATAAGTAAGTTCCAACATGAAACCCGGTTAGGGCACCGGAACATAATAATCATTTTGGATAGACTATAAGAAGGACTATGATTCGGTGCCACATAATACATGGCTCGTGAGGGTGCTGGAGTTGTGTAAAGTAGATACAACTCTGCGCACCTTCCTGATGACGTGTATGGGGCAATGGAGGACGGTCCTTCGCTATCCAGGATGTCGAAATATCCAGAGGAATAGCGAGCCGATAAGGATAGAGGGAGGCATATTCTGGGGCGACAGTTTGAGTCCGCTTTGGTTCTGTTTAGCCTTGAATCCTCTAAGCAAGCTGCTATAAGATTCAGGTCTAGGCTATCGGCTGAGGAGAGGTGGTCAGGTTATATCTCACCTCCTCTACATGGATGACCTGAAACTCTTTGCCCCCAACAATTTGCAACTGATGGAGCTACTGAAAATTACTGAAACTTTCAGTAGCGCCATTAGGATGGAATTTGGTGTGGACAAATGTGCGGTCATGCATGTACAGCGAGGGGAGATTGTGGAATCCGTGGGAACCCAACTCTCGGATTCCACAAACCTTTAGAGCCGTTTCCGTAGCTGAAACCTATAAGTATTTGGGTATGCCGGAAGCGTTGGGCATCAATGTTACTGACATGAAGCAATCGTTGAAGGAGCGCTTCTTTGGCCGCCTGAAAAAAGTATTTTAATAGTCGTTTATCTGGCGGAAATAAGGTGCGCGCCCTCAACAGTTGGGTCATGCCGGTTTTGATGTACTCTTTCGGCATACTCAAATGGACTCAGACCGAACTCGACGCTCTGGATAGGAGGGTCCGTACGCTGCTGACTGCAAATCGAATGCATCAGCCACGGTCATCGGTAATGAGGCTGTATATCCCACGAAAGTGTGGAGGTCGAAGCTTTTTAAACGCTAAGAACCTCCACAATCGCCAGCCTTGCCACTACTCACATACACAAACAGCCAGACCCGGAAACAACTACTTGTAGGTCATACAAATATTTGTTCCGTGCGGAAATGAAACCCGCGACACGCAGCACAGCAGTCAATCGCTTAACAACTGCGCCAACCGTGCCGTCCGCTACTAAGAAATTCTTGCTGGAAAAACTCATTGACACTTTTCCCAGCTTTTATGATCAAAAGCTTAAGATAAACATGTGTAAAGACAAGTGTACCCTCGTGTCCCGGAGCCCCCCGGGTCCCACGCCTCGGTCGTTGCACCGCATGGACGGGCCTGCCGATACTGCCGACGACATCTCGAATGCTTCCACTCACAAGTACGAGGGGCTTTTAAATGGCGCAGCCATCGTGCCCTGCATACTAAATGTTTTAATTGCAATAAACTGTTCTTGTATTTTAAGTTCCGTAACATAATACACCTGAATGTATACCTGATCCACCTCTAGCTGAAGAGCAAACTATGAGCAGGTAGTCATTCGTTACTAACTATTAGATAAAATTTATATCTCTGCTTCTCACGCTCTCGCGATCGTTGGAAACATACCAAATTAAATATTAATTTTGTATATTGTAACTATGTTTGAACCCCCATGACTGATCACTGTCTCTTAAGATACAGGTTTATCTAATTTAAGAGGCAGCGTTATAATACTTGGGTACAGATTTTAACATAGAACCAGATGTATACAATGTGTACCTATTTCATAATGAATCACCTAGGTTCCCATCTGTATTTTTTTATGGCAAATAAAATTATTATTATCTCCTTTATTTCAATGTGAACACATATAAATTATATTTTTAAATATTAGAATATAAAAAGTATAAAAACATTTAAAAATATAAAAAATAGTAGCCCACCGGTATCGGGAACAGGATCCAAGCTACCGGTGGTCAGGGCTCCAGAGAGAGGAACCTCCTGACAATGCGAGCAATTTATTATTATTATTATTATTATTATTATAGGTAGAAGGATTGCTTTCAATAATTGCGAGCTGATCGTAAAATGAAAGACAAACACTCGGTAATTGGTTAAGGGCTGATTTCTCCATCGCCAGATCGAACTTTATTCGAGTAATAATTTTGAAATGTTGACAGTTATTTCATACAAAAAAAAAAAAAAAAACGACTTTTAAACAGAGAATTTCACCTGTTCGTTCCTCCGTGTAAACACCGTCTTCATTTAATTATTTATATACAAAATTCGATTTAGCTGGGAGCCCTAAGAAGCTTAATCAGATAAATGGTAACAGAAAATGAAAACAACTAGGATGAGTTGGCACGTGTGGAGGATGAAAGGACCGCATGCAATGTGGGCGTTTAGTTAAGCGGGCGGAGCGGGCGGCGCGGGCGGCGCGGGCGGTCCTCGTAGTAACACAATCATGGCCGATATTCACGCACTCGCCCGAGAAACTGATCCTTGTAATTGAATACGTGGACTGACGGATAGCGTCACACATTCACGTAAATCGTTGTTTGGACACAACAGGCGGCACAGAAGATCCTCTCCTAACAATATTTAGTAGTCCAGTTAGTAGTCATGAGTGTGCTCCAACGGGAAGTACTATCATCATATGTCTGTCGCCAAGCAGCGCAGCTGTGTTCCAGTTTAAAGGGTGCCGGCGTAACGAGCACACAAAACATTTCAGCTGTATCTCCGGGAGCACAACGCACCAGCGAGGTGTCTGGTGTTACAGATGTGTTCAGGCGGCGACCACCTGCCGTCTAGCCAGTACCGTCAGGCAGTAGACTGCAATAAGTTGAGCTAATTGATCGATTGATATTATTTTAGAACGTAGTTGACCTTTTGCATAGCAACATGTAGTTTGCGTTAGGTACACGATGGACTTACGCGTTTGTGGGGTCGTCTGTAGGATCTACTTTATTCGCCTATCCGGAGCGCCTGTGGCGGCACAGCCTGGCTCGTCGCTATGACAGATACAAACACAAGTTATTTGTGGGCTAACGGCAGCATTTAGCGATTCGTCTTCAATATTTTTGTAGATATAAAATAAATAGAAGACTTAGGTAATTTGATATCCAATTTAAATTTTGATCGGGCACTAATATAATTCCGAGAAATAATATACCTAATTTTAATGTAACCTTTACCATATTTATTTATTTATTTAATACTTTAGCCACATAAATGTACAGAGGCGGACTTAATGCCATAGGCATTTACCATAATTATTATAATAATTACAACATACTTACGAGTATAATCAGTATTTCGCCAACTCTGCTGTAATTATTAATAGATCTAGCTACACGAACGAACCGCGAGTGTTTGAACTTGAACAGTGAAACGTTTACAACTGTAGGTACATTGCTTCATCTCGAGAGTTAAGGTCGTTAGCGGAAATAATTGGAGGTAATTGATAACGACACGTGAGCGAGGGGGAGGCAGTGTGATGGGGGAGGTGGGGGAGGTGGTGGGCAAGGGACGCGAGTCGCGACCCTGCGGCGATGTTATCACAACAACGTGAGATACCGCGGTAGCTCGGAGACAGGCAGCAATTTTGATAAAACCACTTGAATAGGCCATTAGTGAAAATGTAAGAGATGTAACGTGGAAATGACGTGGATCCCGGGTCAATGGTCATCCCATCACTACATAGTCATCAGTGCACTGCCAACTGTTTCTGACGACACGGTTGGCGCAGTGGCTGAGCGATCGACTGCTGCGCTGCGTATCGCGGGTTCGATTCCCACACGGAACAAATATTTGTATTGCCTACAGGTAGTTGTTCCGGGTCTAGTTGTTTGTGTATGTGAGTTTAAATGTTTGTAAACGCACCCACGATACAGGAGTAATTCCTAGTGTGGGGCAACGTTTTTTTTAAAAAAAAGAAAAATAACTGCATGTGACAGTAAACTTAGTAGGACACACTCGGAGGAAATGAGACAATTTCTTTGTAACACAAAACTATGATCAACAGAAACTGCGGTTACGTTGTATTGATGTGTATAATGGAAGAGTGTAAAGTCTCGAGTCAGCCGTGTGTTCTGTGCCGTGATGCCGTGTAACCAGTACACAAGTACAACAGTCACGTGCGACTGCGGGCGGCTCGTTCAGCTTAGCTATCACTGGAGAGATAGGAGAAAGGTTCACCACAATGCGCCACAGTCACAATCAAAGGCTTCACTACATGTCGATAACCACACAAGCACGTTTGTCTCGGACACATGTACAGTTGTACCCGTCACTATTTCATACTGCTTCGAGCTTTACTTTTTTTTTTCGTGTTATACCTAATTTATATAATTCCGTCAATTAGCAGGTGGCTATCGATTATCGCGTCATCTTCATTTGCAGAGAAGGCTTGAGCAAACGGACCGGGACCCGACCCCCCCTCCCCTCCCGCTCCTCTCAGCTCGACCCCTGGCGCACCCTCGCTCTTACAAAGTTAGCGACGTGACCGCAATAACTCGCTCAGAAGTACTCGCTGAGCTCAGAAGCATAGCTTCGATTTGTTTATGAACAATCACGTAAAAGCCAACGCTGTTTACGAAGCAATTGCTGCGAAATATGAACGTGCAAAACGTAATCAAATTGAACGGTTAATTAAGCACGCGGTAACATGGCCGAGCGATTGATTCAGGTCAGAAGGCTGTTGTTATAGTACGACGTGGTACCAGCACGAGCGAACAACGAGAACGATTTAATCCCATAGCGACGCGATGTCAATTATTTGATCAATTATCTGACAACTGCTTCAAATGAACAAGACAGTGGGCTTCCAAGATTCTATTAAAGGATAATCCGTTGTAATCGTCTCAATACTTTGCCTACCTCCCCCCCCCTCTCCCTCACTCCACCCCCGCGCCTCGCCGCGCATGTCTGCAATTTATTCGGACAACATTATATTCGGCGCTCGCGATAAAAACTAGATCCATTGTGCACACATGGGCGGTGTCCAGCGCCGTCCGGCGTCGTCCGGTGTCGTCCAGCCCTCCTAATAGAATAAGTTGGCGAGTTATGTGTGTTGTCCGCACATGAGAGATACCCTCCACTGATATATTTGAGGCGCACGGCACACATCTGCGACCAATACGCGACTTGTTCCTAAATCATTATTATCCTAGCCTTTTGCAAACACATTCGGCTCGGCTCCAGCTCCATTGTCCCCGATAACATTATGTGAACAAAATAAGTATTTACTCCTACAGAACTGCTGCCGCAGTGATATTATTGTGTAATAGCTATCTTTAATAAAAGGTTTCCCTGAATGGTGTATTATCTTCTGCCACTTTAAATAGCCCTGAGTCCCTCGTATCTTTCGAAGCTTGTAAACCAATAGAAGCAAGAAGGTACAAGTTCCTCAGCGTCCTGCGTCCCATCTAGTAAAAAACCATCAAAAACAAAGTAAACTGCTTGCGATCAAAGAAAGATCAGAGTCGTGTGAAATCATCGGAACTTCCAAATAGCTTTGGTTTCGAGCAATAAAACGGATATGGCTGAAACTATCTGTATACTATAAGTTGACATAATATTTATAACAGCAGTGTGCGCCATCTCGGCGGACACAAAGAATGATGAATAGTCCTACTACGAGACTACGAGCGTCCACCCTTAACGGTCGTGCGTCTCGCGACAGCGATACAAATGAGTGCAGAAGGTTCACTTGACGGTCGTGCGTCTCGCGACAGCGATACAAATGAGTGCAGAAGGTTCAGTTTTATCAAATAATAATCATCATCATCTTCCTGCCTTTATCAAATAATAATATTATTCACAAAATAGTAGGCAAGTGTTACATTACAAGTCCGCAGTTTTGCGTATCGCTATGTCTTGTAGTCAACAAGTATTATGAACATTCACGGGTTATGGATTTATGAATGTAGTAATTAATAATTTAGCTTGCTTCCTTATACATATGTGAAAGTTGTTGCTGCCAACCTTTTAAATATGCCTCGCCACTGATTTCCTCACAAAGAGACAAACCTGCTCCTGATGGAGCTTCTATATGATTCCACACGATGGCACGCCGGTCGTGTCGCGTGTCGTGACGCGAAGGTCGCTGATGATGGATGGCCGCGCCGCGGCTGTGCATCGCACGCCTTATCACGTGCCGCCGCGCCTTATCTCTCACATGGTACAGACACATACAGCTTCACACTTATACGGTACACACTCCCACGACCATTGTGTGCTTTGACGAAATATACAAGCAATATTGTAGCTAGCTGGACGAGGTCCCGCCAGTCAGAGGCGCCGGCGGCGAGACGCCTTGCACTCTCCTTGCTCACTCAACAGATGGTAACAAGAAGCATAACATCGACAGAGCTGGAATAAACAGGCGGAGGATTTACCCAAGAGCGGGACAGAACACCTTTAAAAAACTTACATAGGTATATTGCGTGCGAATAAAAAAAACGTGTGGGGTCGGGGGAACGAAGTTCAAAATGAAAATCCAAGATGGCGGCTGCAAAAGTTAGAAAATACCGAAAAAAAATTAAATATTCGCGGCGCTAACTCAGCGCCCTCTAAAACCATGAAAACTATCTCTCTCTCTGACTCTTTTTATTATAAATGTAATAAAAAGTCGCCTGGAGGGGCATAACGCTTCTTCGTTACGTGACGTTTTCTCCCAGTTTACTTTTACCGCAAGCTCCATCCCAAAAAGTTAACAATTCACTTTGTACTTCTAAAATGTATAATTAACCTGTATTTGTCCGTTTTGCCCCAACTCGAGTATATGGCTGTATTTACAGTTGGAGCCCCGAAACACGGAGACAATAGCGTGTGACAGATGTGACGCAGACGTGCATCTCTCTAGCGGTGGCACTACTTGGAGCCAGCGTCCGCCGCTGGACGTACACGGGCACTAGTATGTGTGCACAGCACAATATCCTAACGCGCCAAGGCACGGAAGAACTACTGCTAACTATTAAATATTTTGCAAACATCAACTGTGGGAGTACCGCAGGCACACTCTGCCTAGCCCTTCACGGAGTGCAGGCGTGATGTCACATATACGTGTTGTGAGCTCGCCCGAGAGCAGCACGAGGGCGGGGCTAGGTATTGCATTTTTTGTTCATTTTAACTAACTTCATGCAGTTAAATAGAACTTGACTTCATGCAGTAAAATAGAATATACGAGCAGATAGTCACAATCTCATTCGTTATGATGTTATGTATATATATTAGTTTCAGGTAATTCACACTCATTGCAAAAAAAAAAATCAAATCGAAATAAATAAATTTAAATGAAATCAAAATAATTCATGACGTCAATGTTCTTGCTGTCTCCGTGAGCTTGTGTTCATGAAACGCGCGGAGTAGACATTCGGGGCGCATCTGCAGCGTGCAGTGGGACACTCGACCGGACATGTCATAATTAACTGTACGCCGTCGATGTTGATGTTGACGTTCTAGTCTATAGCCCGCTGATCTGCGCACACTGTGCACGCTCGCACACTGTGCCGCTTGTGAAGGTATGGTATGAGCGCAGTTTTATAGGCCGCACCTAATAACAAGCATTACTTTAATGTCTGAAATAAAATAAAGTTTTAAAGTCAGTTTAACGTGCCAACTTCGCGGCGTAACATTACTGATCCATTTTATGTTTTATTTCAAACAGGTACGAATATAAATTAGGTTTGTTTGAGTGTTATCTCTTACCATTTAGGAATGTTCCTTAAACTATCCGAAAAATTTGCTGAAAGCGGGAAAACCAAAGCCTACAAGACGCCTAGGTATATTTGGCCAGTAGTGCCTATACCATTACAAGTACCTCGACGATTTATAAGATGAAATTGAATAATAGAGCCCGAGCAAGTGCTATTGTACATTTATCAAAGCATAGATTTAGAGCGGACAATGGACAATGCTTGAAGTGTTATTTACCAGCAAACGATACCGCTTCCAGGAAGATATAATTTCAGTATCTCCGCGAGCATCCTGCTGCAGACAACAATACAGTGTGGAGTGGTATCGAGCTGAACACTGAACACTGTAGGTACATGAGATAATTATAATCTGCGGCGCGCGGCGCTTTCATCTCGCCGTCGCCGTGTCGGTGGAACTAGCGACCGGTCATACTGCTTGTTGTATAACACACAGCGTCTTGTCATTTTAAATCAATTTGTTATTTTCCAATTATGTTGCCGTATATTTCAAACACGTTATAAGATAATTTACACCATTGTGTCGGTCTATACAAGAAAAATCAAAGTGAGAGATAAACAAGTGTTATTTCTTCAATATCCGAACATGAGAACATAAACTAAGTATCGACATATACGAATACCTCGAAGTGAACAAAAGAAACATTTGATTTCAATTTCTGAATCTAACATTTCCATATCAGCTTTTGCACAAATAGGTCAGTTAATTGAGTCGTAGCGGCGCGTAGCCCCCGCTACGGCATAGCGATGTTGTCGTAGCACCCGTGACGTACGAGAGTGCCGCGGGCGCTACGGCGCTACGTAACTACGACGTTAACTTCATAACTTGGCTCTTGCTCTTAAGATATTCTCTTTGCGCATTTTACTTAATTAAAGGATAATATTTATCTCAGTAGAATGTTGTGGTTTGTAATGTTATCATATTTACAAATGTCACAAGTTTCCAGTTGTACACAAATTCAAATAAATTATCAAAATAAAATATACAGGCTGATTTTTTAAAGACCAGCCAAATTTAAGGTGTGGTACAGACCATCAAACTGAACAACTTTCCCCATGGGACCAACATCGTAATCGCGAATAAAAATTCAGCCGTCCCATACATTTAGGTCGAGTAGGTATTGAAGTTTTCTATGGGACAGTTGATAAAATTTTCGCGATTACGCTATTTGTCCCACGGAGAAAGTTGTTCAGTTTGATGGTCTGTACCACATCCTTAAATTTGGCTGGTCTTTAAAAAATCAGCTTGTATATCGTATCGCAGCAGAAATAATATAAACTCTATTAAAATTCATCGCATTCATTTTAAGATAGCTTTAGATCTTGACATGACCCTCCACTACTGAATTATTAAAAGAATATGAGCATACTTCAAACTTAGCGTCATCCACTTCTGTATAAATGTCTCTTCATAAAGAACGTGTATTAGAGATGAAACAACTGAACCTGTTAGCTAAGATTATCTTCAGACAAACCCGCAGGCTCTACAAAGAAGAGCGTGTGAGCCAGTAATTAAAGTTTCTGATAAAATATAGAGAGGGCGTGCGGGACACGCTAACCCCGGGCCGAGTCCCGGAAAGTTTCTGCGACTGAGGCGATACTTACAGGGAACTGTTTCTCCTCCTCCGCACTAGCATAAACTGTTAATGCACACAGGGTAGCCATGTCCATGTGTCCCTGTGTGCCTTAACAGTTCATTCCTTCAGACTCATTTGATCTGACCAAAACTGTACAAAATCCGACCCGTATCCAATGATGATTACTCAAAAATAGTAATAACATAATCTGCCTGTAATTTTCCCACTGCTGGGACACAGGCTCTCGGATTAGAACATGCCGGTTTCCTCACGATGTTTCGTCACTGTTTTGAGAGCGCGGTGTGATGAAATTATTTACACAAAGTAAAGCCTGCCTGATTCGAACCCGCGACCGTACGATCGTAAGTGGCGGCCGTTACCACTGGGCCACCAGTGCTCTAGATGGTGATGTTTAATGAAGAGTGCCCATTTATCAAAAGCTCTGCGACTTTATTCTTCATAACGGTTAGGTTAGGCAAGTCGACTAGGGATACTGTGTACCTGCCTGTTAGTTTTAGACACATAACAGCAAGGCTCTTAGAATTTTATTTAAACTCAGACATAAGTAGTATGTCGAAGTTGTGTATTATTAACACCACAATGGTTAGGTAAGGTGGTGAGTCCGAATAAATGTAGCTCGAATGCTATAAATTATATAACTTGTACGAAAGAGGTTCCATATCCCTCATTCACTATGAACTGTAACATAATGTACATACTCACAGTTATCTTCATTCATTCCTCCAGGTCAGAACAAGCATTCTGTTACCGTTAGGCGCTGATCTGATTATTTCTTACGACACGTTTTATCCACAATCAGTACACAGACACAGCTCCAACTTTAACATGAGACTACGACGATTTAGTGACATCCAAGGCTTGGTAATTTCGCCCACATTGATGGAAATAATTTTTCCTATAAACACTATACTTCTAATACAAAATAACTATAGATTTTATTGTATTTTATTAATAATATGTTTTACTATGACAGCTTTAACAACGACGTTTAATACGTCGCCATGGCAACCTTTCTTTCAAATCCTTACCTGCCTGTATCTTTTCTCAAATTCATATTTTCTACATGATGTTATTCTACGAGTTGACTTTATAGATCCACGCAAAGCAAGGATCAGTTCGAGTTTCGCCTCTAAAGCGAATACATTATAAAGCCTGATACGCCAGGGCTACCTATCGCGGGAATACCCAGCGTACCTCTCCGCTCCGGTACCTGTCGGACCCTGCCTACGCCTCCGTCCTCCGTCCTCCGTGAAGGGGTCCTAAGACTATTGGGCCGAGCCTCATCCGAGGGCTGCCTCACCTGGCGGTCTGACAGCGTCCCCGCCGTGCCTCTCTCTCCTGATGCCGTGCTGTATCCTGCCCTGCTGCGTAGGCCCTCCTACGGGTGTCCTCCGTGCCGTACACGCACCAGCACCTGCCCTCGCCTGCTCTTGCATCTGTACCTGTACCTGACCCTGCTTCTGTCCCTGCACCTGTCGCCGGCACCTGTCTCGCATCTACCTCCCTCCAACTCGATCTCCACCTCAGCCTCCTCAGCCGGGGTGCCAGGGCAGAAAACCTCCACGTGTGCCTGGGGACTGGAGTTCCCTTCTGGATACGTCCGGGGGGAAGACCAGTTTTCGGGCCGGTGCATCCTGGGGTGCGGGCAGCTATTTCTCAGTGGGATTTTTTTCCCAATGAGATCTCGCTGCCCGCATGCTAATGTTCTGCCAAGAGGAACGCTCCACACAAGCCGCTATGAGGAGCAGAGCGGCTACTGTGTGGAGTAAGAGCGGGCCTGGTGTGCACTTACCCTGCCGCCGGGCAGGCAGGAGGGGATAACCCCCCCTCCTGCCACCGTTAATATCGTAGCCCCGAAGATTGTCAAGGTCATGTCTCTGACTTTTGACGGGGGTCGAGGGTCTTGGCTTAACCGCCCGGACCGCGAGGAAGATTAGCCTCTATAAAAAATTCCCCAAACCTCCAAGCGGCGGCGCACCGTGAGGGAGGTAGTAAGCTTGGCTAATGGGTAGCTTGATTTAGTCACTAGTGCGAACCACGTAATTTGAGCCAGTACAAAAAGTTTATTACTCGTGGGAACAAAATGGAAAAATTTATCAAAAACCGAAACCCAACAGACGAAAGGAGTGATGCGGTGTCGGAGTCCGATGCTGCATCGGGAGGAGCGAGCACGGGAGGCTCAGTGAGCCCTCGCCGTGACCAGAAGACGGCCGCTGCTAAAAGAAAGGCCCACAGCAAGCGGCCAAGGTCAGTGGACGGCCAGGGGTCGTCCTCTGACGGGGAGCTGGCTTCGGCCAGAAAAATCCCCACCAGCAGGCGGGGAGGAGCCCGAGAGCGAGGCATAGGGAGGGGGCTCACTGCTCGGGAGGCCGCTGAAAAAGCGGAGGAGCCCGCAAAGCAGGGGGGGTCTGGTCGCGCGGTCGCATCAGAGACCTCAAGCGACGAGGCGGCTGAGGTAGGCGGCCCTGATGCGGACCGCAAAAACAGGTTTGCGGCGGTCGTGGAGGCCGCGATCCGGGACGTGGCCCTGAAGAAGTTACGGATGTCAATCAGTCAATAAGCTCTCTGTTTACTTCCTGCGAAATAAATAAAAATACTAGTTTGTTTAACAAAAGTTTATTGTGCAAATATATGTATAAGTGCAACTTACTCGTAATAACATTTTCCAGTGTGTATGTGCAGTGTAAAATATAATAAACTTAAAAAGCGTTTTAACGTTCCCCAAAAATACTTTAAGTACCTGACACCCGAGGGAAAGTCAACAGTGTTTTGTTCGTGAACGGGTCACAAAGTGTGACCAAACTTTAGTGTGTGCGCACCTTTACACTGATACTGTACTCAGCCTATGGTGTATATCCGTACCATACACACCGTGAAAAACACCTTAAACGTGTTTATCGAAACAGCGCCATCTGTTGCCCTATCGGTATACTAATTGGTCGTGATCAATTTGTCAACAACAAGTTTACCATGGTTAAGTGCGGTGGCTGTGGGAAGTTTATGTCGTCGACAGAGGCCGTAAACTGCTTCAAATGTAGGGCTTGGTACCACCGAGCGTGTGTGGGTATACAGAATACCGGCCCTTTAACGACCCCCTGGCACTGTCCTGAGTGCAATAAAAACCTGGTGAGGGACAACCAGGCTGAAACGCCGGTAAGGACGCGTACACCAGCGCCAGAAACACACGAGGAAAGCCTCGTAAACCTGATGGACACCAGCCCCATAAATAGCACAGCCCTAGACACCACACAGGAGCTCAACCTGGACCTCCTCAGGGCAGAGCTAAGCGTTTTTAGGGAGGAATTTCTTAAGACGGTACGGAATGAATTCCAGCTGCTCCGTGATGATCTGTCCGAGCTAAGATCCTCTCTAAACGCAACGAACGACAGGATGAGTAATCTAGAGGAGAGAGTAGCTGTGTTAGAAAATAAGCTCTCTGCCCTCAGCCCCAAGCAGCGTCGGATGTAAATGATCTGATAGCACAATTGCGGAGCGACATAAATGACCGAGATCAGGAGCTGCTGGCAAATGATATCCAGATCTCCAACATACCCGAATCAAGTGGTGAAAATCCAATCCACACGGTGATGTTGGTTGCATCTAAGATTGGCGTCAAAATTAAAGCGCGAGTCAAGATAACGAGGTTGGACAGTCAACAGCAGAGATAACGCTACCACCCCATAACAATGGGATGAGCGGAATTGATTATAAATAAATATAAATATGAATTAGTCAAGATAACGAGACGAAACAGTAGAGATACCGGACGGGTACGGAAGCGATAAAGATAAATGAATTGTGGTGACAACCAACCTGCCCCCACCATTGTATTAGCTGATAAGACTTAGTATATAAACTAACCCAAATATAATTTAGACACATTATTGTATTGACTCTACAACATACCACTGTACTACTAACACGTTTTGAGAATAAAATTAGTTTTATCTCTATCACGAGTCTCAGTCTTTTAACTGGCGCCCAACGTTACGGGCATTTCTTGAAGAAATTATCAATCAAGGCGACGTGCTGAATTGCTGTATCTCCGCTACCAGACACCGAACCAAGAAGATTACTCTATCAAACCTGCCCAGAACCTACAAATAAAGAAAAAGATTCAAGACTTCTCCTGCAAGGTGACGCTGACTCAGAGAAAAACTCTTCTCCGTACACATCAAGGTGACGCTGGCCAAGAAGAACTTCTCTTCGTACATCGCAGTATAGAAGCTCATCGGAGTAAATCGACGGACTTCAAAGACCCGACTCTACGAAGCCTCTACTACATCCAGATGAAGACAGTGATAGCCCTCATCATTCTCACAACACAACTGTAAATACACGTGATTATTTCCCGTTTAAAACAACCTCAAACTGGCATTTACTCCTTCAGGTAGAAAATTAGTAAACACCCCAAAGTTAATAATGACACCACCCGTAGATTCCAACTCCCAAATTAGACCAGAAAGTAATATTCCTATTCCCCAGTTCTCTGGAGAAGGTGGAGAAAGGTACCTACACGGTTTTATCACCGCAGTAGAACGTTTTATTCAAATAACCTCTGGCACAGATGCGCAGAAAGTCAATATAATCTTGTCAAAAATAACAGGCAATGCGGCTACTCTCATATATAGCTACCCCCATAACTTCACTTGGTTAGAAATTAAAGAAATCCTAAAACAACAGTATGGATCATGGAATAGAACGATAGGAGATGTGTTTCAGGAAATTAATAACTTAAGACCAAGCTCACCAAGCTTAACTAACGTTATATACGAGTTACAAATGTTAATAGCTGAAGGATGTACAATTAACCAACATGTACACACCGGTTTAAAGGAAATAGCTAACCAAAAGTTAATATCACTCCTACCACCTGAATATAAACCAGCCTGTGAAAAATTAGACTTCCTAGAAACTTGCCTTAGAGCTAGAACTCTTGACAAAGAAGGATACGTAATTAACATCAGAAATACGGGAAACAAACCGAATGGTCATACTCAACCTTTCGTTAAAAATAATTTGAGCTCAACCCACCAACAACACAACGCCCTTGTGTATAATTCAAACATTGGTAATAGACCTGTCCAGCAGAGACACACATATCCAATCTCACCTTTCTCGGCTAGGATTCGGATGCAACAAGCAGGACAAGCTAAACAACCTTGGTATGGCAACCATAATAATAAGCAAACTCACGCTCACCCTGAGCGTAATTTCAATAATAATGCTAATAATTTTAATCAAAGACCTCCATGGCAACCAACTCGACCAAACTGGCAACCAAAACCACAAATTCCCGAATTACAGGATAAAGACGCGACTATGCGAACTGTAACAGAACGACCTCAATTAAAAAGAAACCGAGTATTTAACATCGACGAACCTGAATGTAATAGTGATGACTATCCCGATACCCCTTTTGAAGAATACATGCAGCAATGCGCCAACGAATATTTTACAACACAAACAACACAAAACAATGATCAAATTTGTGAACCAACACACGAATATGTCCCAAACTCGGAGGATTTTCAAACGGATTCACCCCAGAATACCCCAACATAAATTCTACACCTAATCATACTCAACTACCATACATTAAAATACCTAATACAGACGAAAAAATACTAATAGACACCGGATCAACACGCTCATTTATTAAACCCAATATAGCTAAAGAATTAATATCGGATGGATACGTGACTTATATTGACGAAACATTTTCAGTCCAAACCCCGCACGGACTCTCGAAACATAATGGTAAAATAATAACCTACCCCATGGTAAATATCTTCGGACATCACAGTAATCCAATAGAATTTTATATGTTCGACTTCTCTAATAAATACGAATACCTAATAGGATGGGACACATTAACTAAACAAAACCTATTAATCATTCCTAGCGAGAACAAAATAAAAACACCAGACGATATAACTATACTATTACATTATCAAGAAAACAAGTCGATTACCTTAGACCAAATCTTAAAAGAGAACGAAGATTTATTCGCGGAAGACGCGGCACAAACCTCATTTACCGCCGTTAAACATCACCTTACGTTAACAAAAAACGAACCAATTTACCAACGCGCGTACCGGCTACCAGAAACACAACGAGTAGAAGTCACTCGCCAGATTAAGGAAATGTTAAAAAATAGAATAATCAGACCTTCAGACTCCCCATGGTCAAGCCCAGTGCACCTAGTGGAAAAACATGCAGACCCAGGAAAACCAAAGAAATGGAGATTAGTTATAGATTACCGTAAACTCAATGATCAAACCAGAGACGACAAATTCCCTCTACCAAACATAGACGATATATTTTCAAAATTAAATGGAGCCAAATATTTCTCTACATTAGATTTAACCGCCGGCTACCATCAGATTGAAATGGACCCTGAATCAATACCATTAACTGCCTTTTTCACACCTGACGGACATTACGAGTACACTCGAATGCCCTTCGGATTAAAAACAGCACCAGCTACATTCCAGAGAGTAATGAATAACGTATTAAGGAAACATTTAGAAAATAGGGAGTGTCTAGTCTACCTAGACGACGTAATAATATTTGCCGCCACAAAGGAAGAACACCTAACTAGATTACAAGCAGTGTTCAACACTCTAAGACATTACAACTTACGGATTAACCATGAAAAATGTAAATTTATGCAAACTAGCGTCAAATTTCTAGGACATATCCTAACAGAGAAGGGACTCAGTCCATGCCCAGAAAAAATCAAAGCAATCACCAGATTTCCACCACCTAAAACAACCAAAGAAATCAAGTCATTCTTAGGACTAGTATCCTATTATAGGAAATTCATACCAAACTTATCCAAAATAGTAAAACCTATAACTGAGTGTACAAAGAAAGGAAAAGAGATAAAACATGATAAACCATTTTTAGAAGCTTTCCAAAGAGCAAAATGCTTAATCACTAACCCACCAGTCCTAGCATATCCAGACTTTAATAAAATATTCACAGTAACGACTGATGCAAGTGATATAGCATTAGGAGCTGTTATTTCACAAGAAAATCATCCTATAGCATACACATCTCGAACACTAACAGAAACGGAACAAAAATATAACGCGACTGAAAAAGAACTACTAGGCATACTTTATGCCCTAACACAATTTAGACCCTACATCTATGGGCGACACTTTAAACTTGAAACAGACCACCAACCACTAATATGGATAACCAAACTTAAAGAACCAAACGCTAAGCTTACCAGATGGAAGTTAAAACTACAAGAATACGACTATGAAATATCACATAAAAAGGGAAGTACTAACCACGTAGCAGACGCTCTGTCTAGAATCGTACTAATGCATAACTCAGACCAAGCAACGGTACATAGCAACTTCGATGACTCAGATGAAGGATTCATAATAAAATCAGAACACCCCCCTAGGCGTATGAATAGAATATTTGTAACGACAGAACCATATCAAGTGGAAGTAATAAAAAAAGACAACCACACCTACGATTATAATCTAAAAATAAACAATCCCCAAGACTTTATAAAATTCTGTAAAGAATATCTCGGATCAAAAAGATATGCTATAGTAGGAAATAGTAATAAACTCATAGAACAATTGTCTGAAATATACAGGAAACATTTCAATAAAAAAGGACTCACAATTATTTGGTTTACACAACCACGTGTAGAAATCACAGATAAAGAAGAAATCCTAAAAATAATTAGAACAACGCATGAATTTATAGACAGACATATAGGAAACCCAGCTTTAATAAAGGAAATCTCTAAAACATACTATATCGAGAACATCAAAAAACATACACAAAACTATCTGAATCAGTGCGAAACATGTGCTAAAGTAAAATACGATCGACGACCTTTTAAACCGCCCTTTGAAAAAACCAAAACACCAACAAAACCAATGGAAAAATGGCAAATAGATACGTTCCACTTCAAAAAGAAAACCTATTTAACCGGAATAGACACATTTTCTAAGTGGACTTTCGCCACAGAACTAGTTGAAAACAACTCCCTACAAGTAATAGAAACGCTATTACGACTCTTCGCTCTAATAGGAACCCCCGAATTAATCTCGACAGATAACGAGACTACAATAATATCGGAAGTAGTAAAAGAATTTCTAGCAGGATTAAAAATCAAACATCATGTGACAACACCCCTGCACCACACGTCTCATGGAGACATAGAACGGTTTCACTCCACCCTAATAGAGAGATTAAGAGTACAACAGGAACTAAAGAAAGCAGACGTTAACTTAGCAGTACTAGCGTATAACTCCACTATACATAGTGCCACTAACAAAACACCTAACGAATTACACTTTTTACGAGAAATTAACTTACCCGTGCAGAACAAACAAACCTCTGACTACCTAAAGAAGATAAACGACAAATTAGAAAAGGTAAAAGAAAGCACACTCAAAAGGAGTAATGAACTCAGAACACCTGTGACTAAAGAAATCACCACAGGAACTAAATTCTATATCGCTAAGCATGATAGATCAAAACACGTGAACCCCTTTAGAGGCCCATACATAATAAAAAAAATACTCCCACGAAATAAATTCTCCTATGACTCCAGAAATAAAGAACACCAAATTCACATTAGTCAAATTCGTGTTACAGATGCGACGCAAACATCATCAGATTAGAACAGGGGATCAGTATCATACCTCAAAGGAAGGTACAAATACAAGAAGACGAATGGAACTTAATCTATCCTATTAATCTAGAACCGCTCCAAACTAATTATGAGTCTATAACGAACCTATATAACAACGAGGGACTAACTAATGATATACGACACCAAAGAACAGAATATTTAAAAACACACTTAAGTGAATGTCTATCGCGAATGCAAATCAAACGATCCAAACGAGGACTTATCAATGGATTAGGATCTATAATTAAAGCTATCTCAGGAAATCCAGACAATGACGACATGATAAACATAGAAAAGAAATTTAGTTTAGCAGCCAACGCAATGACCACAATGAATCACAAAATAAATAATGTGACACATCAACTTAACCAGTTAATAACAATTGTAAACCGTAAACTCAACTCTAGGGATTACTTCTTACAAGAAGTAATATTAGTATACGAAACACTGAAAGACATCTGCGAACATCTCGAAGAAGCTTACGTCCTAGCCCAACACAATATCTTGCAACCCGCAATATTTAACGAAATACATTTACAGCAAGGTTTAGATAAAATCCCCAGCAAAATTAACGTAGTACGAGACATAAACAAACTACAATCCCTAATAGTCCCAAGCGTTGCTATACAAAACAAACTATTAATATTCCAATTCGCTTTACCCATGGTCTCTAAAGAACAATATAATCTAGAAACAGTAGTTAGCATAATCACCCCATCTAACCAATATTGTCAAATGCCTAGTATTAAGAACGGCCAGTATTTAACGGGAACCAATCATGTGTATAAAGTAGACAAATGTAACAACAATATATGTACAGCTTCACCAACAAAGAAATGTGTAGAAGAAAGCATTCTGAAACAACGCAACAACTGTAGCGTTATAAAAATCTACTGTCCAGAACAATACTCATACAAAATTCAAAATGACTTATATTTCCAGTTCAGATTAAAGGAACAAACAATCTATGATAGATGTGCCGACAGAAGCGTGACCATCGTAGACTCCTATATAGAAGACAACACCAAATGCGGAAGCACTCAAGATCCTGTGGATATTCAGACCTTTACTGAAGTCACAGAACCAGCAAACGAGTTACCAGTGACGTTACCAGAAAATATGGACAACATAGAAGAGCAGATCGCAGCCATCAATAGACCCGACTTAACCTCTGATAAGATCAAAAACATAGGGATCCTGACCTACATAACGATAGTAACCATAATCTTGTTAACTATCGTCTTTTTAACTCGTCGAATCATAAAAACCCGACAGAGTACAAAAAGACTAGAAGGGGAGAGTCAAGATAACGAGGTTGGACAGTCAACAGCAGAGATAACGCTACCACCCCATAACAATGGGATGAGCGGAATTGATTATAAATAAATATAAATATGAATTAGTCAAGATAACGAGACGAAACAGTAGAGATACCGGACGGGTACGGAAGCGATAAAGATAAATGAATTGTGGTGACAACCAACCTGCCCCCACCATTGTATTAGCTGATAAGACTTAGTATATAAACTAACCCAAATATAATTTAGACACATTATTGTATTGACTCTACAACATACCACTGTACTACTAACACGTTTTGAGAATAAAATTAGTTTTATCTCTATCACGAGTCTCAGTCTTTTAACTCGCGCGATATAGTAAGTGCCGAGCGTGTCGGAGGTAGGCGCATCAACGCGACGCAGGCGACGGCGCCGGTGGAGACCCGCCCCCGCTTCCATGTCGTGCGCCTCGCGCGCCGCGACCTGCGTGACGAGCTGTTGGAGGGCGCACGGGTGCGACGCGGGATGACTACTGCTGACCTTGACTTGCCGGGCTCTGCAACGCGCTTCTATGTGAACGAGCGCCTTACGAAGGTGAATCGGGAGTTATTTCGGAGCGCGCGTGAAGCCGGGAGTCGCCTCGGTTGGCAATTCGTATGGGCAAAGCGAGGCCGTATTCTCGCCCGGTACAAACCCGTAGATACCATTTGCCAGATCCGCTCCGAGGCTGACTTACAGCGCACCTTCGGACCGGCACTCGGTAACGGCGGCAATAGCGCACTTTGAAAATACCTTTTCGTTTGTCTGTTCTTGTTTTGTTAAGATTATTTATCTAGTTTCTATGGTGTTTGTTAATAATTTGTTTATCATACTTTCTTGTACTGTCACGCTGATTCTTAAAGTAAGTTTTTTTGTAATAAGTGTCATCATTTCAATAATATTAACCTCACGTTGCTACTACCTGCTATCTATATTGGGATGGGTGTGTCTCGCGGCAGAGGCGGAGCGCCTCACTCAACTATACGTAAACACTACACATATTTATCTACACCTATTTATTACCAATCTACTATCTACATACCGCAGCTGGCATTTGCTTCTTTTTTATTTAGTTATATATATTATTGACATAGTTACAATTGGAATTAAACTAATCATATTATTTGATATTAGAATTGAAAATACTGAATGTGCACGGATATTGTTAAATGACGAAATTATTTTATATTTATTATAATGATGACTAAAGGAGGAAAGTTTCTTAAAGTTGGGCTTCTTAATGCTGGTTCATTGGGCACAGGTCATGATAACTTGATTGGTGCACTCGACAGGCATTGTTTTGACGTTATGGCCATTAACGAGACTTGGTTGCGACCGGGCGAGGACGGGCGCGCGCCTGTGGTGCCGGGCTACCGTCTGCGTCACACGCCGCGGCCAGCGAGTGTACGCTCGGGTCGTGGTGGGGGCGTCAGCTTTTATCTGCGGCGTGGACTGAGCGCGCGTACATGGACCGGTGCGATCGATCCAAGGTTCGAATCGGTCGAACAAATGTGGTTAACGATCTCAATGAACGGCAAAAAAATTGCTATAGGTACAGCCTACCGACCACCATGGCATGACCTGGTCCTTTTCCTAGATGCCATAACGGATTCCATTAGTTCGCTGGGAAATTGCGACCACTACATTCTACTTGGCGACTTTAATGTAAACTTGCTGGACACGAATGGAAATAAAACTAAGAATATTAAGGAATTTTTAAATTGCCTCAGTCTTTCACAATTGGTCACAACTCCTACTCACTTTACACCATCCAGTGAAACCCTAATCGATCTCCTATGCACTGACCTGACAGCTAGAAATACCACGGTGGTACCTTTCGGTTCAATCAACGGCCATTCGATTGTAACGGGAATTTCACATAAAACGTGACAAGTACAAACCACACTTGGTAAAATTTCGGCCTCTTAAAAAGGTGTGCGCGGAAAGTTTTAATTTAAGCTTATAATTTTTAGACATTGGAATAATTTCGTCGCTTGGCAGCGTTAATGACATGGTGCATGTCTTTAACACCTATATAACTTCCCTGTTCGATGTTCACTCACCGATCAAAACGTGTACTGTAAAGGAAAAGTCATATCCATGGATTACAGATACAATCAAGGTTATGATGCGTTTACGTGACGATGCACTTAGTAGTTATAGGAAAACGAAAGCTGATTCCAAAAAAAAATATTACAAGGAGCTACAACACTTAGTGATTAGCTCTTTGTACAATGAAAAAGTTGCGTATTTTAAGCACAACATAAATAACAAAATAAAAAACCCTAAACTATTATGGAAAAATTTAAAATCCACCTTATCGCCCTATAAGGCCAGACAAGACCTACCGTCGCACTTTACAGATCCTGACGTCATTAATAACAACTTTTTGATTGTACCGGGTAACCCCGTGGCAAGCACATCACTTATAAACTACTATGAGAATCATAGTCACGGTGAAGAAATTTTCGCAATCACTCCAGTGGAAGAGAACGAGATCTCTCGCGTTGTCTCCAACCTTAAAAGTAACGCTGAAGGTTACGACAACATTACCCTGGACATGATTAACATGACCCTGCCGCATACTTTAACTGTAGTAACGGACATAATAAACTGCTCCATAGTGACGTCTACGTTCCCCGACCTATGGAGAATTGCCTCAGTTAGGCCCTTGCCAAAAAATTCTAATCCATCCACTTTAAAAGACCTACGCCCTATAAGTATATTACCATGTCTATCCAAAGTATTAGAAAAAGTCGTCAGCCGCCAATTAACACTTTTTTTGGAACAAAATAACGTCCTACCTGATTTACAATCTGGTTTCAGAAAGCAGCGCAGTACATCTACTGCTTTATTGGATGTTACTGATAATATACTATCTGCCCAAGATAGGGGAATGTGCTCATTGCTAGTTTTGCTCGATTTTTCCCGTGCATTTGACGCAATAAATATCTCACTATTATTATCTAAGTTAAATTATTATGGTTTTGACGCCAGCGCTGTGCAATGGTTCCGCAGCTATCTAACTAACAGGGAGCAACTTGTTGACTTGCGTTTGAGTGACGGCGCTACTCTTAGATCGACGCGTATTTCTGTAGACAGAGGAGTCCCGCAGGGCTCTATATTGGCCCCAATTCTCTTTATTTTGTACTGTGCGGATATTGTAAAGTGTCTCCATAGATGCAAGTACCATATATACGCCGACGATGTCCAACTATATATATCTTTTAGAACAGACTAGTACAATAGTGCCATTAAGGATCTTAACGATGATCTTGAAAGAATCGCCGCCTGGTCAGAGGAGAACTGCCTGTCGTTAAATCCAATAAAAACGAAATATATAGTATTTGGCACAAGACAGCAGTTGGCTAGACTACCTGTGACATTTGACTTGAGACTTATGGGAGAACTCATTGAGCGAGTGTATGAAGCGCGGAATCTAGGTGTCGTTATGGATAAAGACCTACGTTTTGAGAAACACGTGGCAGACGCGGTTAGAAACTGTTTTTATCGCCTAAAGGTTTTATACAATATGAGGCCCTATTTATCCGAAAAACTACGGGAACAGCTAGTGGAAACCCTGGTTCTTTCCAGGTTGAATTACGCTGATACGGTTTACGGCCCGCGCCTATTAGCTCGTACTGACCGCCTCATTCAAAGGGTACAAAACGCTTGTGCTCGGTTTTGTTACGATATTCCTCACAGAAGTCATGTAACACCTTTTCTAAACAAGCACTTTACGCTGAAGATGAAGTCCAGACGCAAGCTGCACTTGGCCTGCCTTCTGTTTGGTGTGGTTAAATATCAAAAACCGGACTACCTTTATAATAAGTTAAGTTGGGTTACTAGTAGACGGGAATGCGGGAGAAGACAATGCTCACAACAACTCTCGACTCAGTCTCAGGGTACGGCTGCTTTTAGAGGCAGCTTTCGCTATGCGGCTTCCAATATGGAATAACTTGCCACCACCGATTAGAGTAATTAACACAATAGGCGTTTTTAAACTACGTTTACGGCAGTATCTCATAGAAGCGCAAAGGAAGCTAGATATGGTCACACTAAATGTCTCAATTATATGATGTATGTACCTACCCACTTGAGTATGTGTCAGTGTTTGTGATCTAACATCCTTATGGCTGCAGAATGGAGACGTAACTTAGTGAGTGAGAGTGAGTGGAGAAGTAACTAGTGGGTAGTTTTCACATGTCACTTTAAACAAGAATCAATGTTTTTTTTTTTTTTACAAATGTTTTTATTATTTCTAATATCGACTAGCGCTTACCATTCATATATCTTTTGTATATTTGTGCATGTTTTTATTTCCATTTCCACTTTTGCCAACAATGTTTAGCTGACTTATTTATTTATAGACGTGATATCCATCGTATTTGGTTATGGAAACATCAGCTAAGACAAGTTTCAAAACAGACACAAGTTGCAAGCTGTCAGAAAATAGTCCGTCACGCTCGGCTGCTTGCAGCGTACTGTGCGATGACACTACAGTGCACGGATTAATAAATTGTGGCAGGCAGCGTGTACAACAATGTTCCTCAATACCTCACATTTAGACATATTCACATATTCGTTATTGTTTTTTATGTAACACAAATTTATTTTATTTATATATTTAAGTATGTATACACACGTCACGTTGCAGAATAAAACTGATTTACATCCGTCACCTTACACATCAGGTCCAGTTGAAAACCAGCGTCAGCCACTAGTTGTCTGGCATTTTTGCTGAACTGGGCCTTTTTGGCACAGCCGTGAGGCACACTTTCCTGATAATTTCCTTACGGACTTCACATTTTTTAATTAATCTTTTATTTTTTTTATCTTATCGTTTGTTTTGTCTGATGTATATATCTGGTGTATTGTGTGTCTTTTAGTTTGTGCCAAATAAATGTATTTTCTTTCTTTCAAATGTAATGTATTTCTTTCAATGTATTTTCTTTCTTTCTTTCTTTCAAGTTACAGACTTCGAAAAACAGGGCCATAGTCTCGGCAAAGGCCTCCATCATGGCGGCAGTGGAGGCCATCCACTTCGGGCCTCCGCCGGACGGAATGTCCAAGATGCGGGCGGAGGTGGCCCGCCTGACGGCTGCCATGGAGCTTCTCCGAAAGGAGAACGAGGAGCTCCGAGCGGACCTGGCCGGGCTGCAAGCGGCCGGCACAGCGCAGACCAAAACACCACCAAGCCAGCCCGTGCCGGTGGAGAACCAGGTCCTGAACCTGGTTCGGCAGGAGCTGGCGAGCTTCCAGGCGCGGTTCGCCGTCCTGGAGGGTATTGTTCTGCGCCCCCCCTTGGCGGGTAGGACGGCCCCAGGGCCTAAGGCGGCCTCATACGCGGCCGCTGCCGCCCCTAAACCCGGGCCGTCTGGCCGGACCCAGGCGCCGGCCAAACCGGCATCGGCTAGAGGAGCCCCGGCGCCGGCGAAACCGACGTCGGCTGGTGGAGCCTCGGCGCCGGCAAAATCGGCGCCTGCCGCCAAACCCGCGGCGCCGGCCCACAAAAAGGGCAGAACGGCTGGGGAGGGGAAGGCCCCAGAGCCTACGCCTCCCCAAAACAAATCTCCCACGACCAACGCCGAGTGGCAGGTGGTCGGGGAGAAAAAGAAGGCGGCCAAGGCGGCCAGAAAAAAGGCGCAGAGGAGGCGCCGCAAGGAGCGAGCCGTTGCGGCTAGGCTTCGCTCCCCCAAGACCGCGGCTGTAGTCATTACACTACAGACGGACGCGGTCAAGAGGGGGGTGACCTACTGCGACGTGCTCACCAAAGCGAGATCACCGGAGGCCTCCGGCATAGGGTGATCGCCATTGGTGCCCGCATGCTGGAGGTCCCCGGTGCGACGAGTGGCCCCACCGCTGACGCCCTGGCTGAAAAGCTAAGGGCGTCCCTCAATGCGGACGAGGCTCGAGTCTCCAGGCCCGTCAAGTGCCCGGATATGCGCATTGTGGGCCTAGATGACTCGGTGACGGGGGCTGAGGTGGTAGCCGCCGTCGTCAGGACGGGCGGGTGTCCGGCCGACCAAGTGAAGGCGGGCACCATACGTCCTGACTTCACGGGTATGCGAACCGTTACGGTAAGCTGTCCCGTGACGGCGGCGAGAAAAATCGTGGAGGGCGGAAGGCTCCTGGTGGGCTGGGTGTCAGCGCAGGTCAAGCTGCTGGAGCCCAGACCTCTAAGGTGCTATCGATGCCTCGTGGGGCACCACGTGGGCGTCCAGTGCACCTTGGAGGACCGCAGCACTCTGTGCTTTCGCTGCGGGAAGCCCGGACATACGGCCGGCTCGTGCAACGCCGCGCCGCACTGCGTCGTATGTGCGGCTGCTGGCAAGCCGGCCGATCACCGGGCGGGGAGCAAGTCCTGCGCTCCACCCGCCGAAGCCAGGAGGAAAGGCAGGCCCTCCGCCGCCGTCACCACCACCACCGTCGCCGCCACTGCTGCCGCCACCGCCACCGTCACCGCCGCCGCCGCCGCCACCACTGCCGAGGGGGTCCGGGAGGGGGCTGAAATGGAGGAGTAATGTATCCTCCTCTACGCCTCCTCCAGGCGAACATCAACCACTGCGCCTGCGCTCAGGACCTGTTGCTCCAGAGCATGGCGCAGTGGTCGATTAACATCGCCGTGGTCGCTGAGCCGTACTTTGTCCCGCCCAGGGATGACTGGGTGGAGGACCTGAACGGCTCAGTGGCCATAATTTCGTCGGCTGCCGCCGGTACCCCGTCCCTCGAAGGTGTCACGAAGGGACAGGGGTGCGTAGCAGCACGGTTCGGAGAGATTGTAGTCATGGGAGTATACTTCTCTCCGAGCCGAACTCTCGCCGAGTTCCAGAACTCTTTAACAGAGTTGAGTGTCGTCGTCGCCAGAAACCACGCCTTCTCCGTGCTAGTGCTCGGGGACTTCAACGCCAAGAATTTGGCCTGGGGTTCCCGTTGCACGGATGTGCGGGGCAGGATGGTGGAGGACTGGGCTCTGGAAACAGGCCTGGTGTCCTAAATCGGGGTTCTGTTCCTACGTGTGTGCGGATGCGGGGCGAATCGGTAGTGGACATCTCGTTCGCCAGCCCCGCTCTGTCACAGCGTGTCATTGACTGGCGCGTCATGGAGGAGGTGGAGACATACTCCGATCATCGGTATATCCGGTTTGATGTCTCCACCCAGACCTCTAGCGCGCTAGTCCAACAGGCCCCGAGTGGTCCGCGGTGGGCGCTAAAGCAGCTGGACCGGGAGCTTCTCCTGGAAGCCTCAATCGTGCAGGCCTGGGTGTTTTCACCGGACAGGCCTGCTGACATCGACGGTGAGGCGAAGTGGTTCCGGGAGGCCATGTCCGAGATTTGTGACGTGGCAATGCCCCGAGTCCGGCCAGGATGCGCCCGACGTCAGGTGTACTGGTGGTCGCAGGAGGTTGGGGCGCTACGCAAGGCGTGCGTCGACGCGCGACACCAGTACACCAGGCACCGCAGGCTCCGCATTCGCCCTCCGGATGCGGAAGCCACGGAAGTGGAGCTGTACGAGGGGTACAGAGCGGCGAAGACCGCCCTCCAAGAAGCTGTCCAGCGGGCCAAGGATACGGCCCGCGAGGAGATGTTGGAGACTCTGAACCGAGATCCATGGGGGCGCCCTTACAGTATGGTGCGGAATAAACTCCGCACCTGGGCCCCCCAGCTGACGCAGAGTCTCCGACCCCAGCTGGTGGAGGAAGTGGTGAGCGCTCTGTTCCCTTCACGGGGGGAGCATACTCCCCCGCCTATGGCTCCGCCACTTGCGGTGCCCGAAGCGGACCATGCGGACGACGACGACGACACTCCTGAAGTGACCGGGGTAGATTTGAGAGCGGCGGTAGGCAGGCTGAAGGCCAAAAATACCGCCCCGGGACCCGACGGCTTGCCGGGTAAAGCCTGGGTCCTGGCCTCGAGGGCTCTCGGGCCTCGACTGGAGGCGCTCTTTAGCGCATGCATGGAGAGAGGCCAGTTTCCACTCCGTTGGAAGACGGGGAAGCTGGTCCTCATTCAGAAGCCAGGGCGCCCTGCGGACTCTCCGTCCGCATACCGGCCCATAGTGCTGCTCGACGAGGTCGGCAAGCTCTTTGAGAGAGTGATTGCGGGCCGCCTCGTCGGGCACCTGGTGAGGACGGGGCCGGATCTTGCGGAGTGCCAGTTTGGCTTCCGCAAGGGGCGCTCGACGGTGGACGCCATCATGCGCGTGAGAGCCCTCACGACGGGGGACGCGGTGTCCTGGGGTGGGGTGGTCGTGGCGGTGTCACTCGACATCGCCAACGCGTTCAACACCCTGCCCTGGAGCTGCATAGGGGAGGCACTCCGGTATCACCGGGTGCCGACTTACCTCCGTCGAACAGTCGGGGCGTATTTGACGGACAGAGCCGTCATCTACCCCGGTCGCGACGGGAACTGGAACCGGCGAGAGATGTCGTGCGGTGTCCCACAGGGATCGGTTCTGGGGCCGCTCCTGTGGGACATCGGTTACGACTGGGTGCTGCGGGCTGACCTCCCTGATGGCGTCAGCGTAGTTTGCTACGCTGACGACACGCTGGTCCTGGCGCAGGGGAGGTCGCATCAGGCGGCGGCTGACGCGATGACACGCGGGGTTGCGATAGTCGTGGAAAGGATCCGGCAGTTGGGTCTCGAGGTGGCATTGCACAAGTCCGAGGCCATGTCCTTTCATGGGCCTCGGCACGGGCCACCTTCGGGATTCCAACTGATGGTAGGAGGGGTTCACATCGGCGTCGAGAATACGATGAGATACCTGGGTCTCATCCTCGACAGCCGGTGGAACTTCGTCGAGCAATTCCGACGTTTGGCCCCCAAACTGGAACGGGCCGGGGCCGCCTTAAAGCGGCTCCTGCCCAACCTTAGGGGGCCAAACGCCTCCTGCCGGAGGCTTTACGCGGGGGTCGTGCGGTCCATGGCCCTATATGGGGCCCCGGTATGGGCGCGTTCACTGCGGCTGAGAGCCGCACACTACCTGAACGCGCCCCAAAAGGTGGTAGCCATAAGGCTTATCCGGGGATACCGCACGATCTCGGGCGAGGCAGCAAGCCTCCTTGCCGGACTGCCACCATGGGATCTGGAGGCGATAGTCCTCGCGCGCCTGTATGACTGGCGCGCGGAGGCACTACGTCGGGGGGAAACTCCGCACCCGCGGCAAATTGCTGCGGAGCGGACGGACCTCCGGCGCGGTCTCATGGTGGAATGGAAGGCGCAACTATTGCAACCCAGCGCAGGGCACGCCACGATAGCGGCGGTAAGACCCCTCTTTGAGGAGTGGCTAGAGAGGCGTCACGGCGCTCTCATCTACCGCCTGACGCAGGTCCTCTCCGGACACGGATGTTTCGGGAGGTTCCTGCACATCATCAGGCGGGAGGAGACGCCCGGGTGTCACCACTGCGAGGATCGCCCAGAGGACACGGTGGAGCATACGGTGGAGGTCTGCCCCGCCTGGGCAGAGCACCGCCGTGTCCTCGTAGAGGCGATCGGCAGCGGCGGCGACCTCTCGCGCCTGGCCCTGGTGCAAGCTATGGTCCGGGGCGAGAGGGAGTGGGAGGCGGTCACCTCCTTCTGCGAAGCAGTCATGCTAGCGAAGGAGGTGGCGGGATGGGCAAGGGAGAGATCCTCACGCCTCAGCCGCCGAGGGAGACGCTCCGGGCGTCGGGAGCCGCGTGACGACTCCCGGCCACCGTAGGCGCGGGCCTGCGGGCGGAGAGCAATGGGTAGCTCTCCGTCCGATCAGTACCAGGCCCGGGCCGGACGGCGCGTATGTGTTCCACGTGCGCCTCAAAGAGATGTCAGCGTAGATGACGGGGCCCGAGAGGGCCGAAGCCTGCCGGGGTAGCGGGATCGTCCGAAAGGGTTACCGCTGCCCTGGAACTTAAAGGGCTAAGGAAGGAACACGGGTGGGTTTTAGTCAGTAAGAGTCTGACACTCCCTTCTGCTCCACCCAGAGCGGGAGGGGTCATTTGATGATTTCCCATCCTGAAAAAAAAAATAAGAATATTCTTATACCTAACAACAACAAAGTATCTTCTTGTTCAAAATTAAGAAAAGGACATCAGCAGAATACGTTGAAATTATTTCATCAAAATATTCAAAATATTTCTTCAAAATTATTAGAAATTGAAAAGTTTTTAGAAAAAACAAAGTTTGACATTCTTTGTTTAACTGAACATTGGCTAAAAGATTACCAAATGCTAATTAATTATGAGAATTATAGTGTAGGCTGTTGTTTTAACCGTAAATCTATGCTGTGTGGAGGATCTGTGTGGGATCTTTTTAAAAAATGTTTAAACTCTAAACAACGAAACGACATAGTGGGTTAATAGGTTGAACATTGCATCGAACTGTCCTGTGTTGAGCTCGATAAGCATGTTGTAGTGTGCGTGTACAGACCCCTAATCAGAACTTTTCTTTACTTGAGTCAATAATGGAAGATATCCTAGCAAAACTTGCATCCAATAACAAAGCCGCAATTATTGGTGGTGATATTAATATTAATATCTTCAACCAATCGGTAATAATGAAACAAAGACATAATTGCGTTTCTCTGTAAAAACGAAAGTTTTAATTTAAAATATGTTACAACAAAATAGGTATTACTTACATCATCTTTAAACAATGTTTTTAATTACCTGTAAAAACGAAAGAAACAACATTATATTTTTTTTAACTTTTCATTACGGACGCTTTTAAGGTAATGCATCGTTCTCACATGCATAATTTCTAACATGAATGATGTAACCAATACTTTGTAAAGGTAAGGTAGGTAAGGTATTTCACGCGGGTGGAACCTGGATGAGGCTGCCGCAGGAGCGTGCGGATTGGCACATGAAAAGAGAGGCATGAATGATGTAACCAATACTTTGTAACCATATTATTTTGATTTAAAAGAGTGCCCATGGAGTTTCTTGCCCGTTCTTCTCCATAGGTACCGACTACGCTTTGGAACGGGCAACTAGCTTCATTTTTCTGACTGACCGACCCCTTGACAATTCAAAAGTGCATGTAATTGGTTTCATTGAAATAAATAGTTTGAGTTTGATTTAAAGCCTTTATTTCGGATCTTGTTATTTCCTTATCAAAATCTTACATTCGCCATCGCTACCATATCACATCCCGTGGAATATCTACTGTCAGTGTCACAACTGTCACCTCGTCTCCTCGTCTGTGGTAGGAGTGGTAGGTAGCCTCTTTTGATAACGCGGCCAACCAAACTTAAGAAGAGCGACACAAGTATACGAGTGTCATGATTTTCTTTACATCTCCGCCCTCAGAGAAAAACCATCGCTTGTGATTGCTTATTTACTAACTAACACTGGAGATAGTTTTGTAATGTGGTAGAGGTTAGATTCCGTTTTCTTGTGTCCGGTATCATTGATTCCGTTTTCTTGTGTCCGGTATCATTGATTCCGTTTTCTTGTGTCCGGTATCAACTTCATAGATTGTTTTGGATATTTTCTTCAGAATTCTGTACGATCCAATCCTGAATTAATCCATTTTCTTTCTATTTAAACGATTTCCATTTTCCACGTTGACTCGGTCTCTCACTTTCAATTTATACTCTTCGTTATGCGAGATTTTATTGTGTTTTTGACTGCTAGTTTTCTATCATTTTTCAGATCTTCTGTTGAACATCTTGATTTCAATTCAAGTGGTAGAATATTCACATTTTATTTTATTTTATTTATTCAGGGACAATAAACAGCTACAATATGTGTTGGTACAGAGTCTGACACTATGACAAGTGTCGGGTAAATATATATTTACAGGTGCCACTGAGCACCTACATAAACTAACGTCGTCATGCTTAAACCTCGTCGCGCCAAAACTGACGTAAAGGACGCGACGCGGCCTCCTAAATACAAATAAATTGACGTGACAATTCACATCAGCCTAGATGAGGCTTAAAAAAGAAATGTTCTTAACTTCAAACTCTTTTACCCCATCGGACGGTATTGAGCCAGAGGGAGGGAAAAGGCTAAGAGGTCAGTCTCCATCGAAAAATGCCTAACTTATGAACGTACTCCAGAACTTGTGACCGGGCTGACCACAGCGGAAGCAGAGACTGCTGCGGTCCACCTCCGAGGTGCATTTAGCTCCCACGTGGCTGCCCATTTGGCAGCGGAAGCACCTCAGAGGTCTGGGCTCCAGCAATTTCATCTGCGTGGAAACCCAGCCCACCAGGAGCCTTCGGCCCTCCCCGGCTATTTTTTGGGCCTACGACACGGGGCAGCTCACCGTAATGGCTTGCATCCCCGTGAGGTCAGGACGGAGAGTGCCCGCCTTCACCTGCTCGGCAGAGCACCCCCCAGTCCTGACGATGGCGGCCACCACCTCTTCCACCGTCGCAGAGTCGTCCAGACCCAGGATGCGCATCCCAGCGCACATGGTGGGTCTGGACACTCGGGCCTCTTCCGCATTTAAGGACGCCCTAAGCCTTTCAGCCAGAGCGTCAGCAGTCGGGCCGCTAGCCGCACCAGGGACCTCCAGCATCCGGGCACCAGTCGCAGTGACCCTAAGCCGGATGCCTTCAGCAACGCCGAGCTCCTGAAAGTTAACCGCCGCTCTCGCCTTGGCAAGCACGTCGCGGTAGGAGATGCCCTTCTCCTCCGCTTCCGGCTGTAGTGTGATCACTACAGCTTCGGTTTTCAGGGCACGAAGCCTAGCCGCGACGCTTCGCTCCTTGCGCCGTTGCCGTCTCTCCTTCTTTTTGGCCGCCCTTGCAGCCTTACCCGCCTTTCTCTTCTCCCCGGCTACCTGCCAACCGGCGTCGGCCGGAGGCAATGTAGAAGGCGGCAGCGGGGGCGGCCGTTTCGCCGCTGGGGTTGCGGCCCTCGCGGGTTCCGGTGCGGTCCCTCTTTTTGCCTGCCCTGTGGCTGTGGCTGTGGCAGCTGCGGTGGCAGCATATGATGCGGCCTTCCGCTGGCCCAAGGCCGGCCGGCTCGCCGCCAGCGGGGGGTGCAGGACAATGGCCTCCAGGGCGGAGAACCGGCTCTGAAAGGCAGCCAGCTCCTGCCGCACCAGGTTCAGGACCCGGTCCTCAGCAGGTACTGGCCGCCCATGTTGCGCCCCCTCCTGCGGCACCTACCGGGGGCCGGCTGCTCGCAGCCCGGCCAGGTCCGCTCGGAGCTCCTCATTTTCCTTTCGGAGAAGCTCCATGGCAGCTGTCAAGCGGGCCGCCTCCGCTGCCGCTATGACGGAGGCCGTGGCTGCAGATATGGCCTTGTCTTTGGAGGACTGAATCCTCTTCAAGGCCACACCCTTGATCGCTGCAATCCAACCTCCTCGAACCTGGCCGCCCGCTCCAAATCGGAGCCATCAACGGCATCTGGCTCACCGCCTGACGACTCCCGAGTGCTGCCCCTCAGTGTCAAGTCTCTCGGCTCGCTGGGCCGGCTCGGCTGACTACTTCGCGGCGGCGAGCCCTCTGCCCATACCTCCCTCATGAACCCCGCCCCGCCGGCTGACTTTCCTGCGGGCCGAGCTCGATCCGCCATCCGAGGAGGACCCCTGTCCATCCCCCGGTTTGGGACGCTTGTGGAATAACTTGAGGTTCTTCCCAGCAGCCCGCTCCACTACGTGCTCCAGACTCTTAAATAAGTCCGTCACGCCTAATGCGACGTCGGACTCCGACCCCGCATCACTCCCCTCCTCTCTCGTCTCACATTGTTCAAGCTTGGAGGAGGTGATAGTATTATTCGATGTTGTTAGAGGGGGTATTGAAATAGGGTGATAGTTTATTGACTTGACCACTCTCCATAAGTCCGAAGCAGGGTTAGTTATTTTAGCTAGTTTATTGTTCGAGACTTTGTCATTTAGGGCTTAGATCTTAGACTTGATAGTTTTCTGCATGTTGTTGAATTGGAAGAATAACTGACTTCGGTTATATGGATTAAATTCTTCTAAGGCCAATTTACGAAAACGATTTTTTATTTTTATATGTGACCTGATCCGTCGAGGGAGTTTATGATCACCATCACTGGGTAATTTAGGGACGGCTTTATCTCTAGCATTAATAATTGATTAGGTTAGGTATTCAGCAGCAAGGTCAATTGGCTCAGGAGACTTTAGCGTTGGTTGATTTAAGGTTATAGATTCATTCAAATGACATCTATAACCTTTCCAGTCGGCCTGTCTGTAATTAAAGATGATATACGCGCTTGTCTGTTGACTTTACCAGCTACGGTAAAGCATACAAGCAGGTGATTATAAGAAAAACTGGTGATTACCTGAAGCTCCGAAAGGTGGTAAACAGAGTTGGCTATGATAATGTCAGGGGAGATGGTAAATGCGTGTAATGGTGGTGGACTAGAGTGGGACTAGAAGATGCATGAATGTCATTTTCGTTTTTAATCATGATTGTGGTCGAAAAGTTCATCGCCGTGTATGTTAGAGCAAGACCAGTGCCAGTAGGAGTGTTTGGTGTTAAGATCACTCATAATGAGAATTTTAGGTCGAACATTGCTAACATGATAACATGGTTGAAGGTCGAACATTGTGTCTAAATCCGTAGGTAGTAACGCTAGGATAAGCGATTGATAGGCTGAGATAAAGGCGATTTCCTGATTTGATAGAGCTATTTGTATTCCCACACATTCTAGGTTTTGAGTTAAAGGTATATTTAGAGGGGTATGTTCAGTGTCCGACTTGACTAAAATTGCGACTCCATGGCCGTGTCCGTATGGTTTCTTATCGCTCCGGTAATAGGTGAAGCTAGGGGTGTGTAATTTGATGTGGGGATATTCTGGTCTCTGACAAAGCTACAATATCAATAGAAAGCTCGCTTACCAGGTCCAACAGTTCCGTGATTTTGGAGCGAATGCCGTCGGCATTCCAGTAAAGGATACGTACATTTTGTGTTTTACACATATTGAACAAGGTGGGTTAAAATTAAAATAACTTTATCAATCATACTAGGGCATCCTAGAAATTGACTTTTGATGGTTTTTATCGTAATTTAAATGGTTAGCATGTCAGCTGTCGCCTGATCTTGTACAGTTTCTTTAACAGTGGCTTTTTGTGTATTGGCAGCAGCAACAAAGTTCCCGGGTCGCTCATCGACTACGTTTGTCTTCGGTGGCGGATTCATAGGCCTGACGGCTTTGAGTTGTTCCTGGCGTTCCCGCAGAATCTTTAAAAAAATTTCACGCTCTTTACACTGACGGAAGTTTGCAGGGTGGCTTCCACCACAGTTACAGCACTTGGCTGGCTGTCCCGGGTCTTCTTGGGGCACTCTATAGTCTTGTGGAGTTTGGTGCATTTCACACAGCGGGGTGTTAAGCTGCAATTGGTGGACGAATGGCCGAAACAGGCATATAAACCCTATGATAGCATTTACTGGGTACGTCTTTCATTGACTTGAATGTGCCCTGGCGGCTGCGAGTGTGTCGTGCTCACTCAAATGTCTCGCTGGTGGTGGCGTGTACGTTGGATCATTAAGTTCCTTTCAAAATGCTTGGGCTGAATGGTGCAGATCCATACGTCATGTTCGTGAACGGGCGCCGTCAGTAGGGACGTGGTCATCTCTTAGCTGCCACGGCTTCTTTAATTTCTGAATTTTGATTATATGTTTTATAACGGACGCTTTTAACGTGCACGTCTTTCTACATCGTTCACACATGTATAGTTTTCAATATGAATGATGTAACCAATATTTTATAACAATTTCATGATTGAAATGTGTCCGTGGAGTTTCTTGCCCGTTCTTCTCCATAGGTACCTACTACGCTTTGGAATGGACCACTAGCTTCTTCTTTCTGACTGACCGACTCCTTGACAAACCAAAAGTGCTACACCATTGGATTGGTTTACCGCTTTGAAATAAATGCTTTGAGTTTGAGTTTCAGTTATAGTATAAGTACAAGGGTATTTGTTCAGTAGTGAAACGAGGTGACACTGTCAGGCAAAACATAATTAAATTTATCTGTAATAAAAGGTTTATGTTTGTTATTGACATGTTTGTTAAACACTAATTACAAAATATACCATTCAATTAACCATAAAAACATTACCTTTAATAAAAAAAAAAACGACATTTAATGCTGTTAATTACAATATCAATTCCTAACAAACAAACCTAACTTGAATAGTTTTCACGATGATTCTAATGAGAGCACCGATAAACTGAAGGCGGAGGATATTGCGGTCTGCCACCGCGATGGCGCTAGGAGCGCGGCTTGTATCTAAACTAATATTTTATTTTATAATAGGGGTTAAAGTATGAAATTGCCGTTTCATTGTAATAAGTACTTCGAATGGACATAGAACCTTCATGGTTTGATATTTTGAGTGAAACTTTTTTCACATGGTACCTATGGAGTTCTTCTTTTAAAAAATGTGCAACATTCGATTATCGACTTTCAGTTGTTTTTTTATTCAGCTTAGACAAGAAAGATGGATACTTCGAAAATTCGAGTTAATTTTGAATACGAGTTCCGACGCGGAACTAACGCGGCAGAAACAGCTCGCAATATCAATGTTGCGTTTGGAGAGGGAGCTGCTAATGAACGTACCGTGCGATTTTGGTTTAAACGCTTTCGTGATGGAAAAGCAAAGCTTACCAATAAAAAGGTAATGGTAACTGTTTGGTGGTCTCAGCATGGTGTTATTCACTATAGCTTTCTCCGATCTGGTTAAGCAATAACGGCAGATGTCTACTGTGCCGAACTCCGAACAATGATAGCAAAACTAGCAGTGAAACAGCCCCGACTCATGAATCGATCTTCACCATTATTGCTCTATGATAACGCGAGACCTCATACAGCACGAGAAACCGTTTTAACTCTACAGGAAATGCAATTAGAAACCATTCTTCACCCTTCGTATTCGCCAGACCTTGCTCCAACGGATTACCATTTTTTTCGTGATTTGGACAATTTTCTACGTGATAAAAAGTTTTCTTCTCAGGAGGCAGTACAAAATGCTTTCACACAGTTTGTCGAATCTAGATCACGAGAGTTCTATCGCAAAGGCATAAATGACCTTCCTATTAGATGGCAGCAATGTATAGATAATATTGGTAATTATTTTGATTAAATAAATATGTTAAATAAAAATAAATAAAAAACAATTTTTCAGTACAAATCGGCAATTTCATACTTTAACCCCTAATATATGTATATAAATAAAATATTAGTTTAGATACAGGCCGAGCTTCCTAACCTTACCTTTTAACCTTCCGGAATAAATTACCAAAATGATGGTGAATACCACATTAAAATTAGTTTCGTAGTTTAGAAGAACAATGCGGTGACACAGATAGACACGAAAACTGACTTTAATTGATACGTATATATAGATAGGTAATGCCAGTAGCGTTACACAGCACATAGCAAAGAGTTGCTCTCGATGTTCTCGCGCTGCATGTTTCTAACGTTCGAGTATTTAATCGAATGCCACATGCAGCGCTCGCTTCTCCTACGAGTACATTCTACTTATCTACATTAAACGCACTTGTAAACTGAGAATCTCAACTATTTATTAATATCATGCATTCCAAAATAAACATGTCTTTGTATTTCTTATGTTGCTGTTAACGGTTCGAAAGTAGTAGTTTTCGAAATTACTTTGCAAAAATAGACAATTGACATGTTCTTAAAGGAATTGTTATTTTTGACAAATCGGTTTCCTCTTTTAAGTCTCAAACAAACAGAACTGATCATGAAGAAACGAACGTGCTTGAGAACGATAACGGATTGTTTCAGAATATCCAACGAATATCGCGCACCTAACTACGTCATGTGGCAATTGTAACTTTTCAAAGATGAAGTACCAACTGATGACAACGTCGGCCTGACTCGAGCTCAACAGGAACATTACCCTGTCTTGGAAATAGAACGGATCATTTCCAACTTGTAATATGACTTGGTCACCACGCTGCCTGCCCCGTGAGTGAGCAACCAAAAAGCGTGTACCTATAGTGTGAAGGTCTGGTTCGTACTCTGTATGGAGTGGATTCTCTGCGCCAATCTATTACGTGACCCGACGCCGACGACCTGACTTACGGCGCCGCTGCCATTTCCAATAGCCTCCCCAACCGACCAAACATCGACTCTACTCTTAAAGAATAAGGTTGAGATTCACCTGTCCTCATTCTAAATCTCTTGCCAAAAACTGCTGCAAGATTACAAAGCTTCGCTGGCAATGGAAGAGAGATTTCGATCACTCGGCTGGGCACCGCCCGTCCGCCCCGAGCGCCCCGTGCGCCCCGTCCGCCCCGAGACCGACTTACTATGAGAGTGCACTATTTCAGACATTCATATGTCCAATTTCAATTCAAAAGGTATCCCGCTATAGATTTCAACTTGACTTAGTTGCTCATAGAAATCTGATGATCTCTGGGGTTGAGTACATCGTTAAATCGATTAAGGAACTTTATCACAATAAGACAAACTACTTGATTTGCCATGACAGATCTTTTAAATGAACATCACATCACCAGGCCACACATCTTGTCCCATGCTTGCGAGAGTCTGTGAGGCGAGACTCATGTTTAACAATGAGCTACAGGCCGCTATGATGAATTCATACGTAATGTTCTCGAATGTCCATATTTCGGCAGTTGTCGGCCGGAGCCAGCATAAAGTTCCCATTACGCCTCCACGCAACATTTCGAGACTCGACCTCATAAATCTTTGAATTTATAAAACAGTTGAGAAAATATGCGAGTTAGTGCGGGGGTCACGTGTGGCGCGAACCTACTGGAACCGGTCGGAACCGGTTAAAACTGGTTGAAGCCGGTTGATGCATAGTGCGGACGGGCTCCATCCATGCTAGCGCCAACTGTATTCATAGTGTCGTAAAAGTGTCGTTAATATCGCGTCGCCATCGAATAGCGATCGAACAAAGTTTAGTAATACCCGCCGCGGTGCCGCGCGCCGAACATGCGAATATTTTAAGGCAAACGAACTTACGTATTCCGGAGGAGCCGTGCTAGGTGGCGCGCATTGTGAGAGAACTGGGATGTGCAATGAGATGCAGAAGGCTCACACCCTGCGTCCGTCGTAGATATTGTAGTGAAGCGCAATGCCAACAATGTCAGATAAGGAATGTGGTAAATGTATTAATTTATGATTACTACTTTACAGCTTTTTGTTTGTCGTGTTTACTGTGTATGAAATAGAGTAGTCCTTCTGCGCAATAGTTTCGACATCCCTTGTGTAAATAAGACGTGTCACAGAACTCGGCATTCATGTCTGCGCGGAATGCAAATATTACAGGCGAGCGCATCGACGCACCGCGTCTGTTCAGATTGGAATCTAGCGCAAACAGCGCTGCGCTGCTACGTTATAGTTAGCACACAGCGCTGCAGCGCATCCAATCCTCTAATACCTCATATAATGTTTGATAATGGAATCAGTTTTGTGACGTCAGATTCAATTTGCACTCGTATCAATATGAACTCGTCGATGTTATCACAGATAGCGCTTGTCTCGCTTGCTTGCTCGTGATTGAAATTAGTTTTGAGTTCTACTATGAGCTATGAATAGCATTTTAGAAATTATACTGATATCAAAGCGTACATTGGATAGTTAAGTGCTATTCCGTTATTGTCGTTAAAAATGTCTACTTAAAAATACAAGTTAGAACTATGCCTTTTTTATATTCTGAATGTAACCAACAGCTTCAGACTTTCAATCGTTGTAACTAAAGAAGAGATCTCACATGAAATCTCGAGCAAATTGTATTAGTGAGTGAAACAATCGAGGTCAAGTAGTAATCGTTGTAAAGCTAGCAGCAGTACCTACATACTATAACTACGTCGGTACTCCCGAGTTCTCACGCCACTGTTGTAGTAGATCCAACCACACAAATAGGGTTTGAGAAGAACTCTCATATTGCGAGTATTAGTACAACATCAGAGGTATGTTAGAGCACCTTAATGCGATAGCTTTGGGAAATATTTACAATCTGCCGCTCCGAGCCGCTCTGAGCCGCTCCGAGCCGCTCCGAGCCGCTCCAAGTCGGTCCGGTGTCGGTCCGAGCGGCTCTCGGCGGAATTGCTTCGAATAAAACGTGCACGGTCCGATGTGAACGATCTTAACGGCGAAACTCGGTCAGCTGAGAACTACAGCCTTTATGTGTGCTTTGAGAAAGAGAAATTCTTCGCTTTCAAATTATCTAACGAGTGAAGACATGTTACGCTAATTTGTGGCTGAACACAAGGAGGCTGATGTCTTTAAAGGAGACCGGTTATAGTTGAAGTAAGCAAGCTGTTCCTAAGAACGTCTGTCACCGCGCCAAACATGCAGGCACGGACGGCATTCAGACTGGAGCGAGCTCGTCCGAGATGTTCATGTTGTTCTAAGAACGACTGTCACCGAGCCAAACATGCAGGCATGGACGGCATTCAGACTGGAACGAGCTCGTCTGAGATGTTCATGTTGTTCTAAGAACGTCTGTCACCGCGCCAAACATGTAGGCACGGACGGCATTCAGACTGGAACGAGCTCGTCCGAGATGTTCATGTTGTTCTAAGAACAAAATTAATTAATGTAATAATATGGCTCGGAGACAATAATCTTAATGTTAATATTAATAAAACCAAAATTGTTCAATTTCAAACATGCAACATGTCGGTAACACCAACAACGATTCGACATGATAATACAATTTTGCAACCAGAACCATCGGCTTTATTTTTAGGTATAATAATTGACAATAAACTGAACTGGAAGGAACATGTAGAAAGAGTATGCAACAAGCTTGATAAGTTTGTATATGCCCTTCGCAAGTTAAGACTGGTGTCCAGTAAATAAACTGTCCTCAATGCATATCATGGGTATGTTTCATCAGTATTGCGTTACGGCCTAGTGATATGGGGTAATTCAGTGGATGTGGACAGAGCATTCAAAGTACAAAAAAAATGTATTAGAGCCATGAGCGGAGCAGAATATTTAGACCATTGCAGGCCATTATTTAAAGAATTAAACAATTATTCCACTCCCGTGCCTGTATATTTTTGAGGCTTGTTTATTTGTAAATAAATACCCACATTTATTCCCATTAAATGAACAAGTCTCCCAAAGACTGAATAAAAAAAAAGCCGAGAAATTGCTAGTACCTCCTCAGAGATTGCAACTGTATAGTAGAAATGCCAGTTGCATGACAGTAAAAATTTATAATAAATTACCATCTGGCTTGAGAATGTTACCAATTAATAAATTTAAATGTAAAATGTTTACTTGGCTCTTAGACATGTTTTTATACCGTTAATGAATTTTTAAATCATACTTTTTGACATTGTAATTAATATTCTATGCTATTAGTATTTTGACATTATAATTAATATTTTGACACTAGAACTTATATTTTTGACAATTTTTTTTTTTTTTTTTTTTCTTGTCTTGTGTTGTATTTTATGTTTGACAAAATAATTAATATTTTGACATTACAATAATCCTATTCAATTAATCCAAATCAATATTATTGTATCAAATTAAATATATAAATTCAAAACAATTATATTAATTTAATATAACTTTTATTGTAATGTCTACGATTTGCATGCACTTAGCTTATTTAATTTTTCTACACCAGCAATGGTAGTATATGTGAATCAATGTTTAATTTAAGATCTCAATGTACCATATACTTAGAAATAAATAAATATTATTATTAACGTCTGTCACCGCGCCAAACATGTAGGCACGGACGGCATTCAGAATGGAGCGAGCTCGTCCGAGATGTTCATATTGTTCTGTGTTATCTTCTCTCTCATATCAAGTACTTACACAAAGCTCGTTGTTTCTTCTTTACCCACTGTTTTGTTACTAATAATAAAGCTGCTGAAGAATTTGTTTGTTTGTTTGATTGAATACACTAATCTCTGGAACAAACAGGTTTTGAAAAAATCTTATGATAGCCCAACTTTTGAGCATAACTATAGGATATTTAACATCACGCTACGACTCTTAGTAGCAGAACAAAAAGAACGTTAAGCGAATACGAAATAAAGGCGCGGACGAGCGATGCGAAGTGATGCGGTGGGTTTGGGGTTTATAAAGGCGCGGACGAGCGATGCGAAGTGATGCGGTGGGTTTGGGGTTTATAAAGGCGCGGACGAGCGATGCGAAGTGATGCGGTGGGTTTGGGGTTTATAAAGGCGCGGACGAGCGATGCGAAGTGATGCGGTGGGTTTGGGGTTTATAAAGGCGCGGACGAGCGATGCGAAGTGATGCGGTGGGTTTGGGGTTTATAAAGGCGCGGACGAGCGATGCGAAGTGATGCGGTGGGTTTGGGGTTTATAAAGGCGCGGACGAGCGATGCGAAGTGATGCGGTGGGTTTGGGGTTTATAAAGGCGCGGACGAGCGATGCGAAGTGATGCGGTGGGTTTGGGGTTTATAAAGGCGCGGACGAGCGATGCGAAGTGATGCGGTGGGTTTGGGGTTTATAAAGGCGCGGACGAGCGATGCGAAGTGATGCGGTGGGTTTGGGGTTTATAAAGGCGCGGACGAGCGATGCGAAGTGATGCGGTGGGTTTGGGGTTTATAAAGGCGCGGACGAGCGATGCGAAGTGATGCGGTGGGTTTGGGGTTTATAAAAATATTGCTATTATTTTAGTTGCTATATTGTGTATCTTACGACTTCCACACGAACGAAGTCGTGGGTGGCTAGTTAAGTAGATTTAACTTTACGCTCAATCTGGGGGAAAGGATCACAAAACCAAAGTTCTACTACCTGAATACTTAAAAGTTGTAAGCAACAAAGTAAACCCGCTCCAGTCCGTCCCGCGTACGCACCGGGCCGCGACGGCTCGCAGCGGGGCGGTAATGAGCGCTGCTCCGGTCCTTACGGAGGAGCTTTTTCAAAATATCCCCCTCCCCTCTCCCCTCCTTGGTACCTTAAATCAAATCGCAGAATCACTAATGATTCGTCGCACGTCACCACTGAACAAATCTTTTGATAAGCTTCACCTAGTCGCAGCCAATATTTTTGCGTTCATTCAAATAGAAACATCTAGGGTACGCAACTTGTATTACAGAGGATAGTTTTATGTAAAGTATTCAATAAGTATTGATGAAATATATGTACGTCGGTAGTGAGCTCACGGCATCCCCACCACCGAATAAAGGCCTCTTTCAGACGTGGGTAATATCAAATATTCATACATATAAATTACGTCTTAACCTTTACATGGAAATGGAAAATGCCTGCATTGTGTCATAGGACTAAACAGAACCCTTTCCGTATCGTTATCGAACAAAGCGAAACACAACCCACGCCTCCTTTTCAATTAAAATCATAACTTGTAAAAACTATACAAAATAATTAGCTCTTAAACAAACCGTTCAAAAGGTGCGGGGGTGTGCGTGCGGGGGTGAGTGGTGGCGAGTGCGGGGGCGAATGGGGGCCGGGGGAGCGAGGTTACCCTTCGAGAGGCTTTTATTCCCCGTTGTACCGGGGCTCGTGCCCTCTGCAACCCTCTATCGCAGATCAACTAGGTGCAGAAGGCTCACTCTGAACCAGGTGTTAAGGTAAGTACAGTGATTGAACACTCTCGTTGGCTTTAACCAAAGGGTTAATCCAGCCTAAAACAAAAAAAAATAGAGAAGAAAAAAGGCACAGTAGAGCGAGACTATACGAGTTATATAGTTTGAAAAAATACAGGTTTGATACTCCTTTCCTAGAATATGTCAAAAAGTATTCAAAATTATTCAAAAAGATCAGTGCTTTTGCTAAATCAAAATTTTTAGGCGATATAATTAGATTTACAATTAGAAATTCTAATAATAATGTGAAAACCACTTGAACAATGACTAACAATGAAACGGGTAAATCGTTTAAAGAAGAAAAACAACTTCAGATTATGGTCGACAGCTAATTAGTTAATAAAGCAGCTGACGTAGCTGAGGCATTTAATGAGTTTTTTGCCAACATACCGATAACTACGACTTGCTCCTTAAATTCGTCCTCGTCTAAAGCTGAAAACGTTTTGCATAGCAGGGTACCGACTTGTAGTCCTTTATTTAGTTTCGAGCATGTAACCCCGCGTGATATAGTTAATATTTTTAATACACAACACCGGTGATTATTGGGGCATCTCCATTAAACTTTTCAGTAATATAATAGACATCGCAGCCCCCTATCTAGCTGTTACTTTTAATAAATATGTTGATTTAGGAACTTTTCCTGACCTCATGAAGAATAGTAAAGTCATACCATTATTTAAATCAGGTAATAAGAATGACGTTGGCAATTTCAGGCCTATTTCTATCTTACCTGTATTTAGCTAAATATTTGAAAAGTTAATACTGAAGCAGTTGCTAAGACATTTTAATTTAAATAGCCTCCTCCATAATGAGCAATATGGCTTTACAAAAGGTTGTTTAACGGGTGTAGCTCTGCTGAGACACATATTTGACGTATGGGAGAAATCGCAAAATGCTATTGGAGTTTTCTGTGATCTCTCCAAAGCCTGTGATTGCTTGCACCATGACACGCTTTTGCGTAAGTTACGTCACTACGGTGTCCGAAACGAAGCTCTCAACGTAATAATTTCTTATTTACATATATGTAAAAGAGTCCAATGTGTAGATGTTAATGGTGTAAAATCTTCCGGACTACCAGTTCAGTTAAGTGTTCCGCAAGGCTCAATACTGGGTCCATTCTTGTTCTTAGTATATATCAATGATTTACCTTTCCATTTGAAGGGCATTTGTGACGTTGTACCGTTTGCAGATGATACCTCTCTTATTTTTAAAGTAGACAGGAATAGACAAGATTTTGATAACGTAAACAGTGCACTCTCAATAGTTACAGGTTGGTTTACGTCAAATAACCTAGTTCTCAACGCCAAGAAAATGAAATGTGTGTTCGCCTTACCGTATGTTAGAAATCTAGGATCCAACATTGTCTTAGATAACGATGTGCTTGAAACTATAGGCTCGGCAATTTTTCTAGGACTAACAGTAGATGCCAAACTTCAGTGGGGACCTCATATTTCAATTCTAGCAGGAAGGCTCAGTTCAGCTGCCTACGCCGTCAGGAAAGTAAGACAATACACTGACGTTAATAAAGCTCGTTTAGTCTATTTTAGTTATTTTCCAAGCGTTATATCCTACGGTATTCTGCTGTGGGGCAAAGCCGCTGATATATAAAATATATTTGTCCTTCAAAAACGAGCTGTTCGAGCAATTTACTAGCTAGGTGCCAGAGTTTCTCTTCTCACGGTTGCATCACAATTCATCTTCGCCAACATCTTATATATTAGGCAAAATTTATACTTGTACACTAAAAACAGTGATATTCACAGTGTTAACACTAGAAATAAGGACACAACTCATTTGTTGGGCTTGTTATAACCTTTTATAAAAAGATACCCTCTTATTTGCTAGACTTGCCTTTTAATGCGTTTAAAGCTCAAGTAAAATCTAACCTTTTTTCAAAGGTATACAATTCCATCAACGACTACTTAGATAAGAATAGTTGGTTGCCCTAATTAACTCAAGACAATGTTTTGGTTCTTTCTCCAGAATTAGCTTACTGACAGTTTATTGTTATTAGTATTAACTTTTTTATTTATATTACTTCGATGGTCCTAGTTTATCATTTGTGACTTCAAGTGACAGCTATGTGAACAGAACCCAGCAATGCATAAATAAGTAAGCTGTCACGCCCTTTATGCGAGGGGGCTTTTATTAAGGTAGTAAGGTTTTATTTACATTTTAATTTTAATTAATTATTTTTTAACTTGAGTACGTATAGTTTTTATTATATTTGTTGGTATATTAGCGTGGCTAGCTGACATATGGCAAATAATTTTATTTTATGTTCTGTGTCTTGTAATGTTAATTACTTAACATAGGTACCTAGCATTGTATACAATCAAGTATTTTCAAGCAAGTAGTACAGCTGTGCTGCTAGGGAGTTGGTTGCGTCACTTCTTCTTCCCAGCGATAGCACTAGGAAGTGGTGAAGGGCGGGCGTTTTTGGGGGACTGTCTTTTATAATTTTGACGTTTGAAAAGTGCTGATTCTCAGCCTAATTTGAATAAATGACTTTTGAACTTGACTCGACCCCCGAAAAATACTGGATGATTGTATATATAATTTTATAGGAATTTGCAATGTTATTTGCGTAACACAGGCCAGATAATAAAAAAATAATAATAATAAGATAATCAAGTTATAATGATATAATCAGTTTTATTTATGTGGTGAAACTGCGCGTGCGTCCTTCGATGGCGCATGACGGCGGTGCGGCGGCGGCGCAACTGAATATTGCCATTTTAAATATTATATTTTAGGTATTAACTAATTATTGTTTCATTATTTATTGTTAGTACATGTATGTATGTGTTATGCTGCATCGGTTGACGTTTTCAAATCAACGCCGGCTGTCGCTGGAAACGTCGAGCCACTGCATTATGCTGAGCGACGGAGGTTTTGCGCTGATGTGTCGCATATTTTTCCCAGTTCAGTTTCTTTTTGTGCTTTTACTTTGTCTTTGGCAGTCGTTACGGATTGTCAGAAGCCCGAAAGTCTGCAACCAGTCTAGCCAAGGGGTATCCTGTTACTCACGCTAGTAGTATATACTAAAGCTGTGTGTTACCCAGTAACTGGGTCGTGACGAACTGATAGGCAGTTTCTCCATGTAAAATATTGGTATTCAGCTGCACCCGGTTGAACTGGAGGCCGACCCCAACATAGTTGGGAAAAGGTAGGCGGATGATGACTTGAATGTGTTTTATAGCGCGCAAGTAGACTTACTTCGTTTGTTGTCTTGGTTTCTTCAAAGGTTATGGAAAGGCATAAAATATCACTAGCAGTAAACTAATGTGAAATGAGTTATTTCAAATACAAAAAGGAAGAAAAAAAAAGTTAAGTAAGTTTCGGTTCGTAATTCAAATTGGTCTTAAAATAAAGCTGTACCGACTTTTAAAAAACTAAAGCGATATTTTGATTTATGCTTACAATGAGCGCGTATGTATACTTATAGTAGCGCATAGAGTGGACCTTCTGCATGGCCCGCACGTTGCGACCCCGTGTGTGGTGCTGTGTGTGCGCTGTGTGCGGCGCCGCGCGCACTGGCGCGCTGCCCTACTGACACAGTATCGCCGCGTATTGTCGGAACGCGCCAGACTCCAGGTGAATGCCGACAGGGTATAATTAACTAATGACAACATATTGTATCGGAATGTAACCTGAACGAGTGAGCACCTCGCCAATAAATAATAAAGCATTTAATTTAGTAGCCATGTTTATCTTGATCCGTTATAAAAACATGACCTTTCATCCTCGTAGAATAAATATTATTTTATTATATTAAAACTCTCGGCGACGGGGAAGAGAGATGTTTATCGGACGACACCTTGAATTAAATGGAAATGTAAAAGGAAAGGTTGGCTTCCAGAAATCGCCAGAAACCGATAGAGAGCTGGAGAATTAGACGAATTGAATTAGGGAGTATGTAATTGGTCTTTTAGGCTATATTTTTCTATAATTTCTTCTCAGTAAATGGGATAAATGTCCCTAGAAGGTAGTAGTAAACGTCATCGTAATAACTCACCAGCTCGCGGTCGACCGCACTCCTCAATCAATCTCAATGTGCCGCGTGTCGGCGACGCTAGTTCTCCGCGTGGCTAATGTTTCGCTGAATTATTATTATGTGAGAAATTGCTATACCTAGATTTATAGTAAGTGTATTTCATTTTACTTATATATTGGTCGGCAACAAGACAACTACACACGTGATGGTTGGTCACCGCCGCTCGTGGACTTTTGTATCGCATCTTGGCCTCAAGGCAACACGGTATCCCAGAGACAAACATGAATAACAAATACTTACACATAATAAAACAATAACTCTTGAAATCGGCTATACGTATGTTAAGGATTATTACGACTAGGTACACAAGTGTGTCGAGTGTCCGTCCACCTGCGTAGTCTCACCCCGGGAGGTTCCCACAAACAATAGAGCGCAAACACTCGACGAAAACATCGAGGCATCATCAACAACATAACTTATCTCGCTCACAGCGCGAGATATCTCGCTGAGGAGGAAAAAACTTGAACAACTTATCATAAGGAAGGTATGGAAGTACCTGAGGTAAACAACTTATAAGACAATGTGTAGGGACAGGCCTGTGCTATCAGATAAGGTAAGTATACACTCGACTTAGTGTGTCGCCAGATCGTTCATGTCGCTTTATTAGGTACAAACTAGGTTTAAGTGTGCTGTTCGTGGGGTTCTGGGATCTATTCCGAGGTAGTACCTTCTCACTAGCAGCCCGCAGTCTGAACTTGTGCCTGGTTGATGGCAACAGGCTCTGCTTACCTACTACATGGGACTCAAACATAACCGGCAATGTGTGAGTGTCTACTTGTGATTAACCGGTGTGATGTTGTTTCGGATTTACTTCATTCGGTAGACATTTTTGTCCCTCGCTAAAATGGAGCAAGTTGCCTGGTTCAGTATATTTACACGGTAACCATTACGAACAAGCAAATTACTAAGACGGGGTTAACTCGGCAGATATCGTTAAAAACTTTGCGCTCGTAACTGTGGCGCGATGCGTGCATACTAAACGACTCCCTATGGGGTGAGGAAAGTAACGAGTTGACATTACGTACCCATCGTCAAGAGGTCCCGTTTGATTTAAATGGCTTAAGTTTGTGAAGTGTTCGGTAAAACAAGGATCTTTAAAGAATATAAACATTACCGGCAAACTTTCATCTGCATGATTCAAATTCAAAATTTATTTGCTAATATGGGTAATTATTAAATAAAGTTGTTTCAACATATAGAGCATAATTCAACCATATTACGCCTTGAGGCATGCAAATCTCGTTCAGGATAAGGCCACTGTGTGGATCGCCCGGAGGACACGGTGGAGCATACGGTGGAGGTCTGCCCGGCTTGGGCGGAGCACCGCCACGTCCTCGTGGCGGCTATTGGCGGTGGCGATCTCTCGCGTCCGGTCCTGGTCCAAGCCATGGTACGGAGCGAGAGTGCGTGGGAAGCCGCCACCTCCTGCGAAGCAGTAATGCTCGCAAAGGAGGAGGCGGAGCGCGTGAGGGAGAGGCAATCTCTGCGCCCTCACGCCCCTAGTCACCGCAGGAGACGCCCTGGACGTCGGGAGTCAGCAACCGACTCCCGGCCAACGTAGACGCGGGCTTGCGGGCGGTGAGCAATGGGCACCTCACCGCGCGGTAAGGACCAGGCCCGGGTCGACGGCGCGTTGTGTTCCACGCGCGCCTCAAAGAGATGTCAGCACGAACTGACGGGGTCCGCGGGTTGTTCGAAAGAGATACCGTGGCCCCTGGCATAGGCAACTGAAGGAACACGGGTGGGTTTTCAGTCAGTATAAGTCTGACACGCCCTGCCACTCCCCCCAGAGCGGGAGACGTCATTCGATGATTTAAAAAAAAGGCATGCAAATCTCACAACAATAATTTATAATTTACTAGCGGACCCGGTAGACGTCGTCCTGCCGTTTGAGTCATCATATGCCGACAACAGCGCCACCTACCGGGTCCAATTATGTTTTCAGAGCATCCAGGAACCAATTGAAATATACACACAAAATTTCATCCAAATCGGTTCAACCGTTTAGGAGGAGCGTGACAAACACACGTACAGAAGAATTATATATATATTAAGATAACACAATTTTTTAAATTATATAAGCTGTATCCCCGCTTTATAAACAGTATCCCCAAGTTATGAACACATCCCTAACGATTTTTTGAGAATTCCACAAAACTGTTCAGAAATTCAAACTCTGTATTTTAACATATTTTTCATCGAAAGACGCAAAAACATATGTCAATAAAAATTTGTTTGGGAGTTCGCTACTGTTCTTTATATCTCGAAGGATTGTATCCAGAACGAGTTCATCCGATAGATAATTAGTCTACACCGATGACCGTTTGAGTAGACATGCTCTTAAGTGGAGAGGGCGAATCGTCTTACAACAGCGAATGCGGAGAAAACAAATAGAAGAGGTTGTTCAGACCACGAGTCACCGCGATGACGTCGCATTGCTCGCGCCCGTGAACCCTACGATAGCATGCTCATAGACAGGTGAAGCGACGGTAACCGAAACGTAACTAGTAGCAGATCGGTGAGAGGAGCCGAAGATCTGGCGAGAGTAGTCGAAGATCTCGGCCATCTGGGGTGCGCCTGCGAGAGCGTGCTTCCTAGTGAGTAGTGCTACACCCTGCTATCGATTACTTTAGTCAGAACCACAGTAGGTAGGTTCAGCTCTCTCATTCGTACATAAAAACTAAATAGTAGATCATAAATCCGCTGAAGCCGGCGGATACAGAGTAGAGCAGCGGATATAAACTGATTGCTCCGACGGGCGCGGGATGCGGGACGCGGGATGCGAGATGCGAGGCGCTGGGCGCGGGACTCGTAAATGTATTGCGATTGAGTTATGACTGCTCACTTACAAACACACAAGTCCTACCGCATGCAAGTAGGTACAGGAAGTAAATATAAATCGATCATTCTGGCCACGTCTGCAATATCTATTTGTTTTCATTGTAAAGAAATATGTTTTATGAATTCGTTGTAAAATTAAACATTCATTTAATGTTATATAATCAAATATTCCATTTTGTTTACATTTATTATTAATATTAGAACAATAACCGCTATAATATTATCGAAGTAATAACATATTCATGAATGCGGCGCGCGCGATCCACAATAATCAAAGGCCATTATTCATTACAATATCAGATGTAACAATGTACAGCGCACGGGTACGTGTACGTGTGGCTACGCGAACACAGCAGCTATGGCAAGTTCCGCTACAGTTCAGTTTAATTTATTATTTCTATCAATATCCGAGTAGTTAGTAAGCCCGTCCTATCCCGGCCAGGTTAGCGGCCGGGTGAGCGGCTGCCCGGCCCGTCGGTACCCGTTGTTTTTATCAAATATTGACGCTTTTATATTTTATTCAGCGCTCGCTCCGCTCTCTCGGCTCTTTTCGCTCGCAGCGGCCGGTGCTCGGTAACGCCGGAAACATAGAGAAATCGATGCGAACAGCAAAATATTTTCCGCATCGCATTGAATCCTACTGTTTTATTATATGTATTACATGAGCCGAGTTACCGCGAATAACGAGCGGTCGTAAGTTAAACGAAACGTTTTATAAGACGCGCGTGAATATTACAGCGGGCGTAGCACTAGCGGTGGATGTTTGTGTAGGGAATGTCGCTTTGATGATAATTACGAAACCATTTGTGTGTGCTGACGTCAGCACAAACTGTGGAAGCGAAGGGAACAAGATTTGGTAAACAGATAAGTAGGTACATAAATGCTCATTGGCAGTTGTAATATAACTACGTTGTACCTTTGGAATGTATTACATTGGAAGCAGTAACGAGTGATACTGAATGAAAAGCTCAAACGGGCCACTAAATGTTAAAGTTAGTAAACTTCTTATTTGTCCGTAATGTGAACACACAAATACAAAAAGATAACATCAAATCATCTGTCCAACATTCCTTAAAACTTAAGAAAGACCTGGTCCCGGTAGTGTACTGTATTACGAACTACGAAGTTAAGGTAAATGATACTAGCCAACCTAAAAGTCACCATTCCCGCAAACAGTTCGCAATGCCATGAAAGTAAACAGCTGGCTCCACAACAATAGCTCCTCCATTAGAGCCACGCCTGCTACAGGCGCGAGACAGCGCTCGGAAAGTGTAACAGAGGAATCTGCTTAAATAAATATCACCACTTAAGATTTGAGCCCCATCTCGAAGAAAACGCCGCGATCCGACGGCAATAGCGCCCTACATAATGTATGAGACGCCAAGCCCGGACGAACTACCCGCCTAAAACGTGCACACGAAAACCGACTTTGAGGGAAAGGCAAATGGAGTTGGGATTAGGTTGTGCGTGGCGGAAAGACAGTCTTTTGAGCAAAGCCCGGCTGTCCGCGCGCATTGAGCGGGGAATGAATGATCGTTGCGTATTTATGAGCCGCAATCGATGGATCTTATTCATTGCGCATTACGTTATACCGGCTCCCAGGAGCGCGGAGACGCTTCCAGCAAAACTTTTAATGAATTATTCGCAATTAACGTCGCTTCGGATCGAAATCTAAAAGTATTATGAATTTATTCGCAGGTAATCACGGCTCTTGTGTCCTAATCTCAGGTAAATCTTTTGGTAATTCAATTATGTTCTTCACCGGCTATGTTATGTATTCTTGTTCGGTATTCCGATGCTAATCTGGGCTCTGTTAATGAATTAAGAACTCCGGCGTTAATTAGTCACGCCTTCACTAATGTATGCGCGAGGGGTACGCAATTAATGCGCGTCTGTATAAATTACACAGATTTTGTGAGAAATGTATGTAGACAATGTCGTACTTGCATACGAAATAGCAAAGTTTATATTCCAGTGCTTGCAAGTTAAACCAGCAGTTATTATGTTACCTTAGTTTATTCTAACATAACAAAAAACTAAAATTTTAGAAAAATAATCCTCTGAGCACGATATATGTTTCACAGGTACAGTAAACCGCACATACATATTACACATTGCCTTTAGCAGCGCTTTTATTTCGTAGCAGTAAGGATGGTTTTTATAGTTCAAGTGTTACTCCTGATGTGCAGCTGACCGTACTATTGTATGTGTACTATCGTGGACGCGGAACGATATGAAACCAAAAAAGCGCTCTCCATGAAAGAGTTAGTAACAACAACAGCACACGGAACTAAAGAGATTGTCGCTGTTGTGTGCGACCGAGAGGAAAGTATTAGCAGACTGAAGCCCGACAGAGTGGATGATACATTAGCGATATTAACTTACAGGAACATACACAGGTAGGCTGAAACTAATTCACTACATAATGGCTAGTTGCCAACAGTTCAACCATGAAGGATAAATTCCTAATTATGTCACTTATACTAAAGCGTTACGTGTAAATCATTCTGAATTATTGCGTGGTATTTGTAAAACTGAAGTCCGAGTGAATACTTTATGTTTTGGTTTAGCGTCAATCCGGCTCGGTGAAGCTCTAACGACCACTACTAAACTAGGAATAAAGTGACTTTAAGTGACTTAGTGGGATAATACATTTTTGCAACTGAACTCAGATATGGGTTGAATTCAAACTGATTAAATTCCTTTATCAATATTGTAAAAACAATTAATCAAACATCTTATCTGTTGTGCGTAAGATGTTAACTTGTTGCGAATGTACAATCCGGTATAACAAATTGTTTAATAACACTGCAACCACGAGCCGCCGCGCCACGACCGATAAATTAAATACATAACGCGGCATACACCGTAAGACTAGTATGTAAGTACATACACCATACACTAACTACGACAGCGAGTCGGAGTCAAACTGAATGCGAAACGATTCCGCCGAGTGTGCGCCGCGTGTAATAAGTCGCGCGACTAATTAGTCGGAGGACACGCCTGGCGTCTGGCAGCACGCGGACACTCGACTCTCAGTGGTATCACTCACTTATTCTCACGACACACACAAATAGAAACGCTCCCAAGACACTACTCATATTACGACAAGATAGCGTAGCATTTCGTAGCAGTTCGTAGCCTCGTAGCGTTGACCTTGCGTAGCTCGTAGCACCGGCTACGATAAACGTTTGTGAGACCAAGCGTTTATTTACATTTGTGTTGTATCGAAATGTTCTCGAATGGCTGAATACAATATGAATAACAATATCTATTGTAAGAAAGAAAATGTATTCTGTTGCAAAATATTTGTTTTTATGTGGAGTGTTTATTGGAGTATATTGAATGGAAGATAATATCTCGACATCAGAGCCATCTGGTCCACTTTTTGCAAAAATCACTTTTTAACTAAATCGTATGTAGTTTTTTTTCTCTTTCTTTTTGTCTGGGTGATATATTTGTATCTCACTTAGTTCGAAATTTCGTTTACGTGAAAATGATTGGATATTCATGATCCACTATAGCCAAACGGTCTGAACATCATTTGAAACTTTATGCTCCTGAGATAAAAAAAAAAAAAAAAATAGTCTGTTTTTGGGTACTTGTGTAAAGAACAATTCTAAAAAAAAATAATTTGTACGTCTTGTTTAAACAACTTAATCTTTGCCTCAGAAACTATTCTCCTATGAAATGTCATTTATCAACAACAGTCCATATGGTTCGGGACATAATTGAGAGAATTCACCGAAAAAGAGATAGCACTATTATTGTCACTGGATGAAAACGAGATAGAGCATAAACAGACGACCAGCGCCGCCCCCCCTGCAACAACACGTCTGTTGTTTTGTTTTTCCTGTATCAAATAAAACGTGATTACAGGACAGGAGTAGTCAACCATCTGATTCACCTCTGATTGTATATGCAACCTGACCTCAGAATCATCTTTTTTTATAAAACAGGGTCCGGCTACTATCGAAATCTAGATATATTTTTCTTTTTTAACATAAAATCACGCCTTGTTTCCCCGAAGAGTTGGGCAGAGGTGTACCTATAGTACACCCACATTACACGTTACACTGCTAAGTAAGTAAGTAAGTACGTACCTCTGTGTCATTACGATATACTCGATTTATCAAGAAGAACACGATTGGGGTGCCAGGGCAGAAAACCTCCACGTGTGCCTGGGGACTGGAGTTCCCTTCTGGATACGTCCGGGGGGAAGACCAGTTTTCGGGCCGGTGCATCCTGGGGTGCGGGCAGCTATTTCTCATTGGGATTTTTTCCCAATGAGATCTCGCTGCCCGCATGCTAATGTTCTGCCAAGAGGAACGCTCCACACATGCCGCTATGAGGAGCAGAGCGGCAACTGTGTGGAGTAAGAGCGGGCCTGGTGTGCACTTACCCTGCCGCTGGGCAGGCAGGAGGGGATAACCCCCCCCTCCTGCCACCGTTAATATCGTAGCCCCGAAGATTGTCAAGGTCATGTCTCTGACTTTTGACGGGGGTCGAGGGTCTTGGCTTAACCGCCCGGACCGCGAGGAAGATTAACCTCTATAAAAAATTCCCCAAACCTCCAAGCGGCGGCGCACCGTGAGGGAGGTAGTAAGCTTGGCTAATGGGTAGCTTGATTTAGTCACTAGTGCGAACCACAGAATTTTGAGCAGGTACCTAAAGTTTAATACTCGTGGGAACAAAAATGGAAAAACTTAAAAATCAAAAAACCACAAACGACGAAGAGAGGAGTGATGCGGGGTCGGAGTCCGACGCCGCGTCTGGAGGAGCGAGCACGGGAGGCTCAGTGAGCTCTCGCCGTGACCAGAAGACGGCCGCTGCCAAGAGAAAGGCACAGAGCAAGCGGCCAAGGTCAGTGGACGGCCAGGGGTCGTCCTCTGACTGGGAGCTGGCTTCGGCCAGAAAGATCCCCACCAGTAGGCGGGGAGGAGCCCGAGAGCGGGGCATGGGGAGGGGGCTCACTGCTCGGGAGGCCGCAGAGAAGGCGGAGGAGCCCGCAAAGAAGGAGGGGGGGTCTGATCGCGCGGTCGCATCGGAGCCCTCAAGTGACGAGGCGGCGGAGGTTGGCGGCCCTGATGCGGCCCGCAAAAAGAGGTTTGCGGCGGTCGTGGAGGCCGCGATCCGGGACGTGGCCCTGAAGAAGTTACAGACTTCGAAAAACAGGGCCATAGTCTCGGCCAAGGCCTCCATTTTGGCGGCAGCGGAGGCCATCCACTTCGGGCCTCCGCCGGACGGCATGTCCGAAATGCGGGCGGAGGTGGCCCGCTTGACGGCTGCCATGGAGCTCCTCCGAAAGGAGAACGAGGAGCTCCGAGCGGACCTGGCCGGGATGCGAGCGGCCGGCACAGCGCAGACAATCCCACCACCAAGCTAGCCCATGCCGGTGGAGAACCAGGTCCTGAACCTGGTTCGGCAGGAGCTGGCGACCTTCCAGGCGCGGTTCGCCGTCCTGGAGGGTATTGTTCTGCGCCCTCCCTTGGCGGGTAGGACGGCCCCAGGGCCCAAGGCGGCCTCGTACGCGGCCGCTGCCGCCCCTAAACCCGGGCCGTCTGGCCGGGCCCAGGCGCCGGCCAAACCGGCGTCGGCTAGAGGAGCCCCGGCGCCGGCGAAACCGACGTCGGCTGGTGGAGCCTCGGCGCCGGCAAAATCTGTGCCGGCCGCCAAACCTGCGGCGGCGCCGGCCCAGAAAAAGGGCAGAACGGCTGGGGAGGGGAAGGCCCCAGAGCCTACGCCTCCCCAGAACAAATCTCCCACGACCAACACCGAGTGGCAGGTGGTCGGGGAGAAAAAGAAGGCGGCCAAGGCGGCCAGAAAAAAGGCGCAGAGGAGGCGCCGCAAGGAGCGAGCCGTTGCGGCTAGGCTTCGCTCCCCCAAGACCGCGGCTGTAGTCATTACACTACAGCCGGACGCGGTCAAGAGGGGGGTGACCTACGGCGACGTGCTCGCCAAAGCGAGAGCGACGGTGGATCTCCAGGAGCTAGGGATCACCGGAGGCCTCCGGCATAGGTGGTGCCCCTGGTGGTGCCACTGGTGCCCGCATGCTGGAGGTCCCCGGTGCGACGAGTGGCCCCACCGCTGACGCCCTGGCTGAAAAGCTAAGGGCGTCCCTCAATGCGGACGAGGCTCGAGTCTCCAGGCCCGTCAAGTGCGCGGATATGCGCATTATGGGCCTGGATGACTCGGTGACGGGGGCAGAGGTGGTAGCCGCCGTCGTCAGGACGGGCGGGTGTCTGGCCGACCAGGTGAAGGCGGGCACCATACGTCCACACACACGTCACATTTCTAAAAAAACTAAGAGATTTTTTGTTAAAGAAAAGCTACTACTCATTAAATGAATATTTAAGTGATATACATATAAAGTCATAATTTTAGTAGTCAAAATTAAATATTTATATTATATTTATTAATTATTACAAGATCTCCCAATAGATACCTATTTATATTCTATATTATAAATACCTACTATTAGTTTATCTTAGAAATTACCTACCTACTGTATAATAATTATAATTTACAAGTGCTTCCTCTCTCCTAACTCACTTATTTGCTGTGCCCGACAGGGTCCATGTGATCTAATTTTAAGTTTTACCACCTAAGTACTACATGTGGAATGCAATAAAGTATTGAGTATTGAGTATTGAGTCCTGACTTCACGGGTATGCGAACCGTAACGGTAAGCTGTCCCGTGACGGCGGCGAGGAAGGTAATGGAGGGCGGAAGGCTCCTGGTGGGCTGTGTGTCAGCGCAGGTCAAGCTGCTGGAGCCCAGACCTCTAAGGTGCTATCGATGCCTCGTGGGGCACCACGTGGGCGTCCAGTGCACCTTGGAGGACCGCAGCACTCTGTGCTTTCGCTGCGGGAAGCCCGGACATACGGCCGGCTCGTGCAACGCCGCGCCGCACTGCGTCGTATGTGCGGCTGCTGGCAAGCCGGCCGATCACCGGGCGGGGAGCAAGTCCTGCGCTCCACCCGCCGAAGCCAGGAGGAAAGGCAGGCCCTCCGCCGCCGTCACCACCACCACCGTCGCCGCCACTGCTGCCGCCACCGCCACCGTCACCGCCGCCGCCGCCGCCACCACTGCCGAGGGGGTCCGGGAGGGGGCTGAAATGGAGGAGTAATGTATCCTCCTCTACGCCTCCTCCAGGCGAACATCAACCACTGCGCCTGCGCTCAGGACCTGTTGCTCCAGAGCATGGCGCAGTGGTCGATTAACATCGCCATGGTCGCTGAGCCGTACTTTGTCCCGCCCAGGGATGACTGGGTGGAGGACCTGAACGGCTCAGTGGCCATAATTTCGTCGGCCGCCGCCGGTACCCCGTCCCTCGAAGGTGTCACGAGGGGACAGGTGTGCGTAGCAGCACGGTTCGGAGAGATTGTAGTAGTGGGAGTATACTTCTCTCCGAGCCGAACTCTCGCCGAGTTCCAGAACTCTTTAACAGAGTTGAGTGTCGTCATCGCCAGAAACCATGCCTTCTCCGTGCTAGTGCTCGGGGACTTCAACGCCAAGAATTTGGCCTGGGGTTCCCGTTGCACGGATGCGCGGGGCAGGATGGTGGAGGACTGGGCTCTGGAAACAGGCCTGGTCGTCCTAAATCGGGGTTCTGTTCCTACGTGTGTGCGGATGCGGGGCGAGTCGGTAGTGGACATCTCGTTCGCCAGCCCCGCTCTGTCACAGCGTGTCATTGACTGGCGCGTCATGGAGGAGGTGGAGACATACTCCGATCATCGGTATATCCGGTTTGATGTCTCCACCCAGACCTCTAGCGCGCTAGTCCAACAGGCCCCGAGTGGTCCGCGGTGGGCGCTGAAGCAGCTGGACCGGGAGCTTCTCCTGGAAGCCTCAATCGTGCAGGCCTGGGTGTTTTCACCGGACAGGCCTGCTGACATCGACGGTGAGGCGGAGTGGTTCCGGGAGGCCATGTCCGAAATTTGTGACGTGGCAATGCCCCGAGTCCGGCCAGGATGCGCCCGACGTCAGGTGTACTGGTGGTCGCAGGAGGTTGGGGCGCTACGCAAGGCGTGCGTCGACGCGCGACACCGGTACACCAGGCACCGCAGGCTCCGCATCCGCCCTCCGGATGCGGAAGCCACGGAAGTGGAGCTGTACGAGGGGCAGCTATTACCCTAGTTCTTGACTCGCTAATTACTGACCATGCTCCTGTTGTGGTTTTTTATGATCTGAAATTAGATATCCCTAAATCACCTTCCCGTCAGCACCGTGTAGACATCATGACATCACATCCATGCTTGAGTAGTGGCTCTTGAGAATGCTGATTTTACTCCCGTTATGAGCTGCCATGATGCTGAAACTGCTGCTTCCATCAACTTGTTTCCTCAGTTGTTGATAAAAATAGCCGTGATTCGGTTGTCCCGAACCGAAAACGCATTATTAAGCCATGGATCACACCTGGGCTTCTAAGGTCTATTCGAAACCGGGACAACATGTATCGCAAAATGAGGAGAGTTGCTGATAATAGTACTCTAAAAATCACCTATAGTCGATATGAAAATTTTTGCAACAATCTATTAACGAAACTAAAACGAGAATATGAACGACATGAATTTGAAAAACATCGCAAGAACCCGAAAGCTACCTGGAATCTCATTAAAACTATCTCCTGGCATCTAAAATCCTTAGCTCTCCAAACTATAACGCTATCACTTTGAATGTCCGCCCTAACTCGATGGCCATTTTTGGCACGGACAACGAAGAGTTTGATTATCTTATTCGTGCCTACCAATCTAACCAACCCCAACCCGTAGCACTAGTGCTACGGGTTGGGATAGTTTCTCCGCAACTGTAATCTACAATTCTAGAAGCATTCTTGTCCCAGTTATCTGCCACGTCTTCAACCTTGCCCTTACATCTGGATTATTCCCAACGGTGTTCAAAAAAGCCGTTTTGCACCCTATTCACAAGAGTGGAGGCAGACACAGTGTCAACAACTACAGACCCATATCTGTATTATCAATTCTGTCAAAGCTCCTCGAAAAGGTACTTAACAAACATCTCTGGATTACCTTAGCTCACAAATATCCTCGCAAATAACCAATATGGATTCAGATCAGGCAAAAACACAGAGGATGCCATATTAGAATTAATAGGTTCAGTAGCACAAAATCTAAATAACAAGGATAATCTATAGCTATCTTTTTTGATCTTTCTAAAGCTTTTGACACTGTGTTTGTCCCCCTTCTCCTCAGTAAACTAGAAAGGATTGGTATAAGAGGCCTACCACTTAGTTTGTTTAAGAGTTACCTTAGTGGTCGCTCGCAAATCATCAGGATAACCAACCAAACCAGTAAGGAAGCATTCCTAACCTATGGAGTTTCGCAAGGTAGTGTCTTAGGACCTACCCTTTTCCTAGTTTACATAAACGAGCTCTGTAAACTGGATCTGAGAAACTCCAAAGTAATAGCTTACGCTGATGACACTGTTATCCTGGTTGGTGGCGATGACTGGAATGAAGCTCGACTTCAAGCAGAGTCAGCCTTGCGAGTTACTATGAGATGGCTCACACAGAATCTGCTCACTCTCAACTTGGATAAAACCAGATTTATCACTTTCAGTCCAAGGAAAGGGTCACAGCCAGCCCCAGAGGACTGCCACCTGTGGCTGTTCTGAAGTTATGTGCACGGACTCAATAAAATATCTTGTAGTCTGGGTCCACGGCACGTTGACATGGAGTGAGGAAATGAATTCGCTGGTCTCTAGGGTAAGAAAATTAATTTTTGTTTTTAAAAATCTAAGGACCTCCGCCAATTTCTCTACCCTGAGAACTGTGTACTTTGCTCTTACACATTCCTTTTCAACGTACTCTATTTCGGCGTGGGGTGGTGCTGGTAAATGTCTTCTGCTGCGTTTGGAGAGGGCACAGAGGGTTGTCGTTAAGGTGATGGCCTTCAAACCCTATCGCTTCCCTACCAGCGAACTGTACACGCTATGGAAGCTACCTACAGTAAGACACTCTTTTGTGCTTAGTACAGTGTTGCGAAAACATTCTAATTTGTCTTATGATCCTGAGTTTAGAAGACAAAAACGTAGAACTGACAGAGTCTGCCCGACATCAGGTGTGAAATTGGAAATTGTCCCCCGGCAGTTCATTTTCCGCGGTCCCGTACTTTATAATAGAATAAATAAAGTGCTTACTATTTATCCATGTACTCTCCGGGATTGCAATAAAACTATTGATCAATGGCTTCATACTCTCACATACGAGGAACTGGAGAATTTAGTCAAACCCTGAAGATCTTTCTTCCGTAGACATGCACACCAAATACACGTAGCGTAGTGTGCTCGTGGGGAGGTTCCACAAGCACACTTTACACTTACACCCACAGACACGCATTACACTCACATACAACACTCCCACATGCACAACATTAAGCACTTACCTATTTTAATTTACTTTTTACTGTTTTAATTTTTACTATTTCTATTTTAATTTTTTACTACATATTTAATTGTTTACTATTTTAATTTTTTACAATTTTTTTTTAATCTTTTTTATTTTTAATATTTTTATTTTATTATAAAAGTTATTGTTCTTTTTTAACCCCTTCTGTATTTTTATCTCCGGAGTCTGGAACGCTGTCGTCTCCCTTCTTGGAGGTGGGCGTTAATAGCTGCGACACAGTTTTGTAACTAATGTAGCTATTTACGTACGCAATGAGTTTGTAAAATGTGTTTTTGTTCTAATAAAGATTATTATATTATATTATTATTACTTTTAGGGAATAATACTATATGGAATATAGAATGGTGATTGAATTGTTTTATTGATATATTCGAAATAAATCAAAATGTGATTCAGATTCAAAAACATGCAACAACTCATTAAAAATTCGATCGATCGATTGCAATGATTGGGTATTGGGTATCCCTAATCTTTTTCGATACGACATGACGTTTGGCGAAGATGGCGGCGATTAATGTTATTAGTCGCGTAAAATACTTTAAAATGTTCATTTTGGCATGCAGCTAGTCCGTGTTACAAATTAAGTTAGTATTTGCAACTAATATAATAAAATAGACAATTAACTATCGTGTATGTCCGATATTTCTTATGCATGTGCTCATGGCGAACCCGGACAATGTCCTTTCTATCGGCTAGCTTTCTATTTTCGCTGACGTGAATCCTCTCCTTGATCAGGAAGTATGAAGGGGTCATCCTTAACACTTTACTTTATTCGACTTCTAAAAGACTATCAGAATGACAAATTGCCAGAAAATACTCTTTACCGACAAGTTCCATTAGTGTCGTACCTTTGTTTTCGTGAGTACCGAGTGGAGGCAGCTCCCCGTGGAACAGATTACCAGATCTGAGCCGAACGTGAGGCTTCCGGGATTATCGGCTTTGGAAAACAGCTAAATTAGATATGAGATATAACGGAAAGTAGCTCGCAGAGCAGAGCCTGCACGTACATACCTTGCGAGAAGTTACGAAAGTAAGTAATACTTATCAGACGCTTGTGTTCATATTGCGCCGGTGATGTTCAAGTCCCACGTAAGTGGGCGAGCCTGTGGCTATCAACTGGGAATAAACACAGACTATAGGTTGCTACTGTGATTCCTGCTCGACCATGGTTCCAAGCCAAGACCTCACACTTAGCAGTCGCGCTTGCGAACAGCAGAGCAACGAGGCAGCAGAAATAATGTATGTACGGTATGGACCATAAATAATGTAGGGACGGAATGGATTATAAATAATATAGGGACGGAATGTATTATAAGTAATGTAGGGACGAAATGGATTATAAGTAATGTAGGGACGGAATGGATTATAAATAATATAGGGACGGAATGTATTATAAGTAATGTAGGGACGGAATGGATTATAAGTAATGTTAGGACGGAATGGATTACAAGTAATGTAGGGACGGAATGGATTATAAATAATGTAGGGACGGAATGGATTATAAATAATGTAGGGACGGAATGGATTATAAATAATATAGGGACTATAAATGGATTATAAATAATGCCTTTCACTGACGAACCTTAAAACTAGTTGACAAGTGCGAGCATTTTTTAAGTCATTTCTTAAGTCGATTTTTCTATTTGTCGAACAATGAACAGCTCCTGAATATAACTCTCGGGGACGCGCAGCCATTGTGAAATAAAAATAAATCTACTATTTATACGACTACCTACAATAAAGCTTTGACTAAACACAAAGCACAACTACTTATTCTCTATACTTTTAGATTTGTTTTCTATTCGTGTGCCAAGATGACACTCCCAGCGGCAAATCTAATCTACAGAATGGTCTCCAGAAAATGTTTATGCGATAAGACAATTGAGAACAAACCGGTTAGAATTTTATAACACCCGAGCTATGGGGCGCTGCGGAAGGCATAACGTGTCATATATTTTTATGTAAATAAAAACAAACACAATGCTGGATATGATTTGTGTGAATGTAACAAACAGGCAGTGGCTGATAAATGGGTCTGGGGCTGCAGTCTCGACATTCATAGCGATCACTTTACGTTCTCGCAGACAAACGATGCTGTATCGTGGTGCCGGATTTGGGGACGGCTGTAACAGGCGGCGCCGCGCCTGCCGTCACAATGTGCCGATATTGCGGCTCACGGCGGCGGCGCTCGTAAATCTAAGACGAAATAAAGAGTGACCCAGTTACAGCGCGTACTTATTGGCGAATGCGCGCGCTATATATATAGGTAAATATAATGTCGGTGTGTTTGTTCTGCACTGCTCGTGTCAAGCAGACTTTGTGTAATGCCGCATGAAGAGGAACAATTAAGAGTAGTAACTGCTAACCCTTCAATCTGCAGGACCAGCTCGCTAAATAGAGTTATTTACTTATTCGAGGCAAAGTAACACTACTCGCGCACGCGCTCTCACTCGCTCTCACCCGCACTCACCCGCACTCACCCGCACTCACCCGCAGGAGATTTTCGCAAAGAATGTGCATTTTTGCACAGAGACAGAGTAATCTCTGATATGTATAACCTGAGTGCAAGAAAACGTATTATTTTGATAAAGGTACTTTTATTACATTCAAAACTTTGTTTTTTTTTTAATTTAATTTATTTACATATTTTAAAAAGCTAAGTCTTAAAATAGCAATAATATGTACAAGTATATAAAAAAGAACGGGAAATAATCATGTTTCTTTTAAATTTTTTCAATCGTAAGTGCTCATACACGGAATCACACATACATTCGATTTTTTTTAAATATAACAGAGCAGAAGCAGCAATTTTTTAATTTTTTTTTAAATTTATTTGGGACAAAAAGCAGTTATACATTACGGCATTTACAAAAAGTAGTTATATTACAGTCGAGAAAACGTATAACCCACACTATTGTCCACGAAGTGACATCGGAGTATGAGAACGAACGCGTGTTAAAAGAGAGAAAAAATAAAAAGAACATATTTAAAAGAAAACACTACACATACGAGTATACCGACGAGTTGAAGGAAGCGGATGACAAGAGCATCCGACTTAAGGGCGACCTGCAAGAGATTGTGAAACCATTCTTTTAAATTTAGATTGCGACAGCGCGAAAATATCAAAATCTGTGAATTGTGAGTTATAGGTTTCTAAAAGCCGGCGGAGAGGGGCCCGCACCCCGGCCTTCGTTCTACATCGCGCAGTGTAGAATAGTCGAGGTGCGCGCATCTCTCGCCGAATAATAGTTCTAGGTACAATGTAACACAATCTATTCGAGAGTTCAGTACAATTAAATTTGTTATTGCATATACCGTCCGTTACCTAACTGGAAGTCTCCAGGGCCGGACGGGCTGCACAACTTTTGGATTAAATGGTTCTCAAGGTCGCACGCTCGCTTGGCATCTCTGTTCCAGACTGCTTTGGAGTCTGGTTCGCTACCCCAATTCCTAACGACAGGAGTTACCCACCTGCTCCATAAATCAGGTAGCACCGCGGAACCCACAAATTATATGCCGATCACGTGTTTACCGACGGTCTATAAAGTTCGGACATCAATTTTGAGAGCTAAAATTAACAAACATATAGACACCAACTCCATTACGTCTGCCTCTCAAAACGGATGTAAGAAGAGGTCCCGTGTACTAAGGAGCTACTCGTCATTGATATGGCCATTAGCCAACAGGTTCGTCGTTCCCGAAAGGAGTTGTCGACATGTTGGATAGATTATAAGAAGGCCTATGACTCGGTGCCACATACATGGCTCATGAGGGTGCTGGATTTGTATAAAGTAGATGCAACTCTGCGTACCTTCCTGATGTCGTGTATGGGGTGATGGAGGACGGTCCTTCGCTATCCAGGATGTTGAAATATTCAGAGGAATAGCGAACTGATAAGGATCGAGCGCGGCATATTTCTGGGTGATAGTTTGAGTCCGCTTTGGTTCTGCTTAGCCTTGAATCCTCTAAGCACACTGCTGGAGGATTCAAGTCTAGGCTATCGGCTGAGGAGAGGTGCTCAGGTTATATCGCACCTCCTCTACATGGATGACCTGAACCTCTTTGCTCCAGACAATTTGCAACTGATGGAGCTACTGAAAGTTACTGAAACTTTCAGTAGCGCACTCAGGATAGAATTTGGTGTGGACAAATGTGCGGTCACGCATGTAAAGCGAGCGGAGCTTGTGGAATCCGTGGGAACCCAACTCTCGGATTCTACAAACCTTAGAACCCTCTCCGCAACCGAAACCTATAAGTATTTGGGTACGTCGGAAGCGTTAGGCATCAATGTTATTGACATGAAGCAATCGTTGAAGGGGCGCTTCTTTGGCCGCCAGAAAAAAGTATTTAATAGTCTTCTATCAGGCGGAAACAAGGTGCGTGCCTTCAACAGTTGGGTATTGCCGGTTTTAATAATAAATATTAAAAATAAAAACTTTATTTCAGACTATAAGTTCCATAAATATGTTAGTGTGTGTGTGTGTGTGTGTGTGTATGTGTGTATGTGTGTGTGTGTGTGTATATGTGTGTGTGTGGGGATGTGTTCGTTTTAAGTACCATCCGAGGACGTGCGTATGAATACACAAGGCACGACCGAGGACCTTTTCAAAGCGAGGGCCTTTTCGAGGGTCCTCGGTTTAACTTGATCAAAGATTCGTATTCTGCAAGCGATTTTGAGTCTTTCTATATACTTAATACGAAAAAGTTGTCTGAACCTCGGTTTGATCAAGATTATTCATATACTTACACAAACATTGTGTATCCACCAGATGGTGCCACTCTCGCTTCATACACAGGCTCTTTACACTCATTTCATGTTTGTTGTATTATCCGAGGACCTGTGTGTTAACTTTAATACAAAAGACCTCGGTTAGGTAGCTTTTCCAAACAATGTGTGTTTAAGACCTCGGTTTGCTAGATTTTCCGAACAGTGTGTATTCTAGTCCTCGTTTCGACAGTTTTCCTCGTGTATAGAGGACGAGTTATGTGCTATCATTTAAATAAAATTATGAAGGAGAAAAGCGAAGGTAGACTGAATCCTTAAACAAATCGTTAGTAGCTACTAGGTGCACGAGGAATAATCAGGCTTCTTCTGCAGTATGTGCTAAGTACCTAGGCCTGCTTAGATTCCAGGAGCTGAATACGTACGTGTGCTCTTCATAAGGAACCTAAAGTAAATGCCTTCCGCGGTGAAACGTCGGCCGCAAGAGTTGGAGCAAACAAAACGTACAAACAAATAAACAATATGAACGTACTAAAGAAAACAACATAAACTTTACCAAAATAGAAGTAGGTTTATTTTAAAATGAAACAAATTATAATTATTTAACAAACTTTTACCAACGATCTACTTATGGAAATAATCATCAAGTTGCAGCAATACCGTTGAGAAGCATAATTAGAAAACTTACATAAGTTATTAGAAAACGACTCAAACAAAACGACAAGAAATCATAATTATAAGAGATCAACATAATTTGGGCTAAAAACTTAACATAACATTACTTACAAAATATTATCAAGTGAGATCAAAACAATTTGGGAAGCATGAAAACTTAATAACTAGCTTTAAAACGATTAAAGATAAATCATTCATGTCAACGACCTGTCAAATTCAAAAGTCGTCGATAAAACTGTTTTCCTGGGGATAACGCTCGACTCATGGCTGCCATGGGGTCCTCATATAACATCTCTTGCAGGACGGCTAAGTTCAGCAGCATATGCTGTAAGAACAATCCGGCAAATTTACTAATGTAGATACCGCGAGGCTAGTCTATTTCAGTTACTTTCATAGTATCATGTCTTACGGTATTTTACTATGGGGACGGGCTGCAGATATCGAGTCTATTTTTATTCTGCAGAAAAGAGCCATCAGAGCAATATATGGCCTCCGCAGGCACGATTCTCTAAGGGAACTGTTTAAAGATATTAATATAATGACGGTACCTTGTCAATATATCTATGAAAACATCATGGACGTAAGGAAAAATTTAAATATTTTCAGTAAAAGAGGTGACAAACACACATATAGAACTAGAAATAGGGACCAATTAGTTCAACCAGGTTTCAGACTGGCTAAAGTAGACTCTTCCTTCATGGGATACTGTTTAAAATGTTACAATAAAACACCTCCCCACATACTCCAAATTAATTAAACGAAATTCAAATCTTACATAAAACGCATACTATGCAGTCAAGCATATTATAAGTTGGGGGATTACATCGCTGATAAAAATGCTTGGCTAAACGCTGGTCCTGCTCCACAGGACGCATAAATAAATTGATTAGTAGTAGAGTACTATGTACATACTAACTATAAAGCTACCATTTACTGGGTACGTCTTCATTGAATTGAATGTGCCTTGGCGGCTGAGAGTATGTCATGCTCACTCTAATGTCCCGCTGATGGTGGTGCATGTGTTGGATCATTTAGCTCCCTTCAAAATGGTTGAGCTGAATGGTGCTAATCTATGCGTCATGTTCGTGAACGGGCGTCGTCAGTAGGGACTGGTCAACTCTGTGCTGCCATGGCTTATTTTGATTTAATTTAATATTTGAATTGTTTTTTTTTATCTTTTCATTACGGACGCTTTTAACGTACTGCATCGTTCTCACATGCATAATTTTGAACATGAATAATGTAACCAATACATTGTAACCATATTATTGTGATTTTAATGAGTGTCCATGGAGTTTCTTGCCCGTTCTTCTACATAGGTACCTACTACGCTTTGGAATGGGCAATTAGCTTCATCTTTTTGACTGACCGACCGTTGGCAATTCAAAAGTGCCTTTAATTGATTTAGTTGAAATAAATAGTTTGAGTTTGAAAAGTTATTGCTTTTTTCGCTAATTAATACATTGCGGGATCAGGGAAACTGATAATAAAAAGGATTAATCGTTGTATCAACAGTTTTGATCAACGTATTTATTAGCTGTAAGTAGCGAAAATCGCATGAAAAGAAAAAAAGGCAAGTGAGCTGACATGTACCTTAAAGAAATAATGATATTAATTTGGTAAAATCAACACTATTAGTTACATCACGTTTTATAAAACAAAATAGCAAAAATTCTTTGGAATAATCAATACCAGCATCTTTGAGATCTAGAATTTATACTTCAGTTTTCTCTTCTTTATCCCGGCTTATCTGAAAGAAACGAAATAATAAATTGATATTATATTAAATATCATGAAACCGAAGTTTCTGAATTCTGATTTATCTACTTATTTTAAACCTGAATTCTAGTTCTACTTTATTTTCGTAAGCTAAATTTGAATACGATGCTATCAACTGCTGAGGAGTTCTCTCATGAAGAAATGACCCTGGCTGCAGCATCAGCACAAACTGGTAATTATTTTGGTGTTAATAGATAAACATAACGGATATGCTAAATTTGAATACGATGCTATTATTTGTTAAGGAGTTCCCTAATGAAGAAACGACCCCACCTGCAGCATCAGCAGAAACTGGTAATTATTTTAGTGTTACTAGATAAACCTAATGCGTATATCAATTTTGAAGACGATGCTATCAAGTGCTGAGGAGTACCGTCATGAAGAGACGACCCTGGCTGCAGCATCTGATACTATGATAATATACTCATTTTAAAGTTGTTATATATGAACGTACTAAAGAAAACAACATAAACTTTACCAAAATAGAAGTAGGTTTATTTTAAAATGAAACAAATTATAATTATTTAACAAACTTTTACCAACGATCTACTTATGGAAATAATCATCAAGTTGCAGCAATACCGTTGAGAAGCATAATTAGAAAACTTACATAAGTTATTAGAAAACGACTCAAACAAAACGACAAGAAATCATAATTATAAGAGATCAACATAATTTGGGCTAAAAACTTAACATAACATTACTTACAAAATATTATCAAGTGAGATCAAAACAATTTGGGAAGCATGAAAACTTAATAACTAGCTTTAAAACGATTAAAGATAAATCATTCATGTCAACGACCTGTCAAATTCAAAAGTCGTCGATAAAACTGTTTTCCTGGGGATAACGCTCGACTCATGGCTGCCATGGGGTCCTCATATAACATCTCTTGCAGGACGGCTAAGTTCAGCAGCATATGCTGTAAGAACAATCCGGCAAATTTACTAATGTAGATACCGCGAGGCTAGTCTATTTCAGTTACTTTCATAGTATCATGTCTTACGGTATTTTACTATGGGGACGGGCTGCAGATATCGAGTCTATTTTTATTCTGCAGAAAAGAGCCATCAGAGCAATATATGGCCTCCGCAGGCACGATTCTCTAAGGGAACTGTTTAAAGATATTAATATAATGACGGTACCTTGTCAATATATCTATGAAAACATCATGGACGTAAGGAAAAATTTAAATATTTTCAGTAAAAGAGGTGACAAACACACATATAGAACTAGAAATAGGGACCAATTAGTTCAACCAGGTTTCAGACTGGCTAAAGTAGACTCTTCCTTCATGGGATACTGTTTAAAATGTTACAATAAAACACCTCCCCACATACTCCAAATTAATTAAACGAAATTCAAATCTTACATAAAACGCATACTATGCAGTCAAGCATATTATAAGTTGGGGGATTACATCGCTGATAAAAATGCTTGGCTAAACGCTGGTCCTGCTCCACAGGACGCATAAATAAATTGATTAGTAGTAGAGTACTATGTACATACTAACTATAAAGCTACCATTTACTGGGTACGTCTTCATTGAATTGAATGTGCCTTGGCGGCTGAGAGTATGTCATGCTCACTCTAATGTCCCGCTGATGGTGGTGCATGTGTTGGATCATTTAGCTCCCTTCAAAATGGTTGAGCTGAATGGTGCTAATCTATGCGTCATGTTCGTGAACGGGCGTCGTCAGTAGGGACTGGTCAACTCTGTGCTGCCATGGCTTATTTTGATTTAATTTAATATTTGAATTGTTTTTTTTTATCTTTTCATTACGGACGCTTTTAACGTACTGCATCGTTCTCACATGCATAATTTTGAACATGAATAATGTAACCAATACATTGTAACCATATTATTGTGATTTTAATGAGTGTCCATGGAGTTTCTTGCCCGTTCTTCTACATAGGTACCTACTACGCTTTGGAATGGGCAATTAGCTTCATCTTTTTGACTGACCGACCGTTGGCAATTCAAAAGTGCCTTTAATTGATTTAGTTGAAATAAATAGTTTGAGTTTGAAAAGTTATTGCTTTTTTCGCTAATTAATACATTGCGGGATCAGGGAAACTGATAATAAAAAGGATTAATCGTTGTATCAACAGTTTTGATCAACGTATTTATTAGCTGTAAGTAGCGAAAATCGCATGAAAAGAAAAAAAGGCAAGTGAGCTGACATGTACCTTAAAGAAATAATGATATTAATTTGGTAAAATCAACACTATTAGTTACATCACGTTTTATAAAACAAAATAGCAAAAATTCTTTGGAATAATCAATACCAGCATCTTTGAGATCTAGAATTTATACTTCAGTTTTCTCTTCTTTATCCCGGCTTATCTGAAAGAAACGAAATAATAAATTGATATTATATTAAATATCATGAAACCGAAGTTTCTGAATTCTGATTTATCTACTTATTTTAAACCTGAATTCTAGTTCTACTTTATTTTCGTAAGCTAAATTTGAATACGATGCTATCAACTGCTGAGGAGTTCTCTCATGAAGAAATGACCCTGGCTGCAGCATCAGCACAAACTGGTAATTATTTTGGTGTTAATAGATAAACATAACGGATATGCTAAATTTGAATACGATGCTATTATTTGTTAAGGAGTTCCCTAATGAAGAAACGACCCCACCTGCAGCATCAGCAGAAACTGGTAATTATTTTAGTGTTACTAGATAAACCTAATGCGTATATCAATTTTGAAGACGATGCTATCAAGTGCTGAGGAGTACCGTCATGAAGAGACGACCCTGGCTGCAGCATCTGATACTATGATAATATACTCATTTTAAAGTTGTTATATATGAACGTACTAAAGAAAACAACATAAACTTTACCAAAATAGAAGTAGGTTTATTTTAAAATGAAACAAATTATAATTATTTAACAAACTTTTACCAACGATCTACTTATGGAAATAATCATCAAGTTGCAGCAATACCGTTGAGAAGCATAATTAGAAAACTTACATAAGTTATTAGAAAACGACTCAAACAAAACGACAAGAAATCATAATTATAAGAGATCAACATAATTTGGGCTAAAAACTTAACATAACATTACTTACAAAATATTATCAAGTGAGATCAAAACAATTTGGGAAGCATGAAAACTTAATAACTAGCTTTAAAACGATTAAAGATAAATCATTCATGTCAACGACCTGTCAAATTCAAAAGTCGTCGATAAAACTGTTTTCCTGGGGATAACGCTCGACTCATGGCTGCCATGGGGTCCTCATATAACATCTCTTGCAGGACGGCTAAGTTCAGCAGCATATGCTGTAAGAACAATCCGGCAAATTTACTAATGTAGATACCGCGAGGCTAGTCTATTTCAGTTACTTTCATAGTATCATGTCTTACGGTATTTTACTATGGGGACGGGCTGCAGATATCGAGTCTATTTTTATTCTGCAGAAAAGAGCCATCAGAGCAATATATGGCCTCCGCAGGCACGATTCTCTAAGGGAACTGTTTAAAGATATTAATATAATGACGGTACCTTGTCAATATATCTATGAAAACATCATGGACGTAAGGAAAAATTTAAATATTTTCAGTAAAAGAGGTGACAAACACACATATAGAACTAGAAATAGGGACCAATTAGTTCAACCAGGTTTCAGACTGGCTAAAGTAGACTCTTCCTTCATGGGATACTGTTTAAAATGTTACAATAAAACACCTCCCCACATACTCCAAATTAATTAAACGAAATTCAAATCTTACATAAAACGCATACTATGCAGTCAAGCATATTATAAGTTGGGGGATTACATCGCTGATAAAAATGCTTGGCTAAACGCTGGTCCTGCTCCACAGGACGCATAAATAAATTGATTAGTAGTAGAGTACTATGTACATACTAACTATAAAGCTACCATTTACTGGGTACGTCTTCATTGAATTGAATGTGCCTTGGCGGCTGAGAGTATGTCATGCTCACTCTAATGTCCCGCTGATGGTGGTGCATGTGTTGGATCATTTAGCTCCCTTCAAAATGGTTGAGCTGAATGGTGCTAATCTATGCGTCATGTTCGTGAACGGGCGTCGTCAGTAGGGACTGGTCAACTCTGTGCTGCCATGGCTTATTTTTATTTAATTTAATATTTGAATTGTTTTTTTTTATCTTTTCATTACGGACGCTTTTAACGTACTGCATCGTTCTCACATGCATAATTTTGAACATGAATAATGTAACCAATACATTGTAACCATATTATTGTGATTTTAATGAGTGTCCATGGAGTTTCTTGCCCGTTCTTCTACATAGGTACCTACTACGCTTTGGAATGGGCAATTAGCTTCATCTTTTTGACTGACCGACCGTTGGCAATTCAAAAGTGCCTTTAATTGATTTAGTTGAAATAAATAGTTTGAGTTTGAAAAGTTATTGCTTTTTTCGCTAATTAATACATTGCGGGATCAGGGAAACTGATAATAAAAAGGATTAATCGTTGTATCAACAGTTTTGATCAACGTATTTATTAGCTGTAAGTAGCGAAAATCGCATGAAAAGAAAAAAAGGCAAGTGAGCTGACATGTACCTTAAAGAAATAATGATATTAATTTGGTAAAATCAACACTATTAGTTACATCACGTTTTATAAAACAAAATAGCAAAAATTCTTTGGAATAATCAATACCAGCATCTTTGAGATCTAGAATTTATACTTCAGTTTTCTCTTCTTTATCCCGGCTTATCTGAAAGAAACGAAATAATAAATTGATATTATATTAAATATCATGAAACCGAAGTTTCTGAATTCTGATTTATCTACTTATTTTAAACCTGAATTCTAGTTCTACTTTATTTTCGTAAGCTAAATTTGAATACGATGCTATCAACTGCTGAGGAGTTCTCTCATGAAGAAATGACCCTGGCTGCAGCATCAGCACAAACTGGTAATTATTTTGGTGTTAATAGATAAACATAACGGATATGCTAAATTTGAATACGATGCTATTATTTGTTAAGGAGTTCCCTAATGAAGAAACGACCCCACCTGCAGCATCAGCAGAAACTGGTAATTATTTTAGTGTTACTAGATAAACCTAATGCGTATATCAATTTTGAAGACGATGCTATCAAGTGCTGAGGAGTACCGTCATGAAGAGACGACCCTGGCTGCAGCATCTGATACTATGATAATATACTCATTTTAAAGTTGTTTATATAAAATTAAAAACTTACCTTTCCTCTACATTGATTACACCCTTCTTATTCGCGGTCCGCATCAACGACATCAACGACAAACGTAAAGGCATCGACTCGTCCTCGCTTGGTACTTCATTTTAGAAAAAGTGTGTAAGAAATAAATCGGGACATTCTACTTACATTGATATAATTATTGTCTTACACGTAAAATGTTTTAGGTAGGTAGATTTTCCAGGTCCTCGGTTTATACAAGTTCTACGCGAAAAACTGTCCTCAGTTTAGTGATATAAAGTCACTTTGTACAAGCTATAAGAAATATTGTGTAAAGATACGACCTCGGAAGGGCGTCGCAGGATTTACGTAAGAGGTCCTCGGTTCGCTTACACAAAGTCCTCGTATGTGCATCGCTGGTCACATTTAGCAGTGTATTTCAGGTCCTCAGTATGACAGCCGAAATTCATACAGAAAAATGTTGAGATAGCATTATCCCAATAAGCTCATCACTATAGATTTATTCACCTGTCTCTTTCTATCTTATTCTCAAAGGCCAACGAGGTATTTAAACCGGTTTTTTGGAGGGTCCTAGGTTCCGTCTAGGACTAACAAGGTCCTCGTAAGGGTGTCTGTACAAACAGAGGTGTGTGTATGTGTGTGTGTTTGTGTGTGTAGTTTTGATGTACCCTTTCGGCATACTTAAATGGACTCAAACCAGACTAGACGCCCTCGATAGGACGGTCCGGACGCTGCTGACTGCAAATCGAATGCATCACCCACGGTCATCGGTAATGAGGCTGTATATCCCGCGAAAGTGTGGAGGCTTTTTAAACCCTAAGACCCTCCACAATCGCGAGATATGCAATCTCAGGGAATATTTCCTAGAAACCGACGTGGGGATACATCGAGATGTAGTCACGGTGGACAAGGGCCTCACCCCGCTCTCCTTGGCTAAATAGAACTGGCGCAAGCCCGTAGTGCTTGACACCAATGATCGCATGGAAGTATGGCAGAGTAAGGAGCTTCACGGACGCTTTTACCGGGCTCTACATGGACCCGATGTAGATCTACTAGCGTCCGTAGCCTGGCTGCGTTTCGGTGACCTCTTTGGAGAAACTCAAGGTTTTGTCTGTGCAATTATGGACGAAGTTATTATGACGAACAATTACCGGAGATTTATTGTGAAAGACGGCACGGTTGACAGCTGTCGGGCATACCACCGGTTGGGAGAATCAATCAGGCATATTACCTCCGGGTGTTCTCTTCTAGCTAACGGAGAGTATTTGCATAGACACAACCTTGTAGCTAGGATAATCCATCAGCCACTTGCTCTGAAATACCGTCTCGTCGAATCTGAGGTGCCATACTTCGGGTATGTGCCCGACCTAGTTCTCGAAAATGGAAATATCACATTGTACTGGGATCAATCCATCATCACTGACAGGACTATAAGCCTGATATAGTGGTGGTGGATCGATCAGAGCGGCGTGCAATAATTATTGACATAACCGTCCCGCATTATGAGAACCTCGTGAAAGCCGAAAAAGATAAAATCTTGACTTGGCTCGCGAGGTTGTCGACATGTGGGATGTGGACTAAAAGATCTTTGTGCCGATAGTCGTGACAGAAACGAAACCCCACATATCACACACAAAACACACAACTTAATCTCTACTCTGTTTCATCAACATAACTATCACTATCCTCAAATTCGTTTGTAATACTCTGATCCAAATTCCAAACTATCATCGATAACAAAAGATTCCTCTAAGCCTTAGTAATAACTGGTCAGGAACTGTATCAACTTACTCGTAGATTACATACAACGCTCATGACCCGGCTGCCGCAGCAGCTAGTGACACTCATGCCACCCATATCGTCATCACCTCAAGTGATACGACCAACACCCATCACTTCACATAGAGTCTATGACGTCCAGGTCGTTACAAGACCAACACAACAATAGTCTCCTTTGAGACCCGAGTCCCCACTGCACCACCAGCTGCCCATCGCCCCCTGAACAACTCACAACTGAGTTGCAGTTACGACTACAGACAAGTGCGTACAGTGGGACCTAATAGCCATGGTATGTGCTCTACTACTCAGTGGAGGAACTCTCCTCATTGTCTTCTACATTTAACTCGTTAGGAACACTACTTAGAGGCATCTTTTGTATGTGATTGTGAGCGTACTTGTACGTACGCCTGGAGTTGAAGGCTTTTAGAGTATTGATTCAACCGGAGTAATGTAAACAAACTTTGATTTTCTAATCATAGCGTAAATCATAAACCAGAGCCATGTAAACAAATTTTGATTATCTAATCATAGCGTAAATCATCAACCAGAGCCATGTACCATCGTTATCCACATTAACAATAATTTTTATCACTAAGAGCCTTAGACACCTGGAAACCCACACACGAGTAAACCACTCTAACGCCACGGCTCTCCAGCCGACCAGCAATCGCATTGCTCTCACACATCCAGCGCATGAATCCGTGTGCAGCACCCTGTGACACCACACTACGGTCTCTCCAGACCACGACCTCCGCCTGAGACAAACGCCCATCGCGCACCCACGGACTCCTTGAGTTGCCTCAAGAGACACCGATTTCTACCGGGCTACGACTACGTATTGACTACTGGTACGGTCGACTTTACTACGGCCGATAGAGTACCCATACTCGCGTGCTTCCCATAATGTAGGCTTGTTCATCACCACTGTGATCATTATCTACTTCGACTGGTACATGGCCTACTGGCATCTTTCTTTACCTATCGTGAGCATACTTGTAAGGTTAGAATTTAAAGCTTTTAACGTATAGCGATCACCCGCCAAAACTTCTGCTACCGTAAACGGACCTCTGAACTTCCGATTTAACGTCTTATAATCTGATTTCACTCTTCGTTTTCTAATAACACGAAATCGTCAACCGAACATTTTGTTACAGCTGCTTTTGTTCTATCAAATCTAGCTTTCTCTTGTTGACCGTTTAAAACTGAATTTATTACAAGAGCTTTATGCAACAAAAACTCCGTTGCAGACATGTTAATTGAAAAGTCTAGGTTCAATATTTCACGTACTATCATAATATTACTTTGCAAGTAACTGTCGGGTAGAAATGTCATAAAATCTCAAGTTGTTGCTTGCTAATTGCAACGCTACATATGATTTGGTCTGTGCTGAATACACGTGTTTGACCAATACCAGTCAACGCAACAACGTTATTAACCCGTTTGCCACTTAATTTGGCTGCACAACTCGCTTTTAGTAACGAGCATTCAGCACCAGAATCGTAAACAAAACAATACAGCTCACCTTTATTTTCCAATGTGTCTGAGGGTAGTTGTACGACGTCCACTCGCCGTTCACGACTTCCAGCACGTTGTCCACCATCCGCTTGGCTTGGCTGCCACTACTCGTGCCCCCGGCTGCGATATGTCCCGGTTTCCCTCACTTGCAGCACACGAAAGGCTTCGCTCAGATTCTTAAAGTCGCTCCATGTCGTTCCTTGGTATGCTATTTGCGATAGTCGCGTTGATGCTGCTCCTTTGTACGTCTTACTGATGGCCACAACAAGTTGCACACCTTGCAGTGAATTTTCGGCAAAACACTAATCAGCTGTTGCGCACTGTTAAGTTATGTTACGTTTGCACACGCCTCCTACCGCGTATTCTAAACATGGGAACGGGATACGTCGAACTCAAACGCTGGTTAGAAACAGTCTTTTTTTTTCAAACATGGCGGTAGGCGCAACAGTCGCGTCACTCGGCAAAGGTATTCTGCATACAGCCTATGCCCAAAACAACATGTACTAAGGTCGCGCATCCGTATCTCCTTTGTCTGGGTCGAACTTGGACAGATCCACACGATTTCAACACATGTTGTACAGTTCGCATGCTTGCACTTTGTTTTTCAAATGTCAACGGTCACTTTCACTTTAAGCGTTCTCATTTTGTGCATGAACCAACACGAATCCCAGTTCTGATGACGGAGAAGGTATGTCTGTCTCTCGTTAGCATCAGGCATATTTTAATTACTGTGGGCGTACTATGGGTAGTGTTGGTTATAACACGATAGAAAAACGGTTTACAGTTCAAATCAGATTATAATTTACGAACAAGTTAGTCACACTAGCGAATCACACACTCACATAACTCAACGATACGGAACGCGACAGTTTCTAACACATGTTGTCCGTACGATATCCAATGTTTCGATGATCCTGAGAGCTCTGCTCACACCGTTCTTGTAGCTGTAGCTCTCGTACTCCTCCACGAACTCAGGCTAGACTCTGTCAAGCGCCACGAGATGGCGCTGGCGTTCCGAATAAACGAATAACTCCGACATATACAATAGTCAAACAATTTCTTTCTGCAATAAAAAGTCTGTAACACTATAATATACTTTGTCTACTAAAAAGTTCCGAAGTCTTTTTTTGAATAATGTCAAAATATAGACCTTCCAACAACTTGGTATTTCATTATATATCACCGGTGCCATGCAGCAGACACCCTTGCGCATCAGAGTTGTTCTAGCACTAGGGATACATAGACTACTATTGTCACGCCTATTCCGTGGAAATACGTCAGCCATTAGTGCGAAGCGATCCGGGTTTAATTTTACGAACACTGCCATTTCTAAAATGTACAAACATGGTAGGGTTAGTAATTTATATTGTTTAAAATATGGCACGCAACTATCAGTACTTTTCAATTTAAAAATAGACCGTACGTATCTTTTTTGTGCCTTAAATGCAGTTTCTTTTACTGTTGAGTTGCCCCAAAAGATAACTCCGTATCCCAGATGGCATTCAACTATACCATAGCACGCAGTAAGGCATGCTTTCAGATTTACAATAGCCGATAAGGTATATAGGTATACAGCATATGCAGATGTACTTAGTTTCTTGCAAAGTAACTCAATGTGTTGTTGCCAGCTAAGTTTTTTATCTATTTCTAGCCCTAGAAATTTAGTACTAACTACCTCGTTAATTTTATTATCGTTATATTGCACATTGAGATTGTGCATATCTGTCATGCGTTGGTTAAATTGGATTATTTTTGTTTTACTTAAGTTTATTCTTAAGTTATTTTCCTCTTAGCATTTTATAATCAATTTTAACGAATTATTAATGTCACTTTGGTATGTATCAACGCTTTTCGAAGGTATTGCCACAGTACTGTCATCTGCAAATAGAGTCAATGGTTGTTCAACCCATTCCGGTAAGTCATTAATATATACTATAAATAACAAGGGAACCAGCACACTACCCTGTGGCACCCCATAACTAACTGTTCACTCTTCTGATCTAAATATCTCATCAAAGCATGACGAGATATTTAGATCAGAAGAGTTTAATTAAATTAGAGAGAGAGAGAGAGAATTTATTAAATTTATCCTTATGATTTCGGTGATTTGTCGTCTATTTCGTAAATAAGATTGAAATAGTTCTAAAACATTACCCCTATACCATAAGCTTCTAGTTTTTTTAATAGTGTAGGATGGTGGACATAATCAAATGCCTGCGTCATATCGCAAAAAATGGCACAGACTGGGTTTCGTTTATCCACATTATTTATGACATTGTATATAAAATCATATATCGCTATATTTACTGTTTTCCTTGGTCTAAATACTTTTTGTTGTTCACACAGAATATTATATTTGTCAAGGTATTTAATTATCTCTTTTTGAATATATTTTTCAAATATTTTTGAAATAATAGAAATCAGTGAGACTGGCCTATAATTTTCCACTAGCTCTCTATTTTTTTTTTTTAATAGCGGTTTAACTATGGCAATTTTCAAAGCATCTGGGTATACGCCAGCACCTATACTGAGATTAAGTATATATATATAACTTAAATGGACACATAATTTCTTAGCTACAGATTTAATCATACATATTTGTGGAGATTCCATCGTAACCTACGCTATTTGTGTTTTTCAGTGACATTATTATTTTTAATATATCATCTGGTACACTTGGTGCAACTTACATCTTGTGTTGTGTTCTGTCGTTGTGTCTTAGGCTGGCTACCGTCATTAATTATGGGCGGTATTTTGTCAACAAAGTAGTTATTAAACGTATCAGAAATGTCTTTAGAATCTAATATATTATTACTATTAACTTTAATTTTATCAATTTTCTGTTTGGGAATATTGAATTTCTTTCGGTTTATTATTTGCCACGTAGTTTTTGCCTTGTTTGTGGCTTTTTCTATTCTGTAGTTGTTTTGTGCCTTTTGTGTCAGATTTATACATATTTTTTTATAACTTAGAATAGTTGACCAACTTTGTTTTATTGTCTCGGCTAGGGTTTAATCTCAATTGCCATAGAAGGTTTCTTTTCATTCTGTTAGGAACATGATTTAACACCTTTTGACACCCATTTAGGTTTTTTATTATGTTTATATTGACTCGAATAAGTGGTAAACAGGTCATAAAACTACTTTAAAGTGTCGATAAATAAATTATATTGGGATCGTTTGTATCGTATATCTCTGAAAAAGAAATATTTTGCATACATTGATTGAATTTAGCTATGTTTTCTTTATTGTAATCTCTTCTTGTACTATATCAATAGTTTAAGGCACACGCCTTTCTAACGGGGCATTGAAGTAGTTGTGCTGTGTGATCCGATAATGCAAAGTCTATTACTTCACTTTTACATGCTTTACTAAAATTGTGCGCAAAATTGTCTATGCATTTCTAGCTGGCCATGCGCGAGTCGGCTGTTTAAATACTAGTTATAAATTATAACTTAATAGTAGACACTCAAACGTAGCAGAAAGTCTATTATGCTTTAGTAAATCTATGTTAAAGTCTCCTGCTATAACAATATTTTTACAAGTTGTCTTTGATATCATTCCACCGGCGCCTCGGGGCAAACCGGTTGTCCAGTCGTCACTCTAGCTGCAGGCATTTTAGTCACTTCTATGTGTGCGTAACCGTTCGTGTGTGTTCTATCAATAATTGAACTATCGGCAGTCGACCGACTCGCGTCATCGTGTGTGATTCACTCCGCTCGACACAGATTAGGGTTGCTGACAGAGACTACACCTAATCTCGAAAACTATGGATAATATAAATACCACCTTCGACTGCACAAGTGACACCGACCATCCACCTAGGTCCGGGATATGAGTGTCGATGGGTCACTTATAGAAAAAGAATCCCCACCACCCTATGTAACATTCCGCAAAGGTGTATCACTCATCAGCGACGCAAACCTGCGTGAGACCTATCGCGATGATTTCGATAAACTGCAGAAGGATATAAAAGGCATGCTCGACAGCAGGTTCACAAAACAAGATGAGAAATTCACCGTGCTCCTCTCCGAATTCGAAGGTGTGAAGTCCTCCATTCAGTTCATGAGCGACAAATAGGACGACCTGGAGAAGAAGTCGCGGGACGTTGCCTCACGCGTATCCGGTCTTGAAGAGAAACTTTCCTCACGTCTGGTCAGTGACCAACGCATTGCTGTGCTCGAAGCAAAACTAGAAGCCACGGAGCAAAAATCCCGCAGTTGCAACATTGAAATTAGCAATCTGTCAGAGAAACGCGGTGAGAACCATAAGGCCATTATTGAGACTATCTCGAATGTCATCAAACAGCCGCTATCGCCTCGTGATATTATTACAATTCACCGGGTTCCGCAAATGAATGCTAATATCAATCGGCCTAAAAACATCATAATAAAACTCGCAAGCCAAGTATTGCGCAATAACTTCTTAGCAGCGGCACGGCTAAAGAAGGGCATCACGTCCGAAGAGTTACAGATTAACGGTAGATCGAACGAAGTATATGTACATCAATGAGCATCTCACATTTAAGACTAAAACATTGTTTTGTCAAGCCAGAGAAGCTGCCAAGCGGCATGGATATCGCTTCGTTTGGATCAAGCATGGAGTTGTCCTTGTTCAGGCAGATGTCTCAGAGCCCGCTTTCACCATTAGATACGAACATGATTTATCGAAAATTAAACCATATTCCAAGCCCGGGAATTAAGAATATTTCTCTGGACGTCTACCGAATACACGATACGCTCGTTCCAGGTAACGTTATTAGTCCTGCGGTCTGTTAAGTTCACTACTCTGTAAACATAAGATTTGCATTTGTTTCCAAGTTACCCTCACAATTCTAACTTTTCACACAACTGCGAAGTTTGTTTTTTCTATTTAATTTATTATTGTATTCTTTATAGTACAGAATGCATACTATCACATAAGTTCGGTGAAATTACGTATTTCAATACAAAACAGTATTCTTGTACAACTTCGACCAATACTATTGTTACGAGCTTCGGGTTCGTGACAATAAAAACTGCCGATAAAAATTACCAAAAGTTACACTTTAATTAAACAACACTAATAACAACTCAAACACACTAATTATAAAACACAATCGCTCCTAAGTCGCACTTGAAGATCGCTTTCGATGTATTCGCTTCTATCGCAGAACCAAGTCTGATTGGTCGCGGCTAGTCCCGGCCTTATAAATATTGCCGCAGATAGTTCCAGAACGTTCTATTATAGAAACATCTAGAATGTTCGAGTACATACCGGCCCCGACTGACCAGATGTCGATAGTTCTAGTAAGTTCTAGCATCGAAATTTCTACTCGATAATAGAGGGCGCTAGTGACTCTATTAGTTCAGCCATTCGATAATAGATGGCGCTAGTGACTCTATTAGTTCTGTTACTCGAAACTAGATGGCGCTAGTGGTAACTAATATCACCATGTATCAGGCATTAATTGTAGCGCGCAACAACAACCTCCTAAGACATGCTCGTCCCGAGCATTATCGGCTCCATAATAACGCGCTAATCGATCCACATGGACGATCTTAGGAGTACCTCTTGCACCTTTCTGTATCCGGTAGGTTACGTCATTGATCTTTGTCACAATCCGGTACGGTCCATCCCATTTAGCTTGAAGCTTAGGAGATTTGCCCTTGCTGCGGACTGGATTGTGCAACCACACTAGTGAACCTGCGTCAAACCCTTTTTTTTTTTTTTTTTTTTTCAGGATGGGAAATCATCAAATGACTCCTCCCGCTCTGGGTGGAGCAGAAGGGAGTGTCAGACTCTTACTGACTAAAACCCACCCGTGTTCCTTCCTTAGCCCTTTATGTACCAGGGCAGCGGTAACCCTTTCGGACGATCCCGCTACCCCGGCAGGCTTCGGCCCTGTCGGGCCCCGTCATCTATGCTGACATCTCTTTGAGGCGCACGTGGAACACTTACGCGCCGTCCGGCACGGGCCTGGTCCTGATCGGACGGAGAGCTACCCATTGCTCTCCGCCCGCAGGCCCGCGCCTACGGTGGCCGGGAGTCGTCACGCGGCTCCCGACGCCCGGAGCGTCTCCCTCGGCGGCTGAGGCGTGAGGATCTCTCCCTCGCCCATCCCGCCACCTCCTTCGCTAGCATGACTGCTTCGCAGAAGGAGGTGACCGCCTCCCACTCCCTCTCGCCCCGGACCATGGCTTGCACCAGGGCCGGACGCGAGAGGTCGCCGCCGCTGCCGATCGCCTCTACGAGGACACGGCGGTGCTCTGCCCAAGCGGGGCAGACCTCCACCGTATGCTCCACCGTGTCCTCTGGGCGATCCTCGCAGTGGTGACACCCGGGCGTCTCCTCCCGCCTGATGATGTGCAGGAACCTCCCGAAACATCCGTGTCCGGAGAGGACCTGCGTCAGGCGGTAGGTGAGAGCGCCGTGACGCCTCCCTAGCCACTCCTCAAAGAGGGGTCTTATCGCCGCTATCGTGGCGTGCCCTGCGCTGGGTTGCGATAGTCGCGCCTTCCATTCCACCATGAGACCGCGCCGGAGGTCCGTCCGCTCCGCAGCGATTTGCCGCGGGTGCAGAGTTTCCCCCCGACGTAGTGCCTCCGCGCGCCAGTCATACAGGCGCGCGAGGACTATCGCCTCCAGATCCCATGGTGGCAGTCCGGCAAGGAGGCTTGCTGCCTCGCCCGAGATCGTGCGGTACCCCCTTATAAGCCTTACGGCAACCACCTTTTGGGGCGCGTTCAGATAGTGTGCGGCCCGAAGCCGCAGTGAACGCGCCCACACCGGGGCCCCGTAAAGGGCCATGGACCGCACGACCCCTGCGTAAAGCCTCCGGCAGGAGGCGTCAAACCCTTTACTGTTAATTTTGCGGTCATAACGGGTTTTCATCTTTTCAGACATTTGCTGGCCCGATTGTCTGACGTGCTCATAAATGTCATTCATTTTGTTCCGCAAGTTATTCGCATCGGTTATACTGCGTGGGGCATCAGGTGGTATTCCGGTGATCAGGTCTGCAGGCAGCAGTAATTCTCTTCCAAAGTTTGCGAAAGCTGGTGTCACCGATGTACTTTCGTGAACAGCGCTCCGCTATGACAACAAAAACGGTTGTATGTGCTTGTCCCAATCTCGTTGCCGATTTTCCACAACTTTTGCTAGGTACCTCTCCAGTGTCTGATTAAATCGTTCCACCATTCCATCCGATTGTGGGTGGTTAGAAGTTGTTCTGGTTTTATGAGTACCCATAACTTGCCAAGTTTCCTGGAATATTTGGGACTCAAAATTCCTTCCTTGATCACCGTGAATCTCTAAAGATACTCCAAACGGACAGAAGACTTCATAAACTAATTTATCTGCAACTGTCGAAGCTTCTTGATTTGGAATGGCGAAGACTTCCGGCCACTTAGTGAAGTAATCCATCACAACCATGAAATACTTGTTAATACTTTCACTTTCCGGAAACGGCCCCGCAACGTCAAGGGCTATCCTCTCCCACGGTGCACCAACATTGTATTTATTTATTTATTTATTTGGTTAGCCAACAATTGTTTACACAACACTTACATTACGTTTAATTGTATGCCTACATTAACAAGTGTAACAATTACTTATAGGCTAACACCACATACACAATTTTTGGTTAAGCAATTAACAATTGTACAATAAGCATTGTACAATTTCAATGCACCTCTACTAAGAGTCTGAAGTCCCTTTACAGCTGCACAACTTGTACATTTGCGACACCAGTGCTCGACATCGTCCCGACAGTGGACCCAGTAAAACCGTTCTCGTATCTTCAGTAGAGTCCGTTTTACTCCCAGATGCCCTCCTGAACAACCATTATGGTACAGCTGTAGAACATCCGGTACTTGAGCTTTAGGGACAACCATTTGCAAATGACAGCTGTCCCCCCGAGCATTTTCCCATTTACGGCACAGGACTCCATCCTGAATCACCAAGCTGTCCCATTGGGCCCAATAGCTTTTTGTGATCGAACTCATCGCTGAGACGTCGCTTCACCTGGGCTTAGGAGCTCTAGCGTTCATCCACTCCAGAATCGGCTTGATGTCCGCATCTTCCCGCTGTGCACCTTGTAGGCTTTCCTTTCACTCGTTGCTGAGGTCTGTCTTGAGCATCCTCACAGGAACGACTTCTTTTCTTGCCTAGTACCAACTAGTGTGCCTTTTTCCATAATCTGTTTCTGATCACAAAGGTTCGGCACACGTACCCCTGACATGTCGGTGGCGCTGACCAAAGTTCGTCCCACTTTCCATGGACGGTCATTGTCTACCTTTTTTGCAGTTCGCTTAGGGCAACTGGATCGAAGGTGGCCCCTTTCCCCCCAGCTGTAGCACCTAGGACTGTACCCTTTATTGCGGTCGCGAACTGTAGCCGCTGCAACCTCCCTGACGCGATGGGAACGATGATCCGGCCGCACGGATTCCACCTCCAGTGCATGGGCCAAGGCGTCCTTAAGCGTCCCGTGGTGCCCGAGCCTCACAGCAAATCTAACTTCAAGGTTGCGGATGCCGTCGATGAAAGCCTGCACCAGGTCCCCATCAATAAGCGCAGGTACGGACTGGTAAGCTTTACGCACCAGCTTCTCCACTTCAAGGGCCCACTGCTGCAGGTTTTCATTACTGCGTTGCACGCGATCCTTGAGCTGCGCATGAAACACGTGTTCCAGGTGAACGTCGCCATACCGAGCCTCCAATGCCTCTAGGAGCTGCTCGTAAGTCACTTCCTTACCGAGAGCTTCCAGAACAGTTAAGACCTGGTCGCGCAAGCCTAGGGTGAGAGCAGTCATGGCTTGACTTTTATTCCATCCGTTCGCCTTCATGACAGCCTCAAACTGGATTTTGTAGGCTGAGCAGGAAGAAGTTCCGTCGAACGGTGGCACTTTGAATCCACGTAGCGAAGGTGTTGTAGCTACGGGAGCTGCGATTCCATCCCCAAGTTTAAGGTAATCCAGCGTTTTCTTTACGTCAGCCATCACGGTTTTCTTCACGTCAGCCACCACGTTGTCAACCCGATTATTCACTTGGTCGATCCGGATTTCAGCTTCCGACAGGCGGTTGTCATGTTGAGCAACCTTATCCTTCACCTCCTTCATGTCTTTCCCGAAGGTAGCGTGGAGGTCCTTCATAAGGAGCATCTGCTCTTCCTGGCAGCGCGTTTGCTCCTCCCGTCGGCGGGCCTGTTCCTCCCTGTCACGCAGCAGCTGTTCTTCCAACCGACGGGCCTGTTCCTCTTTGTCCCACTGAAGCTGTTCTTCCAACCGACGAGCCTGTTCCTCCTGTCGGCGAGCCTGTTCCTCCTTGTCCCGCCGGAGCTGTTCTTCCAACCGACGCGCCAGTTCCTGCTGTCAGTGGGCCTGTTCCTGCAGCATCGTCATCAAGGCAGCAAAGTCTGGTGCTGCTGATGCGGGAGCTGCTGCGGGCGGGTCGGCCTCCGCGGTTGGTAGCTGGCCCTCCGACCTCTGCGGCATAGCTCCACCAAAACGTCTCTGGTCCATCTCCTGTTGGCGTTGACTCCGGGTACGGATACCCTCCGTGTCGTCTTTAGGTAAAATCGGTATGATTAATCCTTGATTCTGACACCAATTGTTACGAGCTTCGGGTTCGTGACAATAAAAACTGCCGATAAAAATTACCAAAAGTTACACTTTAATTAAACAACACTAATAACAACTCAAACACACTAATTATAAAACACAATCGCTCTTTTTTTTTTTCTTTTTTTTTTTTTGAGGATGGGAAAGACTCTTACTGACTAAAACCCTTCCGTGTTCCTTCCTTAGCCCTATTATTATGTTCCAGGGCAGCGGTAATCCATTCGGACGATCCCGCTAAACACAATCGCTCTTAAGTCGCACTTGAAGATCGCTTTCGATGTATTCGCTTCTATCGCAGCGATTCAGACAGTCTGATTGGTCGCGGCTAGTACGGGCGTAAAGTAGGTGTAGGTTGCAATGGCTGAACCTCGAAATACTCCAACATACAGGTTTTTGATGTAGCAGATCTGTAGCTTAGGTGGTCAAGCTGACCGGGCTTCGTATTTCTTGTTATTTTTTCGTTTTGCGAAAGCCCCTTTTTTTTCTGGGTGGGAAATCATCAAATGACTCCTCCCGCTCTGGGCGGAGCAGAAGGGAGTGTCAGACTTTTACTGACTAAAACCCACCCGTGTTCCTTCAGTTGCCTGTGCCAGGGGCCACGCTATCTCTTTCGAACAACCCGCAGCCCCGGCGGCATCGGCCCTAGCGGACCCCGTCAGTTCTTGCTGACAGCTCTTTGAGGCGCGCGTGGAACACAACGCGCCGTCGACCCGGGCCTGGTCCTTACCGGGCGGCGAGCTGCCCATAGCTCGCCGCCCGCAAGCCCGCGCCTACGGTGGCCGGGAGTCGGCTGTTGACTCCCGTCCAGGGCGTCTCCTGCGGCGGCTAGGCGCGCGAGGGTGCAGTGATTGCCTCTCCCTCGCGCGCTCCGCCTCCTCCTTCGCGCGCATTACTGCTTCGCAGAAGGAGGTGACGGCCTCCCATTCACTCTCGCTCCGTACCATGGCCTGTATGAGGGCCGGACGAGAGAGGTCGCCGCCGCCGATCGCCGCCACGAGGACACGGCGGGGCCCCGCCCAAGCCGGGCAGACTTCCACCGTATGCTCCACCGTGTCCTCCGGCGATCCCCACAGTGGTGACACCCTGGCGTTTCCTCCCGCTTTATCCTGAACAGGAACCTCCCGAAACAACCGTGTCCGGTGAAGACCTGCGTCAGGCGGAAGGTGAGGGCGCCGTGGCGCCTCTCTAGCCACTCCTCAAAGAGGGGACTTATCGCCGCAATTGTGGCGTGCCCAGCGCTGGGTTGCGACAATCGCACTCTCCATGCCGCTATGAGATCCCGCCGGAGCTCTGTCCGCTGTGCCGTGATTTCTCGCGGCAGCGGAGCAACGCCCCGGCGTTTTGCCTCCTCTCGCCACTCCCATATGTGTGCGAGGACTTTGGCCTCCAGATCCCATGGCGGCAATCCGGCAAGGAGGCTCGCCGCCTCAGCGGAGACCGTGCGGTATCCTCTAATGAGCCGGATAGCCATGACCCTTTGGGACGCGATCAACCTGCGGCCTGGTCGCCGCCTCAAGGATCGCGCCCATACCGGTGCCCCGTAAAGGGCCATGGACCGCACGACCCCCGCATAGAGCCTCCGGCAGGAGGCATTTGGTCCCCCTAGATTGGGAAGGAGCCACCTCAAGGCAGCCCCGGCCCGCTCCAGTCTGGGAGCCAAACGTCGGAAGTGCTCCACGAAATTCCACCGGCTGTCGAGGACGAGTCCCAGGTACTTCATCGTCAGCTCGACGCCGATGTGAACCCCTCCCGCCGTTATTTGTGGACTCGACGGTGGCGCGTCCCGAGGACCATGAAAACACATGGCCTCAGATTTGTGCAATGCCACCTCGAGTCCCAATTGCCGGATCCTCTCGACGATTGTCGCAACCCCGCGCGTCGCTGCTTCGGCCGCCGCCTGGTGCGACCTCCCCTGCGCCAGGACCAGCGTGTCGTCAGCGTAGCAAACTACGCTGACGCCATCAGGGAGGTCGGCGCGCAGCACCCAGTCGTACCCGATATCCCACAGATGCGGCCCTAGAACCGATCCCTGTAGGACACCGCACGACATCTCTCGCCGGTTCCACTCTCCCCGGTGACCGGGGTAGATGGAGGCCCTATCCGTCAGATAAGCCTCGACAATGCGACGGAGGTAGGTCGGCTTCCGGTGATAACCGAGTGCCTCCCTGATGCAACTCCAGGGCAGGGTATTGAAGGCATTGGCGATGTCTAGAGAAACCGCCAAGACAACCCCACCCCGGGCCACAGCATCCCCCGTCGTGAGGGCTCGCACGCGCATGATGGCATCCACCGTAGAGCGCCCCCTGCGGAAACCAAACTGACTGTCCGCCAAATCCGGCCCCACCCGCACCAGCTGCCCGGCAAGGCGGTCTGCAATTACTCTTTCAAAGAGCTTGCCCACCTCGTCGAGCAGCACAATGGGCCGGTAAGCGGACGGAGAGTCCGCAGGGCGCCCCGGCTTCTTGATGAGGACCAGTTTCCCCGTCTTCCAACGAAGTGGGAACCGGCCCCTCTCCAAGCATGCGCTTAGTAGCCCCCTTAGTCGAGGCCCGAGAGCCTCCAAGGCCAGGACCCAGGCTTTTCCAGGTAAGCCGTCGGGTCCTGGGGCGGTGTTCCTGGCATTCAGCCTACGTACCGCCACTCTCAACTCTACCTCGGTCACCTCCGGAGCATCGTCGTCGTCGTCGGTGTGGTCCGCATCTGGCATCGCAGGAGGCGGAGCCATGGACGGGGGAGTATGTTCCCCTCGCGAAGGGAACAGAGCGCTCACCACGTCCTCCACGAGCTGGGGCCGGAGACTCTGCGTCAGCGGGGGAGCCCATGGGCGGAGTTTATCCCGCACCATCTTGTAGGGGCGTCCCCACGGGTCTCTGTTCAGAGTCCCCAGCGACTCCTCGCGGGCCAGCCCCCTGGCCCGCAAGATCTCCGCTCGGAGGGTGGTCTTCGCCGCTCTGTACCCCTCGTACAGCTCCGCCTGCACGGCTTCCGTATCCGGAGGGCGGATACGGAGCCTGCGGTGCCTGGTGTACCGGCGTCGCGCAGCCACGCACGCCTCGCGCAGAGACGTCAGCTCCGGCGACCACCAGTACACCTGGCGCCGGGCGCGTCCGGGCCGGACCCGGGGCATTGCCACGTCACATATTTCAGACATGGCCTCCCGGAACCACTCTGCCTCGTCGTTGATGTCAGCAGGCCTGTCCGGTGGTGACACCCAGGCCTGCACGATCGAGGCTTCCAGGAGGAGCTCCCGGTCCAGCTGCTTCAGCGCCCACCCCGGACCACCCAGGGTCGGTCGGACGGCGGAGACGTCGAACCGGATATACCGGTGGTCGGAATAGGTCTCCACCTCCTCCAAGACACGCCAGTTGACGACATGCGGCGACAGGGCGGGGCTGGCGAACGAGATGTCCACCACTGATTCACCCCGCATCCGCACGCATGTTGGGACCGAACCCCGGTTTAGGACGACCAGGCCTGTCTCCAGAGCCCAGTCCTCCACCATTCTGCCTCGTGTGTCCATATGCCGGGAACCCCAAGCCACATTCTTGGCATTGAAGTCCCCGAGGACGAGCACGGGGAGGGAACGGAACCCGACGACGACGACTCTCAACTCCGCGAGGGAGTTGTGGAACTCGGCGAGAGTTCGGCTCGGGGAGAAGTATACCCCTACCACGACTATCTCCCCGAACTGTGCTGCCACGCAACCCTGTCCTCTCTTGACAGCCTCGAGGGACGGGGTACCGGCGGCGGCCGACGAAATTAGGGTCACTGAGCCGCTCAGGTCCTCCACCCAGTCGTCTCTGGGCGGGACAAAGTACGGCTCAGCGACCACGGCGATGTTAATCGACCACTGCGCCATGCTCTGGAGCAACAAATCCTGAGCGGAGGCGCAGTGGTTGATGTTCGCTTGGAGGAGGCGTAATGGGGCTATTATTAGCACTCCATATGAGCCTCCCGATCCCTCTGTAAGGGCCCAGCCACGGCGGATGCGGCGGCGGTCACGGTGGAGGCGGCAGCGGCGACGGCGGTGGTGATGGCGGCTGCGGCGGCGACCGCGGTGATGTAGGGCTTGCCCCTGCCCCTGGCTTTAGCGGGTGGAGCGCAGGCCTTGCTGCCAGCCCGGTGATCGGCCGGCTTGCCGGATGCCGCACATGCATAGCAGTGCGGCATGGCGTTGCACGAGCCGGCCTTGTGACCGGGCTGACCACAGCGGAAACAGAGATTGCTGCGGTCCACCTCCGAGGTGCATTTAGCCCCTACGTGGCTGCCCACATGGCAGCGGAAGCACCTCAGAGGTCTGGGCACCAGCAGTTTCACCTGCGCGGAAACCCAGCTTGCGAAAGGCCCTGACAATCGATTCTGTAAAAATCTCACCGTGAAAAGTTAGGTGAAGTGAGCTTAGAGTGAGCTGTCAATAGTGTCAATCCCTAGCATTAGTTGGAATGACCGCTCACTCCACGCTCACTTCACCTGAGTTTTCACGGTGAGATGGTTACAGAAACGCACTGCTGTCACGGTCGCGAAATTTTATGTCTCATATTGGATATAAATGAAACCCACTGATAGTTTTATACTTGTATTTCAACACAGAATAGGTTTTTTTACATTTAGTGGAGCGATCAAACGTTTGCAAAAATGAATATAATAAAAGGTTATGTGGGGTACCTTATAAAACTAAGAAATAAAGTAAACTCCTAACTATTTACAGCATCTCATATGAATGAAGCTTGTTACTATGAGTATAGCACTAGGCGCCAACAAACAATTTTATATTTTTTTGGGCATATAAAATATTTTCATCATTAATCTCTTTAAATTTATCTCTGAGCGAGTGAGAGCGCTTTTGCAAAACAAAGATAGTCTGAATATCAGCGGCATTTCCCCACAATAGAATACCGTATGACATTACACTATGAAAATAGCTAAAGTACACTAAACGGGCTGTCTCTATATCAGTTAAATTATGAATTTTTCCAACAGCGTATGCTGCGGAACTTACTTTTTTGACAATTTATCTATTTGTGGACCACATTGAAGCTTAGCATACAAAATTATGCCCAAGAATACTGTGCTGTCTTCAGGATTCAATTCTTCGCCCTTTATTGCATTGGTTTTCACCTGCTTAACGTGGGCTTGTGTAAACTTAATGCATTTGGTTTTTTTCTCGTTTAAAAGTAAATTATTAACATTGAACCAGTGGACTACTTTAGAGATCGCATATTAACATAGTCAGTAGCCTGCTGCTGACGTTTAAGTTTAAACAAAAGTGAAGTGTCATCTGCAAAGAACACTATATCATGATTATCCCTTATGAGGCATGGCAAGTCATTTATATAAATAAGAAACAAGAAAGGACCAAGAATTGAGCCCTGTGGGACTCCCATTGTTAGTATTTTCAATTGTCACTGTCCAAAGTTTTTTGTAACATTACGATTTGAAATACATACATAGGTTATTGGCTTTACTATTTTACCTAGTAGAGTAACAACTGTGTCTACTACTGCCACATATTTTACCTAGTAGAGTAACAACTGTGTCTACTACTGCCACATATTTTACCTAGTAGAGTAACAACTGTGTCTACTACTGCCACATATTTTACCTAGTAAAGTAACAACTGTGTCTACTACTGCCACATATTTTACCTAGTAGAGTAACAACTGTGTCTACTACTGCCACATATTTTACCTAGTAGAGTAACAACTGTGTCTACTACTGCCACATATTTTACCTAGTAGAGTAACAACTGTGTCTACTACTGCCACATATTTTACCTAGTAGAGTAACAACTGTGTCTACTACTGCCACATATTTTACCTAGTAGAGTAACAACTGTGTCTACTACTGCCACATATTTTCATTACTAGGATCGGTCGAAACAAAACTTTGCAATAGTCAACTCGCTCAAACAAAATAATGATTGTTAATAAGGTAGCTTGGGTTATGTTATTCTTTTCCACTGTGAATGACTTCTGTCAACATATTTCTTGAAGGAAATCTAATTCAGCCTTCAAAACTCTATTTAATATTTGCGAACTAAAGCAATGAGGCAATAATGACTAAGTATTTGTTGTGAGAGCGCCGCCGCCACGCTAGAAGCGGATTTGCTTTTAAATTCTAATTGCAGTGAAATAGGGGAGTTATAAAAACATGCGTTGGAGAGCTTTGAGAGAGTCGCCGTCAAAGGCGAGTGGCACCGGCGGGCGCGGCTAGCTGCGGTCTGTTTACATACGGCTGTTTCTCTTTAAAGTGATACCGACTGGGGAGGGTTACGATACCCCATTATCTGTATCGGTAATTTTAAAAAGAGATGTGTTACGGCTTTCGTCTGCAATAGAAAAAAGGATCAAATTAATTGTAGTATGAGGCTTACAATATTGCAACTTGACAAGCTTAGCGCTCGAAGCTTGTATGAGTATACTCGACGGGCATAATTAGTGAACTCATCATCACATACAACACGAGTGCTTGTGAAATATGCATTCAACGTCAAGTTTGGTTTGAAATCAGAATAAAATATTGGTACAGGGAGACTATTATGTTGCAAGCTCGGTGTACACACGGCTACGCATCTAGTTAGACTGTTTGGACTTTGGACTACTAGAAGTTGAACGCTGCGAATCATGCGAGAGGGTGCGATATGCTTTTGTTATTTCGTCTCACTCACGTACGTCGCAGAACTGCGCGGGAGCGCGTGGCACCAACATCAACGCGCATAGAGCATAAATAGATGCGTATAGGAAGAAAGAAAGAAAGAAAAAAGTTTATTTGGACACAGTTCGTGAAACACAAAATACAAAATTAATTAAATAAAAATAATGTTTCGTATCGTGTATGTATATTATTTTGTAAACAAGTTGAGCTCGTATTATAATACTAGCTTCTGGCCGCGACTTCGTCCGCGTGAATTTCTTGTTCCGCCACCCCACCCCGTCGCATCGCATCGCTCGCTTCCTATTCTCGCTTAGTTCTCTTTCTGACTGTATTCATTTTGACCTAGCGTGATGTTGAACCGACCTGAACGTTATCATACCTATTTTGTTGAGGAGTTATTTTAAAACGGGACTTCCAGACCACAGGAGACACAGGAAGAGGGACGTAAGATAAATATTTTATTAATAGTTCATTGTATTCTTGTATAGTTTTACCGTACATATATAATTCTTATTACTAAAAAATACACATTTCTTTTATTTACTTTGTTTATTGTTACCATGGGCAAGTATGACGGTTCTGTGCAAGAATTACAAGATGTCATTGTTAAGCGTAGTTCAATAAAGGGCCCTATTACTAAGTTTAGGAATTATTTAACGAGTCTGTTGTCAAAGGATTCTGTTACACGCATTGAACTAGCCGAGTTAACACTTAAACTTAGTAAATTTGAGTCACTGTCCGTTCGGTTCGACGACTTGCAGAATCAGATTAAGATATTAAATTCGAGTAATTTATAAATCGAGATCGATGAAAGGGATGATAACGAACAATTATTTATAACAAACATTGCCAATGCTCAGAGTCTCATTCCAGAGCATCAGCCTAATAACCGCCACCATGAATCTGGCAACATGCTCAATTCTAGCCATGGTTCAGCTGCTCCTTTGAATGCTGACAATCACGAAGTAGGGTTCAAACTGCCACAGATACAAATAGGTAAATTCAACGGAACGTTCTTCCGTTGGCTTGAAATTCGTGACACATTTAAGTCAGTCATACATAATAATGAGCGCATTGCGCCTATTAATAAGTTTCACTATCTATTATCTTATTTGGAGGGAGATGCAGCTAGAATAGTGAGTAACTTAGAAGTCTCCAATTCTAATTATAGTATTGCTTGGAAATTGCTATGTGACAGATCTGATAACAAGCGACAGTTAAAAAGCCATTATTTGTCTTCTTTATTAAACGTAAATCCAATGTCTCGCGAATCAGATAAGTCACTTCGCTTTTTGGTGGAGCACGTTACCAAGAACCTGAAAGTTTTGTATGGCTTGGGGCTACGTGTTGATAATTGGGATGTTTTATTAATACATATACTGTGTTCTAAGCTAGATAACCGTACTCTTACCAAGTGGAAAGAATGGTGTGGCACTTTGGCTGATTTAATACCTAGATCTTACAACAATTTAATAAATTTTTAATTGATCGAGCAGATGTCCTTGTGTCTCTAAACCACTCTTGATCAAGCTATAATAATAATAAGTCATCGGCTTCTACATCATCTAAAGGTCCCAACAATAAAGCCGAACGTCAGCATAATAAATCTGTTACATGCCAATCTGCTTGTCAAAGTAATTCTTCATCTTCAGGTTGCGTTGTTTGTCAGGGTGAATATAGAATCTACGATTGTCCTATTTTAAGGCCAAGAGTGTGGAAGATCGTATAAATGAAGTCAATAAATTAAATCTTTGTTCAAATTGCTTAAGGTCCGGGCACATTACACGAAACTGCTACCTCAGACCTTGTCGGGAGTGTAAGAAGAAGCACAACGCTCTTTTACACATTCCGGTAGCAATCGAAACCTCTGCTGCAGGCACCACAACCTCTGCTGCAGGTACCAAAACCCCTGCTGCAGATACCACTACCCCTACAGCACCCACCCCTACCCCCCCACCCCACCCCTACCCCTGCAGCTACTAATCATACTACACAGGGTTCAAAGCATATTCTACTATCTACTGCCTTAGTTGGGGTGTGTAACCCTACAACAAATAAAACAGAACAAGTACGTGCCTTGTTAGATTGCGGCAGTCAATCGTCTTTTATGACGCAATCACTCAGAGACAAATTATCTTTATCAGTTAATTCATTATTTAACAATTATATTAACATTGTCGGCATCGGCAATCATGTCAATAGTAAAGTCACAGAGAGTTGTGTGGCGCAGTTATAATCGTTAATTAAACCGTTTCACGTCACAACTACTTTTCTAATTCCCAGATACACAATAAACACTCAGCAACAGCAAATACCTACTGAGGGACACCTTGCTGACCCTAGTTTTAATCAATCCTCCGCTGTTGACCTACTTAACGGAGCAGATTTGTTTTGGGATATTCTTGGCTGCAAGCAGCAGTCTCTAGGCCCTAATAATCCCACTTTAAGAGATTACCAAGTTGGTTGGCTCGGTTCTTTCAAAATAAAAGATTTAAATAATATATCCAATATTCAATGTCATCATTCTTTCACTTCAGTTAAATCGGAAAATGATTTTAATGTAGAAATGTCAAAGTTTTGGGAGCTTGAAGAAGTGCCATTAAAATCGCCATTGAGTCACGATGAAAGATTATGTGAAAAACATTTTTTAACTCATATGACACGATTAAATACCGGCAGATTTTCTGTCCGATTTCAACTTATAGAGTCACCTAATTGTCTTGGAGAATCATATACACTAGCAAAAAAATGTTTTCATCATTTAGATAAAAGATTCCGAAGGAACCCACAACTTAAATCACAATATGTCAACTTTATAAAAGAGTATGAACAGTTGGGTCATCTCACACAATCTGATGTATTATAAAAGAGTATGAACAGTTGGGTCATCTCACACAATCTGATGTATTATAAAAGAGTATCAACAGTTGGGTCATCTCACACAATCTGATGTATTATAAAAGAGTATGAACAGTTGGGTCATCTCACACAATCTGATGTATTATAAAAGAGTATGAACAGTTGGGTCATCTCACACAATCTGATGTATTATAAAAGAGTATGAACAGTTGGCTCATCTCACACAATCTGATGTATTATAAAAGAGTATGAACAGTTGGGTCATCTCACACAATCTGATGTATTATAAAAGAGTATGAACAGTTGGGTCATCTCACACAATCTGATGTATTATAAAAGAGTATGAACAGTTGGGTCATCTCACACAATCTGATGTATTATAAAAGAGTATGAACAGTTGGGTCATCTCACACAATCTGATGTATTATAAAAGAGTATGAACAGTTGGGTCATCTCACACAATCTGATGTATTATAAAAGAGTATGAACAGTTGGCTCATCTCACACAATCTGATGTATTATAAAAGAGTATGAACAGTTGGCTCATCTCACACAATCTGATGTATTATAAAAGAGTATGAACAGTTGGCTCATCTCACACAATCTGATGTATTATAAAAGAGTATGAACAGTTGGCTCATCTCACACAATCTGATGTATTATAAAAGAGTATGAACAGTTGGGTCATCTCACACAATCTGATGTATTATAAAAGAGTATGAACAGTTGGGTCATCTCACACAATCTGATGTATTATAAAAGAGTATGAACAGTTGGGTCATCTCACACAATCTGATGTATTATAAAAGAGTATGAACAGTTGGGTCATCTCACACAATCTGATGTATTATAAAAGAGTATGAACAGTTGGGTCATCTCACACAATCTGATGTATTATAAAAGAGTATGAACAGTTGGGTCATCTCACACAATCTGATGTATTATAAAAGAGTATGAACAGTTGGGTCATCTCACACAATCTGATGTATTATAAAAGAGTATGAACAGTTGGGTCATCTCACACAATCTGATGTATTATAAAAGAGTATGAACAGTTGGCTCATCTCACACAATCTGATGTATTATAAAAGAGTATGAACAGTTGGCTCATCTCACACAATCTGATGTATTATAAAAGAGTATGAACAGTTGGGTCATCTCACACAATCTGATGTATTATAAAAGAGTATGAACAGTTGGCTCATCTCACACAATCTGATGTATTATAAAAGAGTATGAACAGTTGGGTCATCTCACACAATCTGATGTATTATAAAAGAGTATGAACAGTTGGGTCATCTCACACAATCTGATGTATTATAAAAGAGTATGAACAGTTGGGTCATCTCACACAATCTGATGTATTATAAAAGAGTATGAACAGTTGGGTCATCTCACACAATCTGATGTATTATAAAAGAGTATGAACAGTTGGCTCATCTCACACAATCTGATGTATTATAAAAGAGTATGAACAGTTGGGTCATCTCACACAATCTGATGTATTATAAAAGAGTATGAACAGTTGGGTCATCTCACACAATCTGATGTATTATAAAAGAGTATGAACAGTTGGGTCATCTCACACAATCTGATGTATTATAAAAGAGTATGAACAGTTGGGTCATCTCACACAATCTGATGTATTATAAAAGAGTATGAACAGTTGGGTCATCTCACACAATCTGATGTATTATAAAAGAGTATGAACAGTTGGCTCATCTCACACAATCTGATGTATTATAAAAGAGTATGAACAGTTGGGTCATCTCACACAATCTGATGTATTATAAAAGAGTATGAACAGTTGGCTCATCTCACACAATCTGATGTATTATAAAAGAGTATGAACAGTTGGGTCATCTCACACAATCTGATGTATTATAAAAGAGTATGAACAGTTGGGTCATCTCACACAATCTGATGTATTATAAAAGAGTATGAACAGTTGGGTCATCTCACACAATCTGATGTATTATAAAAGAGTATGAACAGTTGGGTCATCTCACACAATCTGATGTATTATAAAAGAGTATGAACAGTTGGCTCATCTCACACAATCTGATGTATTATAAAAGAGTATGAACAGTTGGGTCATCTCACACAATCTGATGTATTATAAAAGAGTATGAACAGTTGGCTCATCTCACACAATCTGATGTATTATAAAAGAGTATGAACAGTTGGCTCATCTCACACAATCTGATGTATTATAAAAGAGTATGAACAGTTGGCTCATCTCACACAATCTGATGTATTATAAAAGAGTATGAACAGTTGGCTCATCTCAAACAATCTGATGTATTATAAAAGAGTATGAACAGTTGGATCATCTCACACAATCTGATGTATTATAAAAGAGTATCAACAGTTGGGTCATCTCACACAATCTGATGTATTATAAAAGAGTATGAACAGTTGGGTCATCTCACACAATCTGATGTATTATAAAAGAGTATGAACAGTTGGGTCATCTCACACAATCTGATGTATTATAAAAGAGTATGAACAGTTGGGTCATCTCACACAATCTGATGTATTATAAAAGAGTATGAACAGTTGGGTCATCTCACACAATCTGATGTATTATAAAAGAGTATGAACAGTTGGGTCATCTCACACAATCTGACGTATTATAAAAGAGTATCAACAGTTGGGTCATCTCACACAATCTGATGTATTATAAAAGAGTATGAACAGTTGGGTCATCTCACACAATCTGATGTATTATAAAAGAGTATGAACAGTTGGGTCATCTCACACAATCTGATGTATTATAAAAGAGTATGAACAGTTGGCTCATCTCACACAATCTGATGTATTATAAAAGAGTATGAACAGTTGGGTCATCTCACACAATCTGATGTATTATAAAAGAGTATGAACAGTTGGCTCATCTCACACAATCTGATGTATTATAAAAGAGTATGAACAGTTGGGTCATCTCACACAATCTGATGTATTATAAAAGAGTATGAACAGTTGGCTCATCTCACACAATCTGATGTATTATAAAAGAGTATGAACAGTTGGGTCATCTCACACAATCTGATGTATTATAAAAGAGTATGAACAGTTGGGTCATCTCACACAATCTGATGTATTATAAAAGAGTATGAACAGTTGGGTCATCTCACACAATCTGATGTATTATAAAAGAGTATGAACAGTTGGGTCATCTCACACAATCTGATGTATTATAAAAGAGTATGAACAGTTGGGTCATCTCACACAATCTGATGTATTATAAAAGAGTATGAACAGTTGGGTCATCTCACACAATCTGATGTATTATAAAAGAGTATGAACAGTTGGGTCATCTCACACAATCTGATGTATTATAAAAGAGTATGAACATTTGGGTCATCTCACACAATCTGATGTATTATAAGGCCCAATATATCACATTTTTTGTGTCATCACGCCGTGTTTAAAGAAAGCAGCGAATCCACTACAATTTTTATTGGTTTTGATGGATCAGCTCCTACTTCATCTGGATTGTCAATCAATGACATTCTTATGTCATAGATAGGTCAAAATATGCAGGACTCTCTATTCTCCATTCTAGTATGGGCTAGACAACACAAGTACCTCCTGACCGGCGATCTAGAGAAAATGTATCGCCAGGTGCAAATTAATGAGGAAGACTAAAATCTCCAGCTCATACTGTGGAGAGAAGATGAGTCCCCCAACCTATCAAAACATTAAGACTCAATACTGTAACTTACGGCATGGCAAACTCCAGCTCTTTGAGTAGGTACACGTTGTCTGTGGCAGCTTGGCGAAGAAAAACCAGATGAAACCATTAAAAATGTAATTCAGCACGGCTTTTATGTGGATGACATGATAACTTCGAGTGAAAGTGAACACAAAGTAAAACATATTCTTCAAAGGGTTCCCGCGGCACTTAATTTAAGAATACTTAAAACTAATGTAACTAGCATTTTTGACTCGTGTTCTTTAGATGTTAATGAAACGTTAACACTCAGTGAGTCTTCTAGCACCCTAGGTTTGGGCTGGGATCCATCGATGATACACTGCATTTTCCAATGCAATTCCCAGTTCCTTTGGATAGCAATCTCCCAACTAATCAGTAGGTAATCAATAAAATTACTAAAGCAAATACGACTAAACAAAACCTAAAGAATATTAACCTAAAATTAAATAACATACTCGTACTAGTAAAATCACCGTAACAAGTTTGCACCGCATTATTGATTATTTCATATCATTAGGTGTAATTAACAACAAAAGTACGGGAGCTGCGGCGCCAGCGCCGTGTAGCCAACCATCGGTACATTCGGTGCATATGCCCGCAATAAACTCCAAGCGAGAAGTTTTTAATATTATACGCGGAATGCAAAACAAACGTAGCTTTGGGGTTGACGATATTCCGCCGCTATTGGTAAAAAAATGCGTCATCGCCTCTCACTAATAAAATTGTGAAAGTACGCCCAAATGCGATAAAAGGAGGAAATCCAGAAAATCCTAGTAATTATAGGCCTATGGCATTATGAACCACTATCTGAAAAAAAAATGAAAAAGCAATGGCGAATCGTGTTAACACATTTTTAGAAAAATTTTATATTTTAGATAAAAATCAATTCGGTTTTAGGAAAAAATGCTCGACCACTTTAGCGGTATACAACTATGTACAGGAAATTTACAGTTGCATTAACGAACAAAAGTACTTGGACTGTTCCGAGATATGACGAAGGCGTATGACAAGGTGTCACATAAAATTTTATTACAAAAACTTTACGGATCGGGTATTAGAGGGGAAGCTTTTAATTGGTTCCAATCATATTTACAAGACAGAGTAGGTACAGTTCGTAGAAGCAGAATATTTCGATAGCGTTAACCAGGAAATGTACAGCATAAGATCAGACATGGCTACTATTAATAATTCAATAGCACAAGGAAGTGTTTTAGGATGTACCTTATTTATAATAACGTAAATGACTTGCCGAAAAAGATAAGTTCCTCGTGTATTTTGTTCGGTGACGATGTCTCTTTATTATTCAAAACGCCCGCGAATGTCGACTATTTAGCTATTTCAAAAGAATTCACAGAAACTGAACAATGGTTAAACGATCATAACTTAGATATAAACTTATCTAAAACTAAAATATGCCAATTCAGAACTTACCAAATAATCCCAATAAATCTAAATACATTAACGCAAAAAATAAAATTAGAAGAGGTAAACGAATTTATACTTTTAGGCTTAACATTAGACTCAAACCTAAATTGGAAGAAACATATTGAAAGTGCAAGAGCAAAACTGTCGCAATTTATTTATGCGCTAAGCATACTCAAATGTAACACAGACTATAAAACCGCCATATCTTCCTATTATGCGTACGCCTACTCCTGGATGAATTATGGTATCATTCTGTGGGGAGAAAGTACTGACTTTTTGAAACTCTCCGTTCAGCAAAAGTGTGTCAGAATATTAATGAACATAGATCAACGAGAGAGTTGTAGGCCACACTTTATTAAACAGAAAATTCTTACACTACCAGCAATATATACATATACTACAAAGTTGTATATTGCACCTCTTCAAATCAAATATCCAGCTAAATGAAAACTATAACCGACGGAACAAGAATAGATTAATACTACCCATCACAAACTTAAAAGTTATCGGGAAAAGCCCATACTCTAGACTGGCTAATGTATTTAATAAGCTACCGGGAAGTTTAAAATCCCTACCAAACGACTCAATTTTCTCGAAACAGTTGAAATCTTTGCTAATAAAGAAAGGCTACTATTGTACCGTTGAAGAATTTAAAACTGACAAATTATGAATCGATCCAACTTGTAAAAATACTCGTATGCTTGACGTAAATGTGAAATAATAAATGACAATACTAAATTACCTATATGACTAAAATTAATGAACAAATTTGTAATAATGATAAATGTTAAATTAAAATGTAATATTTTTTTGTAATTATATTTAACTGTTAGTGTTTAGTATAATGTAAATTGTAATAATTAGAATCAACATTATAATAAGTATTATGTACAATTTGCAGTGCCTTACAGGGTACATGTTTTAACACTGTGTCATGAAATTTGAATGCATGCCTACTAACCAGTGTTTTACATGTAGCAAATATATAGGGTGACTGCTAATTAGTGACCGATATTTAAACACGTGATTGTACTCATGATTACAAACAACTTTCCTAAAGAAACTTTTTTTTGTATACTAATTAGTTTTATTTTTATCACTATAACAAAAATACTGGCGCGCGTGCAAAGTTCAAACTTCGCGCGCGCGCCGTCGGTCGCCCGATCAGCTGTTAGCGACGAGGCCCCGCGCCCGCGTTGTCGATGACGTAGGCAATGCACCTACATGTTTCGATAAAATAATATCCGAGACTAGTATTTTGGTACTTTACGCGCGCGCGCTACAATAAATACATAATCTTTCTAACTTACACTCCACTAACAAACTAGCTTCAGGAATTGTGTTTGTTTTTGTTATTTATACGATGGATGTTTGGAAACGGCTTAAAAGATACCACTACATTATTAACTGACTCGATACCTACACGACACTGGGCATGATTCAAGTTATTCCAAGTTTCCCATCACATTTATCTAGGCATTGGACTAGCAGTCTACAAGCAAAACGTAAATTTATTATTAGTCTCGCTGTTATAACTTCGTATTAGACTGACGTGTTTAAAAAATTGGAATCAACTTGGCTATTTACAACGATACATTATTACTAAATCAAAATCAGAAAAAATAATAATAAGAAATAATTCAATTCATTTAATTCAATAATTCATTCATAATTTTAAGATCTTTGTTACTAACAACTATGGACATGTAATATTTGGTCTGCAATAAATGGAATTATTATTATTATTATTATTATTAAATCAGATATGATTTTAATCAACTATGTTTTAACTCACATTAATTGTTGGATGTGTCCACCTTGCACTTTAACACACTTCTTCGCACGTTTTATAATTATTATTTATTATTATTATTGACTGGCCCATCACGATACACTAGGTTTTTCACGTGCCTCCACAGAAAAAAATCCAGCGGTCTTAGATCGTGTGACCGCGGTGGCCAAGCAACTGGACCCCCTCGACCTATCCACCTTTCTCCATAAATTACACTTAGGCGCTCGCGTACTCGGCGCTCAAAGTGTGCTGGCGCGCCGTCGTCGTGCTGGAAATATCGCGGACGCCTTAGATCGCCCAACGGCAATTCATCTTCGATTTCTGGCAAGTGGTTAAGCACATGCTCGATGTAGCTTTCACCGTTCAACCTTGGAAGAAAGATTGGTCCCACAACGTGGTTTCCAATGAAACCAGCCCACACGTTTAATGAGAACCGATATTGGAAATCACTAGGTCTCACGAGTCGTGGATTTTCGTGTGCCCAATGGTGGTAATTATGGCAATTGAAAAGGCCTTCCCTTACAAAAGTCGAATCATCAGTCCACAAAACGTATTTCACGATCTCCCGGTTTTCCAATATCCGTCCACAAAATCGTAATCGAGCTTCGTTGTCTCCCGCTCGTAATTTCTGAACCGGCGTGAAATGGAAAGGGTGACGCCCATCTCGCCGCAACACAGACCAGACGTACCACCGCGAAACGCCAAACATTCTCGCAGCTTGTCGCGTGCTTGCCTCAGGATTCATGTCAAAATACTGAAGAATGTCTTCCTAGTAACGATTGCGACGTGGTCTTCCTGGACATTTGGCGCAATGAGCATTTCCCAATCTCTTAATCGCTGTGCAGCGCGTAAAAATGTTCTTGGGGTTGGTAGAGTTCTTGAGGGATACAAAAGATGATACAATCGTCTTGCTGCTTCACCATTACCCCCTTCCGAATAGTAGCACATCACCATATCACTGTACTCACTCGCGGAGTGGTTGTACGGCATCGTGCGCGCAGGAGGGGCGTCAAAAAAATAAACAAAACAATGCGCATGCGACACGCTTCCCGGAGCAACTGTTTTTTATACCTACGTCACTGCATGGCAAGGGGCGCGGTGCGGGCGGGGGAAAACGGGCGCGGTGCGAGCGGGGGGGGGGGATTCATGAGGCTCTCTAGTCTCTACTACATTGCATACGTCATCGACAACGCGGGCGCGGGGCCTTGCCGCTAACAGCTGATCGGGCGAAGTTTGAACTTTGCACGCGCGCTAGCTAGTATTTTTGTTATAGTGATAAAAATAAAACTAATTAGTATACAAAAAAAGTTTCTTTGGGAAAGTTGTTTGTAATCATGAGTACAATCACGTGTTTAAATATCGGTCACTAATTAGCAGTCACCCTATATAAACGTTCAATATTATCTAATTTACTTAAAATTTTCGACCCCTTGGGTTTGCTCAGTCCGTGTGTAATGCAAACAAAGGTTATATATTGTAACAACTTTGGCTGGAGAAATTAGGCTGGGATGAACCGATTCCTGAAATTATTGCTTTGACCTAGGCTAAGTTTACTGATTCTTTATCCGCACTTGGGAACATGAAAATTCCAAGGCATGTACTCTGTGATGTGCCAATATCTATAAAACTTCACTGTTTCTGTGACGCTTCCCAAAGTGCGTATGGAGCTTGTATTTATGCACGATCGGTAAACTCTGCTAATAAAGTCACTGTAAAATTATTGTGTGCTAAATCCAAGATTGCACCTACTAAACCTACAACAATCCCGCGCTTGGAGCTTTGTGCTGCGCTCTCGGCCGCTAGATTGTGGAAGGCGGTCAGAGATTGTGTAAGGCGGTCAGAGATTGTGTAAGGCGGTCAGAGATTGTGTAAGGCGGTCAGAGATTGTGTAAGGCGGTCAGAGATTGTGTAAAGCGGTCAGAGATTGTATAAGGCGGTCGGAGATTGTGTAAGGCGGTCAGAGATTCCTTGCGATCTAAGGTAAATAGTGAGGTTTATTGGAGTGATTCCAGTATTGTGCTGGCATGGCTTCATTCGAGTTTTAAGAATCTTAAAACTTTTGTTGCGAATAGAGTTTCAGAAATTTGTGAGCTGACAGACGTAAATTCTTGGCGTCACGTTCCAACATCAGTTAATCCAGCTGATCTCATATCTAGAGGGGTCAGCCCTAATCATATTAAAGACAATTTGTTGTGGTGGTCAGGTCCACAATATTTATTGCAATCGGAAGACACTTGGCCGGATTTAAATAACAATGAAGTTAACGTGAATAACTTACCGGGAACCAAACAGAATTCTGCAGTTGTTAACTTAGAAACCTCAACAGAATACTTTATCAATTTTCAAAACTATCAAGGTTATGGTCACTTAAAACGAATATTTGCATACGCGATACGATATATTAATAATTTAAAATTAAAGTCTTGCAATAAATCTATAGTCTCAGGTACTTTAAAAACAAATGAGTTACATAAGTCATTTATTAACTTGTGTCGTTTAGCACAGCAGTAGTCATTCCTAAGTGAATAAAAACACTCGCCAACGGCCACTTATTAAAATTTAAATCTAAACTTTTATCATTGACTCCTTTTTATTGCCCCAATGATAAATTAATTCGAGTAGGCGGTCGTATTGATTCCTCAAAATATCATTATGATAACAAACACCCTGTGTTGCTTGATGCATCTCATCATCTCACGAAATTAATATTTCAATATGAACATATTCGTAATTGACATACTGGCCCACAGTTGCTGCTGAGCATTATTAGAGATTATATTTGGCCTATTAATGGCAGACGTCTCGCTAGACAAACTGTTCGTCATTGCGTCAAGTGTCGGCGATTTCAAGCTAAGCCGTTGGAACCTATAATGGGTAATTTACCTTCCCAAAGGGTCACGCCAAACTTCCCATTCACTTCTGTAGGCATAGACTTCGCCGGTCCTTTTTTCATTTTAAATAGGAAAGGACGCGGTACCAAATTAGTCAGCTATCTTTGTCTTTTTGTATGTTTAACGTATAAATGTTTACACCTTGAAGCTGTAAGTGATTTAACTAAAGACGCGTTTATTCTTACCTTTCGTCGGTTTGTGTCACGACGTGGAAGGCCAATTGAAGTATTTTGCGATAATGGTCGCAATTTTGTATCCGGTGGTAAGGATATAAATCATTGTTTTAAGATAAACGTGGACTCTCTTTCTGATTTTGCAAGCCGGGAAGAGATTAATTATATTTTCTCGCCTTCTTACGCCCCTCATTTTGGTGGAATTTGGGAGGCCGGTGTGAAATCGGCTAAGTACCATATCAAACGTGTGATGAGCAATTCCCATTTAACTTATGCAGAGCTGTCTACCCTTTTTGCACATGTAGAATCCATTCTGAATAGTCGTCCGCTTTGCCCGTTATCCTCCTCGCCTGATGACCTTTTCTTTGCCTCACCCCTGGTCACTTTCTTATTGGCCGGCCCCTCACTGCTCTTCCATCACCTGCCTTAGAAGACCGCAATTCCAACAATCTACAACGTTTTTGGCGTCGGTGGCAGAGTGAATGTATCGCTGACTTACAGCAACGTAGCAAGTGGAGAACCGATAAGTCAAGCCTGAACATCGGTGATTTAGTCCTTCTGAAGGAGGATAATACGCCGCCTCTGTGTCGGAGACTGGGACGAGTCCAGAAATTATTTCCTGGATCAGACGGAGTTTCTCGAGTAGCTGATGTGAAGATACAACGGGGAGTTGTACGACGTCTTTTAGTTCGCCTCTGCCTTCTGCCTTCCTCAGATGAAGTAAAGGGTTGAAAACTGAAGATTTCAACGGCGGGAGGATGTTGGCGGCTAGTGCTATATTCATAGTAACAAGCTTCATTCATATGAGACGCTGTAAATAGTTAGGAGTTTACTTTTTTTCTTAGTTTTATAAGGTACCCCACATTACCTTTTATTATATTCATTTTTGCAAACGTTTGATCGCTCCACTAAATTATTGTAAAAAACCTATTCTGTGTTGAAATACAAGTATAAAACTATCCGTGGGTTTCATTTATATCCAATACGAGACATTGTTTAAAAAATACAGTGATATCTATGCTATAAATACTAGGAACAAACACAAATTTGTTGTACCTACAACTAGAAGATGATGAAGAAGATGTGTTAAAGAAGCTTAGTACTAGTAGTAAGTCAATAATCGTATGTGGCGATTTTAATATTAATTTATTGGAACATAACTCGAATACTGTCAGATTATTGAGTATATTTGGGTCATTTGATTTGTCAAATGTGTTTATGGAACCAACCCGAGTGACAGCTTCTTCTGCCACTTGTATAGATAATATTTCTTGTAATTGCGATTACATACACAAACGAATTGTAGATAAGTTGCCATCTGAGCACAGTGGACAAATAATAACATTTAGCTCCTATATGCCTTTACAAAAAATTTAAATAAGGTTTAGGCCAATTATATGTAAAAATTTAGAGAAATTAAATAATTCTTTGGCCAGTAAATTATGTGATCAGAGTTTTAATAATATAGATGACCCCAATGAGTTCTACGCCGAGTTCTTTTCACTATTAAACTCGCAATTTTATGACACTTTTCCACTGAAAACTAAAAGTGTTTACACAAAGTTTTTATTCAGTGACTGGGCTACTCCAGGTATTCGTAAAAGCAGGGAAAAACTTTATGAACTGTATGGCTTAAAGCAACATATGAAAAATACAAACTTTTATCAGTATGTTGCAAAATATTCAAAAACTTTTAAAAGGGTGTGCCAAAGAGCTAAAGCTCTTTATATAAGCAATAAAATTAAATCAGCTGATGATAAAATAAAAACTACCTGGCAAATAATAAATAATGAAACAGGTAGGAAAAAACAGCGAAATAGTGAACTTAATTTAGAGACTGCACATGGCCCCATCAATTCAGATGTAGAAATAGCTCAGGAATTTGAAAACTTCTTTGCTAATATTCCCCTTAAAACTACTGAAGCTTTAAATTCTTCCCCCACGCTTTCTGCTGCCTTACTTAAAAGGAATGTAAAGGCATGCCCTTCGGAGCTTAGGTTTCAGCATACAAACCCCCAGGCTGTTATAAGAGCTTTTAAAAATCTTAAAATTTAATCAACAGAAGATCTCTGGGGTATGTCTGTAAAAGTGTGTAGATCTCTCATCGAAACCATTGCGCCCTATTTAGCTTTCATATTTAACACCAGTGTTGACCAAGGAGTCTTTCCGGATCTTATGAAACATAGTAAAGTAGTACCATTGTTCAAATCCGGTGATAGTAAAGATCCCAACAATTATAGACCTGTGTCAATTCTGCCAGTTCTCAGTAAGGTGTTTGAAAAGTTGATGCTCAATCAAATGTTACGTCACTTTAATAAAAATTACATCTTTCATGAACACCAGTACGGCTTCACCAAAGGGCGTTGTACCACTGGCGCCGGTGTTACCCTAATGAAGAACATTTTTAACGCCTGGGAAGAAGCTCAAGATGCTATTGGAATCTTTTGCGATCTCTCTAAGGCGTTCGATTGCGTAAACCATGAAACACTTCTGATGAAACTCGAGCACTATGGGATTAGGAAAACAGCACTTCACTTGTTAAGATCATACCTGAAAGATAGAAAGGTTAAAGTCCAAGTAAATGGCGTAAACTCATTGGGTTCTGAAATGACAATGGGCGTTCCTCAAGGTTCGATATTGGGTCCATTCCTCTTTTTAGTTTATATTAATGATTTACCCCAATTACTTCAAAATCAACCGAAGAAGGTGTTATTTGCAGATGACACATCATTGATCTTTAAAATAGACCGACGGTCACAAAATCTTGACGACGTGAATAACTCTATTCTTCAGGTCCAAGATTGGTTTACGGTAAATAATTTAGTACTTAATGAAAAAAAAACAAAATGCATTAGATTTAAATTACCTAATGTTAGAAGTAGCGAATGTGACATCATATTGAATGGCCAAAAATTAGAATTTGTTAATCAGACAGTTTTCCTAGGAATCACGCTAGACGAGAAATTACAATGGGGCCCTCATATAACATCTATTGCGGGGCGGCTAAGCTCGGCCGCATATGCTGTTGTAACATAATGTACATACTCACAGTTATCTTCATTCATTCTTCCAGGTCAGAACAAGCATTCTGTTACCGTTAGGCGCTGATCTGATTATCTATTACGACACGTTTTATCCACAATCAGTACACAGACACAGCTCCATCTTTAAGATGACACTACGATGATTTAGTGACATCCAAGGGTTGGTAATTTCGCCCACATTGATAGATATCATTTTTCCTATAAACACTATACTTCTAATACAAAATAACTATAGATTTTATCGTATTTTATTAATAATATATTTTATTATGACAGCTTTGACAACGACGTTTAATACGTCGCCATGGCAACCTTTCTTTCAAATTCTTACCTGCCTGTATCTTTTTAACTAATTAGATATGCATACTTAATATATTTAATTACTGGCCATCTTCATAACTCAAATTCATATTTTCTACATGATGTTATTCTACGAGCTGACATTATAGATCCACGCAATCCAAGGATCAGTTCGGGTTTCGCCTCTAAAGCGGATACAATAAAGAGCCTGATACTCCAGGGCTACCTATCGCGAGAATACCCAGCGTACCTCTCCGCTCCGGTACCTGTCGGACCCTGCCTACGCCTCCGTCCTCCGTCCTCCGTGAAGGGCTCCTGTGACTATTGGGCCGCGCCTCATCCGAGGGCCGCCTCACCTGGCGGGCTGACAGCGTCTCTGTCGTGCCTCTCTCTCTTGCTGTCGAGCTGCGTCCTGCCTTGCTGCGTGGACCCTCCAACGGGTGTCCTCCGCCTGCACTTCATCTATACTTGTACCTGCGCCGGCTCCTGCTGCCGTGCTGCAGCCTGCCCTGCTGCGTGGGCCCTCTTACGGGTGTCCTCCGTGCCGCACACGCACCAGCGACCTGCCCTCATCTGTACCTGCATCTGTCGCCGGCACCTGCCTCGCGTCTCCCTCCCTCCATCTGGATCTCCACCTCAGCCTCCTCAGCCCACCTATCACGCATCGTCATCCACACACCCCACCTCCATAAACTACACACCTCTCTTAGTCCATCTCCATCTTAAAGTTATAAATATATCTTTAATTGTTTTATGACCTCCCTTTCTTTATTTTAATTTTAACTTTTGATGTATAAATTCAGTTTTACTTGTCGCTACACGACACTGTTAGAAGGATAAGACAATTAACAGATAAAGAAACCGCGCGTTTGGTCTATTTTAGTTACTTCCACAGTATTATGTCATATGGCATTTTACTGTGGGGTCGGGCTGCTGACATTGAATCCATTTTTATTTTGCAAAAGAGAGCTGTCAGAGCCATTTACAATCTACGTCGCCGCGAATCTCTTAGGGAACTATTTAAACGGGTTAATATTATGACGGTACCTTGCCAATTCATTTATGAAAATATTATGTATGTAAGAAAAAATCAACATCTTTTTAATAAAATAAGTGATAGACATAATTTTAATACTAGAAATAAAGATAAATTAGATCAACCTTTTTTCAGATTATCTAAAGTACATACATCTTTTATGGGGTACTGTGTTAAATGTTACAACAAAATACCTTGTGAAATATTGCAATTAAATGAAAGAAAATTTAAAACTTATATTAAAATTACACTTTGTAAGCAAGGATATTACAAATTAGAGGATTATATCCAAGATAAGAATGTTTGGAAACATCTCAGGTCTTGCTCCATAGGACAATCTCTAGAGTCTAGACAAAATCAAACTGGTTGCTAATGTAATTGTATAATTTATTCTTTTTTTTTTTTCTTTTTCATTGATTTACATTCTCTAATTACTTGGGGTCACACCCGGACTTATTACTCCTTATTTATTTATGAAAATTGTCTACGTTTGGAATGTTTGTGAATATGTGAGCACCATGTATCTATCACATAGTTGATCTATATGTCATAGGTTACATTTATCCATTTTAATTCTTTTACCTATTGTGGTATAGTCATTTTATTTTTGGGTGCATCGTCTTCACATATAATTATATAAATAATGTATGCAATATATTGTAAAACATTTTAAAAGAGTAACAGTGGAGTTTCTTGCCCATTCTTCTCCATACGAAAACTACCTTTTGGAAGGGGGGGGCGACTGGAATCAATTTTATTTTAATTTTATTTTTGACGTTGAAAAGTGCCTTTTATGTGCCTATTTGAAATAAATGATTTGACTTTGACTTTGACAAGGCTCAAGAAAATAGGTGGCTCGTACGGTTCAGATGCCAATGTATACGCTTTTATAATAAAGTTCCAAGCCCCGTTCAAGATCTAAGCCTTAATAAATTCAAATCATTCATTAAACGTCAGTTGTGCCAGAAAGCCTTTTATACCGTTAAGGATTATATTGAGGACAAAAAGGCTTGGGATTAAGCTGCTTCCAATTTTTTACATATTGAATGTTTTTTTTTCTGTTTTGTTGTTTTTTTTTTATATACACCTTTGACATTAATGAATTTTATATATACTATGACTTTTGCTTACTTTGTAAAGTCTTCTATTATTTTAATTATTGTGAATGTGAAGACTATGCGGGTCATTTTATTTATATTATTTTTCTCTCTGTTCTCTTAGTTTTTGTCATGGTCTGGTCAGTTTAAGTAATTAATGTGACCTACCCAAATGTCCTTTCTTTGGTATTTTTCGTCTAATCGTTGAGCTCCTTAAGTTTTGCGTTTAGCTGCACGATTTCTATCAAAGGCATGCAGTGACTGGACAGGTCCTCTCAATCTATATGGTTCTTTCCTCAAAAGACCATCTCAGACATCGACCTACATGGTCTTCATATGATCTGACCAAGATTATGTCTGGACTTTAAAAGAGACTGATGTGACCTCTGAGTTTGTTTCGGCCTTTCTTCTCAGACTAGTCAGATAGGAAACGCCGACCTCATCTAGTTTCAAAATATGATTGACGTGTAAAAGTGTTTGCACAAACCTACTTACAAAAATAAAATCATTTATCATTTATACTATAAAATGTGAACCCCCCACTCCGCCCACCAATCACACGTGTTCCGTCGTCTTCTAATACTGTAAGTGTTCACTAAACAATTTGCCAAGTATAATAATGCTCATATCAGATAGTGTTCCGTGAAATATGCTCGCGCATCGAGCACGCTCGTAAATCGAGCAAAAGGCCCGCGCATGGACTCGCTGTAGTTAGATACGTCACTACGTGAGGAGGTACAGAAGGCACACTTCTGTGTGCTAATACTTGTACTATGTAAGTTCCTAATTTAGTTTTTTTGCAGGTCCTATACTGATAGTGACTGTTAGCGAATGAATTGGCGTAGACGGCGTGCTAAAGAGGAGATCTCTGTTTATCAGAGGGTTGGTGGAGACTGGGTGCATATTTATGATGCTAACATTTAAATCACTGCTTAAAAATATATTAATTTAATGTTCAGTTAACTGAAGTTTGTGAAAGCCTTGCAGCTACATTGTAGTTGACGCTAGGGAAAGTTAAAAGTCTAGTGACGTTATCCAAATCAGAGACATATCCACTATTAAGGCCTATTTGCACCACAAATCACTAAATGCAATTCAACGCTCAACGTATTTAAAGCATCATTCTGTCTCGGTCATCTTCAAACAACTGACAGAAATAGGAGGATGTTTTAAATTCATTCAGCGCTAAATGCATTTTGTGATTTTTGGTGCAAGAGGGCCTTAAACTGAATTTTATTTGCCGTGAATCTTCTGCATTAGATTTACATCGTGCTCTTGTTCCTTGAGGAACGAACGAACGTCACGTCGTTTTGAACGTCATACTCCGGCTTTTATCGTTAGCGGATGAACGCCGATGCGAAAACTTTCACCAGTCATTGCATTGGTGCGAATTTACCAGATTCCAATAAGTTGGCTCAGTGCACTGTTTTCTTAGATTAGCTGCTAGCTTTCTTACAAAAATAAGCTAAATAATATTAAGTCGATTAACAATTCATTATCTTTGCAAGGGTTGGAACTGTTTGGCGTCTCTTAAAGAACCAGCATCTATGTGGTTATATAATATATACAATAAGGAATATAAGTTTTCAAAGGAAACTCACATACGGTACAAAATGTACATATTTGGCATCGCACTGTCGGAACCCATCAGCGCCACATGACACATTTCCGAGCAAACTATCAGCAAAGCGCGAGTCACGATATAAAACGAATGGCACATAAAGTTTACAGAAGTAGTCCCCGTGGCACTAGGCGAAGAGGTAACGTTAACGCGCACGTTAGCACTCGTAACGTACCGATAGTCATTACCGCTGAGGGACTGTATTGTTCTTGCAGCCGATCATTATGAGTACCAAGAATAACTCTGTCATACAAGAGCAAATAACAATAGGAGTACAAGATTGAAATATCGAAAGTATACGAGCTTCAGAATACTTTCAAATATTGACCAGGAATCCAACTCCCTGATAATTATGTATCAGGGAGTTGGTTTCCTGGTCTTATATTTTGATGAGTCTTGGAGTCGAGGACAGCAACAATACATTATTTTCCGAACACTTCAAAAGAAAATAAACAAAACACAAACAGAATACCATCATCACTCACTGACATATCGGAAATACATTAAAACCGAGTACATCCCGAGGATAGCCGAACACGTTCGAATGTAACGCGCTCATAAAATGCACGTCGTATACGACAAAAACGCGGCTTTCTGGCACATTGTGAATTATTCAGATGACAAACGGCGATGTAACCCGCGCCAGCCGAGTGCCGGGCGGAGCCGGCAGCCCGGCCCACGCGTCCAATGAAAAATAAAATAGACACTAATTCACGCACTCGCAGGAGAGGGTTAGGTGATGCATAGTGGGAGAGCAACTAGTGTCCATATTCAGTGTCATGTGCTGCGAGTATCTACTTTTTGTACATTCACGTTTGCGGACGTCACTTTAAGTTTGCAGGCCTGTTTTTACTTGTAGCTGGGCCTATAAGAAATAGGACTTTACATTTACTGAATCAAACAGGCTAGCTGCACTCCTAATAACACAGTTAGTGCTAGTTAGGAAACCGAGCACTGCGGCAAGCTTCCGAGCGGGCGCCGCTGGCAGCTGTCATTTACACCTGACACGGGTAACTGACTAGCTGTTCAAGCTTGCAAGCCCCACAATTTTGAGTTTTAGATAACATGACATAACATCACGCCTGTATAACTGGAACGGTTTGGCAGCGGTGTGTAGAACACCCACATTTCGCCATTAATAAAAATCCCCGATGGGAACACCCAATAACACTTTGCCCAACCCACACATCGAATCCAAACCTCCACGGTCAGCAGTCACGACTGTGACTACTAGGCCAATGAAAAAGACTTCGATTCTATAAATGAGCCTATTAATAATATAGTGACCATTAACACTTTCTCCTAAAGTCATCTTGTTCTATACTGGTCATAAGCGCGTTGTTTACGAGCGCATAGATCCGGCGCGCGGCGCCGTAATAACGCATAATCGCGGCCATATTGTCGTGATCGGTGGCCAAAAGTTTGTGGACCATTGCTGTGATATTAGTGCACGCGTGGCTGGCTCCCGCTCACGGGCCCCGCTTATGGGGCCCCTCGACGCCATTATAACTTTCAGGGGAAGGGAGCGGAACTCATCCAAAGCGTAGAGGGTTTGAAGGACTGTTTCATGATCACAATGATAATACACGTTTTAAGAGGGTTTTGAATGGATCTAGCCACAAGGAGTTATTTAAATAATTTTGGACGAATTACTAACAAAAAATGGTATTAAAATGTGATGTATTTTGAACTAATTTTCACTATTAAATCGACATTCTTATTTGCAGACTAGGTACCCCCGGTCCGGAAATTGAACTCTACCCAATAAAATTGACGATAGAACTGCTTCCTTCACGGATCGAGCTATAGAATCCATTTTAACATTAAATTGAAGTAAGTGACTACATTAGAGGGAAGTGCTACGTTACTCCATTGCCCATAGATTAAGTGATGAATGATTAAAACTAGGTTAAAACTAAGACTATGGCTCTGTGGGCCACGACTCCGTATCTATACAGAGTAGCTACCCACACTGCCATCACTTCCACAATCAAAGCCACCATAGTCAGCGGCATCACTCACCCAATGTCGTGAGACCATCCCATAGTATTGTAATACTTGTGTAGGGTAAGCAGACTTAGACTCACGACATCGGTCACCCAATGTCGTGAGAAGTATTGTAATATAATAATAACATATTTATTCAAAAAAATTAAGGCATGAAAATTAGTACAGTTTTGCTTAAATGTAAATTATATTATTAAGACTTACGTGCCTGAACTAGGTAATCCTGTGTTTCAGACGAAAAGAGCTCAAATAGTCTTTAAAAATTAATAAATAATCAAAAGTTGACAATAGAAAAATAATTATATGTTGAGTAGCATAACTCCTAGTTTCTAAATTTGATAAATATTTGTATACCTATATTTTCTTTAAAACAGTTAGTAAATTCTCTGTTTTTTCGTAAGACATACTTTGGAGAGCCTCCTTGAGGATTCTCTTACAATTTGTATAGTTCAGAGAATAAATGTTTGCTTTCGCGTTTAGTCTATTACATAGGAGAGGTCCGAGGTACAGGTAAAATTTGGCTACAAAAGCTTGTTTTGTAGAATTTTGTGGACAAACTATATCTTTACGTCTTTTATTAATATATCTAGTGCTGTAGGGTAGAGCTTTGTGTTGTTTTAATACATTGCCAGTGACAGGCCTGTTGGTCTAGTGGTTAGTGACCCTGACTGCTATGCCGGAGGTCGTGGGTTCGATTCCCACCCAGGACAAATGTTTGTGTAATGAGCACGATCATTTGTTCTGTGTCTGGGTGTAATTTATCTATAATATTTATGTATTTAGAAATATATAAGTATGTTTATCAGTTGTCTAGTACCCATAACACAAGCTCTGCTTAGCTTGGGACTAGATGGCGTTGTGTGATAGTTGTGGAATATTTATTTATTTATTGCCCATAATAAATAGCTGTCGAACTGTTAATACTTCACAAGATTTGTACAGAATCGCCCTCTGAGCTCTCTCGATGGTTAGTAACAATTTTTTACCCGCTCCACCCCATGTGGTAATACAGTAAGTTAAAATCGATTGACATATGTAGAGCAAAGTAAACTTGTTTCACTATTTTTGGTTCAGCAATACAGCGTAACTTTTTAAAAACAAATATCAACTTGCGAATTCTATTATTTAAAGCTTCTTATATGTTGCTTGAACGAAAGTGTTTCATCTATTATAACATTGTAATACTTGTTTAGGGTAAGCAAACTTATACTTACTTACGACATCAGTCACCCAATGTCGTGAGACCATCCCATAGTATTGTAATACTTGTGTAGGGTAAGCAAACTTAGACTCACGACATCAGTCACCCAAGGTCGTGAAAAGTATTGTAATAATTGTGTAGGGTAAGCAAACGTAGACTCACGACATCAGTCACCCAATGTCGTGAGAAGTATTGTAATACTTGTGTAGGGTAAGCAAACTTAGACTCACCACATCAGTCACCCAAGGTCGTGAGACCATCCCATAGTATTGTAATACTTGTGTAGGGTAAGCAAACTTAGACTCACAACATCAGTCACCCAATGTCGTGAGAAGTATTGTAATACTTGTGTAGGGTAAGCAAACTTAGACTCACGAAATCAGTCACCCAATGTCTTGAGAAGTATTGTAATACTTGTGTAGGGTAAGCAAACTTAGACTCACGACATCAGTCACCCAATGTCGTGAGAAGTATTGTAATACTTGTGTAGGGTAAGCAAACTTAGACTCACGACATCAGTCACCCAATGTCGTGAGAAGTATTGTAATACTTGTGTAGGGTAAGCAAACTTAGACTCACGACATCAGTCACCCAATGTCGTGAGAAGTATTGTAATACTTGTGTAGGGTAAGCAAACTTAGACTCACGACATCAGTCACCCAAGGTCGTGAGAAGTATTGTAATATTTGTGTAGGGTAAGCAAACTTAGACTCACGACATCAGTCACCCAATGTCATGAGACCATCATAATAACTTTTCACATTTCTTTTTCTTAGCGAGTCGGACGTCGTGAACGGAGACAGTACTGTCATGTGCTGTTTTTTACATTTCTATGGTAATGTGGAAGAACTCGTTCATTGAAATGAACGCGTGTTTATAGTAAGTATAGCGCGTAATTATTAGATTATCAAAGCAACTTATATTATGTATTTTATATTCTGCCATGCACGCTGTCAGCTCTTCAGCTGACTTCCAATTGTTTTGTCTGCGTTCTAAATTCTAATAGCGTTTACTTTAAATCTCATAATCGCCATGATCTTATAATTACTCGAAAAGGTTTCATGGTAAAACCAAACGCTGAGATCTCTACAAGTCTACAGTACCTACTCTTTGTACTTCCGGTGTTAAAACATTCAAAACGTCATATTGAAACAAGTTTCTAGGAAACCAGCTGCGAATGAATATCATCATTTAGTGTAATGTAGTAAGTGTCATAGTATTTCGGCTAGTGTTCGCAAAGTATAGGCACCGTGAGTCCCGCGGGACTCGTACATAACCCGGGAACAGAATAGGCTGACGGCGGCCACGGTATCGGAAAACTTACAGAAGATCCACTCCATATAGCCCATCCAATGAGTGGCTAACAGATCTTGCGTAGATGTGCCGTAGTACTGTCATAGCTTTGGAGCCTGAATGGCATTGATACAGGGGTGTCATTGGTAAATATTTTTGAAATTGTCACAAAAGAAAGTTTTTTGATAAAACAAGATAAACCTGGTAGCGTACAACGCTACCATGCTCAACGCTACCGCTACTAGTATATACATCATGCAATGCAAAGCACGCAATAGGTCAAATTCAAAAATTCAAATTCAAAATTATTTATTTCTCCAACATAAAAAAAAAATCCAGAAAAAAAAATCCAAAAATCCAAAAATTGAAATCCAGATATAATCAAAACAACGTCAGTGTTTTTGAATTACGCGGCCGACTCTTTGATACTGTGACAGGAAACTAAAGGCTACAACAAAATGCAGTAGGCGGCACATCGGATGACTCATTTTGTGACCTAGTTGTACCACCTGAATCTAGTTGTACTGCCAATCTTTAGGCGTGAGTCTCAAGCATCGTGCGTCAGCATGTCATCGTATATTGTAGAAGTCGACCTTCTGCTCATGTTCCGTGTGTGCATACCTGCGCACTTAGCGAGTAGTTCCCCAGCGCCGGATTACTAGCTTAGTGCGCGTCTGATCACTAACTAATGGCTTTTTACGATTTATACCGACAATCAGAGCGCACCAGACAAAGCGACGTTAACTCTCGCGTTTCTAAGATAAAGAGGCTCCGGGCGTCATGTTCATCAAAGGTAGGTAAGCATCTCTGGAAACTTGTGCTTTATGTAATTTAAAAACATGGAAAGCTCCGCTAGGTAAACGAGATTGTTGGAATTCAACTTTATTATCAAATTTATATCCAAATTAAAGTAAAGTTAAGAATTTAATACATTTAAATTCAAATGCAACACTTATACGTGCCGTGACATGACGTGATATGACGTGGTAACATTAATAAAACAACTATTGGGAGCACGTCGGACTGCAATCTATTCGCGTCTACAGATCTTAAACGAAAACCGCTAAGCTATTAGTCACTAGTCCAGGTATTACAGCGCATACACACACACACACCGCCCTCACACACCCACACATGGACGTGCACCGCCTCACGTACTCACGCCGCATGTGCACATACACGCGGTAAACGAAAAAAAAAACATGCCGGTGGAAGATTTACGCGCACAAACGACAAACCTTTGTGTAGAATTCAATTATAGGGCAAAAAGTGTGGCGGCACGCTCCGCAAATGCAATGCATTCCCGATGAATTCGATACGCGCCGGTACCGAGACCGGAACCGATACCGGTAGCTTTGTGATTCTTTGCGTACCACTCGGCACTGGTGTAACATGGTGTTTGTACTGCTGGTTTTATATGTCACTGACAGAGGCTTACTTTGTACAAGCTGTTTTTTAGTACCTAAAACAAAATGCTGGATATGTAAAGTACGGTATGCAAACATAAGAGGTACGAGTATATCAACAAAAAACTTCCAACAAAAATAAGTATGTGATATAAAGTCAAATACGGCACGACTCCTATAATTGTTGTTTGTGAAACAATTCAACCCCTTCTCATAACTGGCAACATGTAGGTGTGTTGTTCCAAACACTTCTACGAATCCTTCGGGGAATACCAATGAGCGTAATGTTATGTTATGCATGAATCGCAATCAACGATGAGAATGTAATTAGATATTAAATTTTTCGTGTCATCCAATCGCTGTCGTTAAAGACATAAACTGTGGTGACTACTGACACACAGGCACACCTAGAGCCAGAACTTAATATAAGTTAGAAGTCATAATGCGTGCGTTGTGAGTTGTGAGCCACATGTCGCACATCTACTAACAGCTCGAGTATAAACTGCAGAACAAAGTTCACGCGTGGATTGTGTGGAGTACACTTAACAAGAAAGTTACCTTCCTAAGTCATACTGAGACTTGTGTACAAGCCTGAAGCACTAGAAGCTAGGACCCATGAGACATCTTGAAAGTTTTAGCTTGGTATTGATAATTAGCTAATGCTGCGGCACGCCCTCTTATATCCTTTTTACGGGTCCTACGAGAAAAGACGATACATTCACAATTCGCAAGTTATTTTGAAGACCTATTGCATAGGGGGGGGGCGTGCCTATTGTTCAGACTCCGAGCGCATACGGAGAAATGCCACTGTGTTCGACCTGGGGATCGATCCAAGATCTCACGCTCAGCGGACCTTAGATCAAGGAGGATCGTGGAGCAAGGTGTGGTAAATTGTTTATCAGAAACCAATTAGGTAAACGTGTCCTGTTTGAGTAAGTACATATAGGTACAAGTAGTGGCCCAGGCAGCTAGACAGGCCGGCGAGCACGCCGCGCCACAGGCCGCGCTCCACCGCGCCCGCAGTAAATCAGCGCCGCGCCACAAGCCGTAACTCTCGCTGTAACTCACGCGCTCCCCTGCCGGCAGTCCGGCACACTTTCCTTACTTTACTTTACAAGTCAACTCGCTGCTCACAGGGACTTGCGAAGTGCTTGGCTTTATATAAACCGCAGTCTGCTGCTTGGGTTGGTGTTTAAAGTGAACGGTGTTTAAAAGGATAAATAATATTAGACGAAGTTATTTTTTTATGTTATTAAAACGCAAACACTTTGATGGCCGATCTGCTGACACATGATCACTGCAATACCAGACACATCGCGCATGCATTACCACCGGCACCTGCGGCGGTACCGCGAGTACCTATTGCATGCCGTCATGTTATAATATGTTAGTTCATTACATAAACAGCCGCCAGAAGATGGCTAGGTGTCAAAAAATGTAAAGCTTCAGACATAATAACAAAAACCCCACTTGAATAACGAACCAAATCCTCAACGAACTTAAACATGAACACGTTCAAAAGATTAATGTCAACGAATTTACTTAAAATATGTTCTGCCTAAAATGATCTGCGGAAGACACGATTACTTTACGTCTTTACAACTCACCCTGATTACAAAGTTCATGTGGATTATGAAACATCATTAAAATCCGCTTCACTCACACACACGCAAGCACTTTGCGAAACCCCTTCAAGCTTTTCTCTGTAAATAAATAATTTACGAAGTCACTTAAGGCGAAAACGTCGGCTCACCTAAAAACAATATACTTGTGCGGCAAATCTAAATCTTGTTAGAAGTTACGGGAGGCGGGACGCGCTGCCACTTACCATCCATCTTGGCCTTAACAGCGGTCCAGGGCGCTCACGTCACGGCGACACACGACACGAAACACCTACGAGCACGACAGGACACCTCCCGCCACGGAGCGACACGGGCACAGAGTATCTAAGAAGGAGAAAGTCCGTACTATGCTCTATGGTAAACCTCATAAGTCTTTAAAAAAAACGGAAGCTATATCGCTTCTTTGGTTCACTAGGTGCATGGGTATCCAATACACGTTGTTTCTTCGACAATCTACGCGTTAAAACTAGACAAAACGTGTTATTTTTCACAAAGGTTGAAGCAGTTGAGTTCAACTTACAAACATAGGTGATATGCTATTTGTAACATGGAGTTAGTGGCACTTCTGTAGCTGTATATTTCGTGGCATCACCAGAACTGTTTAGATACGGGTAAGTGCTGTGTACTGAAGTCGAAAGCTATCTCAAAATGTTAATAGCGCTATAAAGTTGGTTTCTTTGAGCTAGCCGGCAGCCGGCGTGCTCGCCTCGCGAGCGTTTACAAGTTGACAAAGAACGGCTTTGTTTGGCGATGATTACGATGATATGTTTGTGGAGAGGGGAGCTTGTGTTGTCGGATGAACGCGAAGGGAACATTCATCAAGTATAGATGACTGGCAGATCCAGGAACGATCGTAATATCCATCAAATACATTCGGGAACTTCACAAAACATGTCAGACGCATTGCATTACATTACATTGCCTCTTCTGTTCTGTAAATAGATTCCAATAACTGACATTCCAATGACATTCAGCGAGGGTAGGCAGTAACATACCCGTTACACTAGCGTCTGTCGTAGCGAGTCGGTGCAGCCTCCGTAACACGGTTATGCAAAGTAGAGAGACTCGTACAAAAGGTAAACAATTTTGCATATTTCAGGACAATCGTCTCGTTCAAGGGATGGTCAAAGTGCAGAATTTACACAGTCCACTGGACACATGGGCTTGAAGCGACGCCTAACGATCACAGGTATCGTATATGTAAGCCTCACATAATAACATGGAGAATCAAATTAAATGAATCGAAGTCACTTCACATTGACTTCACCAACAGGAATTATGATTACCACCCAATCTTCATAAATGGCCAACAAGTGCCATACGCAAATACAGCCAAATAAATACCTTGGCATAACGCTTGACGCGAAACTGCGCTGGAAAGCGCATGTCAAAAAGAAAAGGCAGGAACTAGACATGCGTTTTAAAAACATGTATTGGTTGATTGGACGGAATTCCTGTCTATCAATACATAACAAAATTATATTATATAAGCATATCCTTATGCCGATATGGACATATGGCATCCAACTATGGGGCTGTACTAAGCCGACCAACATCAAAAATATACAAACTTTCCAGAATAAGGTACTCAGGAGTATTGTTAATGCGCCCTGGTATATAAGAAACGACTACCTCCATCGTGACCTAAAAATGGAACCCGTCATCGACATAATACAAAAATTTGCTGAGGCCCATGAACACCGACTCCACCGACATGTGAACATCGAGGCAATTCAGCTGTTAGACCAAACAAATATAGTGCGAAGACTAAAACGGACAAGACCTTTTGAGTTAGTGTAGTGTAAAAAGTGTAGAAATAATAGTGCCAATGACACACATAATAACACATGAACAAAGTGCTTATATCATCATATCAGACTCTAAGAAAGTGGAACGGACTGTGTAAAGTACAATAAACACTATTCTAAGTTTTAAAATAATAATCACGTAATAAATTAAGTTAGATTAAAATTGCTTATTAGTCTTATAGGCTAGATTGTAATTAATTATTAAGAACCTGGTTCTTTTTAATAAAGGATAAAAAAAAACATAATAACATGAAAGAATAAAACTTCAGTTCTTAAGTATTTCTCTGGAACAGGAAAAGTACTTTAAATATGTTAGCGTGGTTTGTGTAGACCTTGTTTGAGTCGCAAATATATAAGACCAATTCCCCTAATTAAAAATGTTCAAAACCTAGTCGCAATCTCATCTCAGCGACAATCAATGTCAAAACTTGTCAAAAATGTAGGGAAATTAGTCAAGATTTTGACAGATTGAGACTGAGATGAGACTGTGAACAATTTGCCGCTCCATCCCTGTTGTGTGGTGACGCGGGCTTAGAGAGCACCATTTGTATGTCTTGGTTATGCGTAGATACTGATGCAAAACTGAAAAAAAAACCCAATAAATTTCATGAAAATATTTTAGCCCGAGAGGGATAATAACTGATCTATATCAGTTATCATCCTTCACGGGCTAAATACTCGGAGAAACAGGCGTCGAGTATGTTATGTTGCTTCAGAATACATAGGTATGTATTCTATAACATACTTAACGCCTGTTTCCCCGGAAGGCTTAAGGGTAGCATCACTTTGCCCCAAGTATGTGCACTAAGCTGTTTGCGCCACAAATACTCAATCTCCTCAGAATTTCGAACTCATTTAATATTTTGTATATTTATGGAAGCGCTGCTCAGTACATTACCCTGTTTGTGTGTGATCACGGCTCTGTTCAGCGGCCCAGCAACATGGTGTCGACGCGCTCTAAAATAATCAACATTTTGTGCCGACATTATGGCTATAATGTTGGTTGCTTTTTAATATTAATAAGTTAGGCTGTGACCTGCTCCCGCCCCACCGGGCCACAGAGCAGAGAATTGCGAGAGACACAGTAGCTCAACTTTACACAACAGACGTTTGTATTGCCGCTCCGTCGAGATTGTTACTTGTTGTTGCCGTGCAGCCGCCTGTCACTGACATCTAGCATATCAGTATCACAAGATACCAGAGAGGGTGGCAGAAAGATCCGTTTAGCCGACTCGCACCCCACTAATCACTCGGACTTGACTAAACTCTAACACTTTGCTAAACACTCTTACTCAATCGAACTCTGAATGACTCAACCAAACACTCAATCCGCTCTCCACTACATTCTCGCACTCAGTAAATATGACTATTGAGGCATATTTACTGAGTGCTCTTGCACTTACACTCGACTATTTCATGCACGGGAACGCACATTACAAGTAGTGATCCTACTGGTGGTCGCGATGCTGTGGTAAGTTGGAGGAGTATAATCTGAATATTATCAGTCGGCGCGTCTTCCGATCACTTACGCGCACTGCTGGCGACGAATACTAAACGTGCTCATTGTACATACACCACTAATTACTAACAAAGTATGTCTGTCGGTTAAACAGACATACGGACTCGGTTACTAATTATGAGACAGCAAAGACAGGTTATTTCTTTCAATGTATCACTGTATCCATGTATCTTTGTATGTGGAATTCTTTATACCCTCGAAACATCTTGTTGGATTTGAATACAAGAGTTTGTCTATCGACTACTCTAGGTCGTGCGATGGTTGCACACTGCCGCTAGGTGCCTCCACTCCTCCAGGGCCTCCAACTGCATCTTCGATTTATTTATTTTCTACGTATTCTTGTTATCATTATTTTAGTTCGCTTTTTATGACGTCGAGATTTTGTATTCTTATTTCAATTAAAATAAATGAATGAAATCATTTATTGGCATAAAAAAATTTGTACAGTTGCTTTTTAGCACCTTTTTCTCAATTTGTCTTATGGATCCGAAGCTCATTCAATAAAAACAAAACTACCTAGAAGTATTTATTTAAGAATAACAGAATAGAAAATAAATCACAGTCATGTGAAACCGTTAGACACCAAAATAATTGAAATCGTTCCTAATACTCGTCTGTCACTTCCGAGCTCCCGAGCAAAAATGACCGAGCTCACCGAGGTGCGTAAGCGCCCCCTCTAACGTCGTGTCGCCCCTTCCACTCGTTGCGTCAGAATGGTCACGTGATATCCCTACTGTGTCACTTGAACAATCCTCTTATTCTTGTTTATCTTATTGTACGGTACCCAAATAAATAACCTCAACCTTACTGTACATTGAGAGATGAAACCTGATACACGTAAATATCGGACCATTTAGTTTTATTATAATAAAGAATTGACCACAATATACCTAATGTAATCGCTTGCAGGGAGATATTATTCTCATTGTGGCATACTGTGGCACGCGGGAGGACACATCTGTAGTTATTTATCGATATTATCAAGACAGTACGTGTTCGAGCATGACATCGATCTCTGAAGCAATGTCCTCGCCAATTGAAAAGCAATTTGTCATCAGCCGGAAGACATCCACTTCCGAACATTAGCCTCAGCTCCTATGAGAATAACTACGTATATTAGAGTTAACGCAGCTAAAAGACAACGACTACAGGTTGCGAGCTCACAGTATCCCCTCGATGCTCGCTAGCGCACTACTACAGGTACAGGTATAGGTACAGGTACTCATAAATAATAACTTCGCAGACTGGTAATCGGGACTGATTTATTTTCGAAAACACCCTACTTATATATACATTGACAATGGTACACTTAGGTTTAGCATGTTACCGTTAAAATATATTCTGACCAATAGCGACGCGCCGTTGGGCGAGCCGCACGCGGGGCGCGGGGCGCGTGTTGCACACGGCACTATTCGCCGCGAAGGCATAAATAGGAGTCGAGCGCCGAGCGCGATCCAAGCACTAATAATAAAAATTCGATCCAGCCTGTCCCATCTTGCTGCCCTCTCTCAGTGACGCCCTAAGCCGAGGTTCGTACCCCACAGGGGGTGCCCTTAGCGTGCAGTCGCTTAATTTTTAATTAGTTTTATGCCCTGGCTGGAGGCTTTAAGTTTCCTTAAGGCAACCACAGGATAGTCCGGTTAAGTAGTCACGACCTCTCTAGGTCAACTACGAGATGCCATATAAAAAAAAAAAATTAGAGCGATCCTTTTCGCCGGACGCCGTCCGTCGAGTGCAGATAAAGACCGCCTGCGGATCTGCGGGACGCGTGTGTCGTCCGCGTCACGAGTCCACGTGTCCTTCTGTAAGGTCCCGCAGCGTGCAGTGAAGATACGGAAGGTGCTGGTGCTTCTGCTTGCGCTTACAAACCGCTTCTTTCAAAGCGAACGTATGCGGCACGGTGTTGTGATGACGCTCGTGCCGCATCGGTGTTTACTGTTACGAGCTTCGGGTTCGTGACAATAAAAACTGCCGATAAAATTACCAAAAGTTACACTTTAATTAAACAACACTAATAACAACTCAAACACCATGATGAACCAAGTCTGATTGGTCGCGGCTAGTCCCGGCCTTATATAATGCCGCAGATAGTTCCAGAACCTTCTATTGTAGAAACATCTAGAATGTTCGAGTACATACCGGCCCCGACTGACCAGATGTCGATAGTTCTAGTAAGTTCTAGCATCGAAATTTCTACCTGATAATAGATGGCGATAGTGACTCTATTAGTTCAGCTATTCGATAATAGATGGCGCTAGTGACTCTATTAGTTTTGCTACTCGAAACTAGATGGCGCTAGTGGTAACTAATGTCACCATGTATCAGGCATTAATTGTGGCGCGCAACATTACTATCGTTTTTCTTTAACAAGTGCTTTTACATACTCGTCTTTTTCAAGATGATTACTTCAATGTTTCTTGCAGACTGTCAACAACGTGGTAAGGGAACTGGTTCGGTGGTATGGTCTGTGGTAACTGTCTCGGTGGTATGTGGTAACTCGTTCGTGGTGGACGAATACTATTAGGCAGCGTAAATAGATGTTTCCATTACGAATTCCTCAATCTAAATAATAAAATGGTATTTGGTTCTGTAAATTGGTTTAAAAAAAAACACATTTATAAGTCAATGTGACTGTCTGTCTGACTGTTACTTACTCCGATTTAATAACAAAATGTCTTATTCTAAATTCTATTTTAACATTGTTCCACGATATCGGCTGTCTTAGAAGCTCATTAAATCTCAATTTTATGGTCTGACAGCTTGACACATTACCCTCAATCAATAACAAAATATCCTATTTCTTTAAAATAGTAAAGACAAACACTGTGAAGTTATGAGCACAGGCAAACCAACATACTGGCCCACTGACCACGGGAAAATACCGGATCTTATAGACTTTTTCATAATCAAAAATATATCCACCAATTACATGAATTTGGAGGAAGATTTTCACATGAATTCGGACCATTCCCCGATTATCCTAAGACTCAGTCAAAAAATCCTACTAAGAGAAAGTCATTTAACCCTGGTTAATAAATCTACAGATTGGGACAGTTTTGCCCTTGATCTAGATAATATTTATATTATATCAATTCCACCCATCAAAAACATCGACGGAAAATGGGCTATAAGCAATGAACAAAAAGCGTTTAGGTTTGCCCAACACCTAGAAAACAGTTTTCGGCCCAACGAGAGCTCCATAGAAATAATTGAGAGCGAAAAATTATCACAAAGTGAAAGAATTCGACTTGTAACTCCTAAAGAAGTTCTGAGAGAAATTCAACACAACATAAGCTTGAAGAAATCTCCGGGTTACGACCTCACAACAGGAGAAATACTAAAACATCTCCCGGGCAAAGCCATAGTAAAGCTGACCAGACTTATTAATGCTGCATTTATGCTAAAACTTCAGCAACCTTCCATGACTCAGGCACATGGCTTGAGTCATGGAAGGTTGCTGAAGTCATTAGGATTGCAAAGCAGGGGAAACCAACCCATGAAGCATCATCATATAGACCCATTTCTCTGTTGCCAGTATTATCAAAACTATTTGAGAAACTGTTATTAAAAAGGTTAAAACCAATAATAGAAGAAAAGGGGCTAATACCAAACCATCAATTTGGCTTCAGAGAAAAACACTCTACGATAGACCAGGTACACAGAATAACTAACATTATTGAAAGAACACTCGAAAACAAGCAAGTCTGCGCCACCGTATTCCTAGATGTCGCGCAAGCTTTTGATAAAGTTTGGCATGAGGGTCTGGTATTTAAACTCAGACGCATGCTACCTCCAGAATTTGCAGACATTTTAGAATCATATATAAGTAACAGAATGTTTAGAATAAGGCAAGAAGATGCATATTCTGAGCTAAAAACTATAAAAGCTGGGGTGCCACAAGGAAGTGTGTTAGGCCCATTCCTCTACTTGCTATACACATGTGACATCCCAGAGCTGGAAAACAACACCATTGCGACCTTTGCAGATGACACTGCTATTATGGCTACCGGATCAAGCCACAAAGAAGCAGTAGAAAAAGTTCAACTAGCTATAAACAAAGTTTATGACTGGACACAAAAATGGAAGATCAAACTGAATGAGTCAAAATCAATTCATATTGACTTCACTAACAAACACTGTGATTACCACCCAATTTATATAAACGGCATGCAAGTGCCTTAGGCTAACACAGCCAAATACCTTGGCATAACTCTTGACGCCAAACTGCGTTGGAAAGCTCACGTCAAAAAGAAAAGACAGGAACTCGACATACGTTATAAAAGTATGTATTGGTTACTCGGAAGGAAATCCTGCCTATCAATACATAATAAAATTATAATATACAAGCATACTTTTATGCCCATTTGGACGTATGGCATCCAACTTTGGGGCTGTACTAAACGAAGCAATGTTAAAATAATCCAACAATTCCAAAATAAAGTACTCAGGGATGCTGTAAAAGCTCCATGGTACATTAGAAATGACGACCTCCACCGTGACCTTAAAATGGAACTCGTCACCACCATGATTCAAAAATTTGCTGAAGCCCGCAAACACAGACTTCACCGACATGTGAATGTCGAGGCAATTCAGCTGGTAGATAACACGGACATAGTGCGTAGGCTAAAGAGAACTAAACCATTTGAGTTAGTGTAGTATTTATATAGTGAATGAATAATAGTGCGGTGCTAATGGTGCTATACATGTAACACATTAACAAAGTGTTTTATCAATTATCAGACCCTAAGAAAGTGCTACGAAACTGTGTAAAAGTGCAAATTGACAATTCTTAGTTATAACATAATCTATCTCGTAAAATATTAAGTTAGAGTTAAATTGCTTATTAGTCTGTTAGGCTAGATTGTAATCAATTACTAAGAACTTTTAGTTCTTATTAATAAAGAGAAAAAAAAAAAAAAAAAACTAAAGATCCAATATTTTGTACGAATTCTAAGAACGCTGAGACCCTTACATGCAAGGGATAATACAAGCCACGCATCTGGTTACAATTAGTTGCGTAGACCGTGGGAGCGACCGGTACCTTTTTTTTTTTTTCCGGGGTGGAAAATCCTCATGGATGTCCGCCGCCCTGGGGCGGGCGACGGGGTTTGTCAGACTCTTACTGACTAAAAACCACCCCGGTGTTCCATCTCACACCTACGCCGGGGGTCACGGGAACGTACGATCCTTCCGCAACCCCCGACTAGTGCTGGCCCGCCACCGCGGGCCTCCTCGGGTCAGGGGGGGGAGTGAGGTGTTAGACTTCCCTGCGACGTCTAAGAGGAGCGCGCGTGGAACACTACGCGCCGCCACCTCGGGTCCTGATGTGTGGGGGGCAACGGACGTCCCCGAGTCCGTCGCCCCTGGACCCATTTAGGGGGGCTGGAAGAGGGCGTTGTCCGCCCTCCGCCGACGCCCGGTGCGCCTGCTGCGGGCCGGGTGAGTGGACGAGATTTCCCTCTCCCTTTCCGCAGCCTCCTTCTGCGAGACGACTGTTTCGCAGAAGGAAACCACCGCGTCCCAGGAGTCTTCGCTGCCGACCATCTACTCGACCACGGCCGGCAGCGACAGGTCACTGCCTACTTCTGAGATGAGGGCACGGCGCGGCTCCTCCCAGGCGGCACACTCTGCCAGCGTATGCCGCGGCGTGTCCTCCCGGCAGTCAACGCAGTGGTGACACCGGGCGTCCAGCTCCCTGTTTATGCGACACAGGTACTTCCCGAAGCAACCATGCCCCGAGAGCACCTGCGTCACCCGAAACGACAGGGAGCCGTGCCTTCTCCCGAGCCAGCGCTCGAGCACCGGCCGGACCGCCTCGATGGTGACGAGGCCAGTGGTAGGGCGTGTAAGCCTGTCCCGCCATTCCGCCACCAGGACCTCGCGAAGCTGAGACCGATGCAGCTCCATATGTCGCTGCATCGGTCGCTCACCCCGCGCCCTCGCTTCCTCGCGCCACCGATACAATGACGCGAGTACTTTCGCCTCGAGGTCCCAGGGCGGGGATCCAGCCAGTACACAGGCCGCCTCGTAGGAGATCGTGCGATATCTCTTGATGACTCTGACGGCCATTGCTCTCTGCGGTTTCCGCAATATTGCGAACCTGCCGGCCGTCAGGTCAGAGGCCCACACCGGGGCCCCATACAGGGCCATCGATCGCACGATCCCCACATAGAGCCGCCTACAGGCGGCGCTCGGGCCCCCCAGATTGGGAAGCAGCGTTGAAAGCGCCCCAGCCGCGCCCAACAACTTGGGCGCCAGCCGCCGGAAGGGGGGGCCGAAGTCCCACCGGCTGTCGAGCACCAATCCCAGGTACTTCATGTTAGACTCGACAGCGATCCGAGTCCCCCCGACCACGATGTGTGAGCCGGGCGGCGGCGCCCGCCGGGGGCCATGAAACACCATGGCCTCCGACTTGCTGAGGGCCACCTCCAGGCCTAGGCGACGTATGCGGCCCACCACCTGTGAGACCGCAGCCGTCGCCAGCAACGCTGCCTCCCTGTGCGAGCTCCCCCGGGCAGTGACCAGCGTGTCATCCGCATAACACGTCAGGTCTACTGCCGGTCTGAGCTCGCCCCTCAGCACCCAGTCGTACCCGACGTTCCACAGGAGCGGGCCTAGGACCGAGCCCTGTGGAACGCCGCACGACATGTGGCGCTGGTTTCTGCCATCACGTCCCATGTAGGTGACACACCTCTCCAACAGATAAGCCCCAACGGTGTGGCGGAGGTAGGGAGGCACTCGATGATACCGCAGTGCCTCCCGAATACAACTCCAGGGCAGGGTGTTAAAGGCGTTGGAGATGTCCAAGGACGCCGCCAACATCACCCCGCCCCGGGACACCGCTTCCTCCGCCAGGACTCTCACTCGCGACACTGCGTGTATGGTGGAGCGCCCATGCTGAAACCCGAACTGACTGTCGTGCAGGTCCGGCCCCTCTCTGCACAAGTGGCCGACGAGGCGGGCTGCGATTACTCGCTCAAACAGCTTACCCACCTCGTCTAGCAGCACTATGGGCCGGTACGCGGACGACGAGTCCGCAGGGCGCCCCGCCTTCCTGAGCAGGACCAGACCACCAGATTTCCACAAAGAGGGAAACTGGCCCTGCTCAAAGCACGCTGTGTAGAGTCCTCTCAGTTGGGGCTCAACCTCCTTCAGAGCGAGGGCTAACGCGCAGCCGTGGATCCCGTCGGGCCCCGGAGCTACGTTCTTGGCCCGAAGCCGCATCACAGCTGCCCCCATCTCTGCCTGTGTCACCTCTGGGACGCTGATGGCGTTCTCCTCTGTGGACTCTGTGGCTGTGGACAAAGCCATCATCGGCGGCATATGCTCCGCTCTTGCCGGGAAGAGGGCTGTGACCACTTCCTCCAGCAGCTCGGGTTGGAGACTCTCCGTAAGTGGGGGCGCCGCGGCTCGAAGTCTCCCTCGGACCGCGCGATAAGGGTGCCCCCACGGATCCCCGTTTAGAGTCTCCAACATCTCTTCCCTGGCTCGCGTCTTCGCCTCGCTGATGGCCAGCCACAGAGTCCCCTTCGCCGCGCGGTACACCTCATACAGCGCGGCTTCTTCGTCAGGGACCCGACGACGTCTCCTCCGGTATCGGATGTACTGGCGCCTAACCGCCACGCACGCGACGCGCAGCTGCGCGATCTCGGCGGTCCACCAGTACACCTGGCGCCTTGCTGACTGTGCGTGGACCCGGGGCATGGACGCGTCGCAGATTTGCGTCATCGCCCCGCAGAACCACAGCGCCTCCTGCTCGACGTCGACGGGTCCGTTCATTGCCGACTCCCGGCTCCAGGCCTGGACAATAGCGGCCTCCTCGAGAAGCTCCCTGTCGATGCGCTTACGCGCCCCGCGCGGACCGTCCGTTCGCGAGGCCGGTGAACCGCGCGCGACGGTGGTCTGGGCGGAGACGTCGAAGCGGATGTATCGGTAATCCGACAACGTCTCCACCTCCACGGCGACACACCAGTCGCGGAAACAACCCGCGACAGCGGGGCTAGCGAACGATACGTCCACTATAGACCCGCCCCGCTGCCGCACGCACGTGTGTACCGAGCCCCGATTTAGGACGGTCAAGCCACTCGTGACCGCCCACTCCTCCAGCGCCTCGCCCCTAGCATCGGTCACAGGGGACCCCCACGCCGCAGACTTGGCGTTGAGATCCCCCAGCAACAGCACCGGGTAAGGGTGGAGTCGGCCCACGACGGCACCCAACTCGACAAGGAACCTCTCGAAGTCGGCGAGACTCTTGTTGGGCGAGAAAAACGCCCCAACCGTGGCAATGCCGTCCGCGAGGGCGGCTACCCAGCCGTGACCTCGGGTCGGGTTGACAAGAGTCCCGCCAATGATGGCCACCAAACCGTCCAGGTCTCCCACCCAGTTATCCCTGGGGGGGACGAAATACGGTTCAGCGACCACAGCCACCTGAATCGACCACTCTGCCATGCTCTGGAGTAAGAGATCCTGAGCTCTAGCAGAGTGGTTGATATTGCCCTGGAGGAAATGGTAGAGCGCCATTATGCGCAATCCATTCCCTCCACACCATTCCTAGGCCGGGAGTCGGCCGAAGGGCTGCCAGGCTGAGGGGGGGGTAAAGAGCCCCCGGCAGCCTTGGCACCCTCTCTCTTCTTGGTCTGGGCGGGCGCGCCACAGGCCTTTCCGCCCGCTCTGTGCCCGGCGGGCCTCCCTGCAGCTGTACAGAGGCTGCACTTTGGTGCCGCGGAGCACTGGGCCGCCTTGTGGCCGGCCTGACTGCAGCGATAGCACAGCTCGCTGCGGTGTATTTCGGCGGTGCACCGTGCCCTGACATGTCCAATGCCGAGGCAACGGTAGCACCGCAAGGCCCTGGGTTGTAGCGGCTTCACCCTCGCTGCCACCCACCCCACCAATAGACGCCCAGCGTTGGCGACTTTGTTCGCCGCCGCCACCGGGCACCGCACCCAGATCGCGCCGAGCCCGGAAGCGTCGACGCGAATCTCGCCCGTCCGCACGTCCTCGGGCGGACATCCACTGACTCGGGTGACGGCCGCCACGACCTCGGCCGGAGTCGTCGAGTCGTCCAGTCCGTCGATGCGCAGTTCAGCGGTCTTCAACGGCCTGGACACCCGAACGTCCTCCGCGTTGAGGACCTCCCTCAACTTGGCGGCCAGGATGTCCGCCTTCTCGCAGCTCGAGGCACCCGACACCTCGAACAGCCGCGCCCCCGTCATTGCCGGCCTCATTTTGAAGCCGGTCGGTGTGCCAAGGTCGGGGAACGCGACTTTGGCTCTCGCCTCCGTCAGGACCGCCTTGTATGTCAGGCCCCTTTCGATGGCTCCGGGCTGCAGCGTAATAACTACAGCCGCGGAGCGTGGGGCTCTGACTCTAGACGGCCCCTGAGCCTTCTTGGATGCCGATGCCGGTGCTCCAGTGGGTACCGGCGGCGCCGTCTTACGGCGACCCTTCTTGACGACCGTCGTCCAGGTTTCTGTGGTGGACGCGGGCGCGGAGCGACCGGTACCTGGACGAACCTTTTGAAAAGGTGGCTGAGCGGCTGCACGTGGCGATTTTAGGATGTGGGAGACTGGTGTAATAAGTCAGGGCAGTCGGGGTCGAACCGCTTTAGGATACGGACTTCCTAGTCCCGGCTAGTTAAGTTAGGAGATTTAGGGAATGCCAAGAGGCTATGTCCGAGTGGGCTGTCGCGAAATAGCGAGCAATAGTTATTAAGCTAAATATACATATGTAGTTGGGGTGGAGCCCAGATTAGGTTAATCTAGTATTTTAAGTGGTGTGAGTGTGTTTGTTGGTGTGACTGGATGAGTCCTTCATTATAATAACTATCCTAGGCTGATAGAGTTACTAAAGTTCTTATAACTAATCAGGCAGAGAGGTGTTGCTGGGGAGTTTGTTGCACCATTTCTTCTCCCCAGCCTAAAACACTAGGAAGTGGTGAAGGGTGGGTGCTTTGGGGCTGTCTATAGACCTTCAAGAGAGTAAATCCACGACTCTATTAATTAATCATTCTTAATTTTTGACTCTGCTCTATTATCTAGTAAATCATAGTACTATAATTCTTGACCGCTGTGTTCTTTGCCTCCGGCCAATAATTCAAATGCAATAATAGTGCCTAAAGAGAGATTATTCAAAACTATTAAATGATGGTTCTCGAGTTTCGAATCTCAACTCTATTATCTAGTAATTCTTCAATGTTGTATTCTTTATCTCAGACCAATAATTCGGTCAGACTCATATGAACACGTGTCTTGCAGGTATGCTTGTTGTGCAAAGGGTGAACTTCCAGGGGTTTGGGTGACCACATCTATCCAGTCCAAGGACTGATAGGGACCAGGTCTTCTTAAGAGCATGATGCCAACGCAATGCCGCTGGAACTAGCCGCTCCACAGTCAGACAAGGACAGTCGCTTGGTTGCCGCAGGAAAAGCCGCTTCGTCACGTTTATCAGTTTGAAAGAACTGCTAGGGACCATGTCTCCAAAAGAGCATGATGCCGACGCGATGTCGCTGAAAGCCGTTTGCGTCACTATATGGAAGTGTTTCTCTACTCCGAATGTAAATGTGAGGTATCGTGTGAGTAATGGCTGATCAAATACCTATTACGCGTATGGGTTACTCACAATTTAATAATAACGATATAATTTGCATCCCTCTATTATTACTAGCTTTCTAAAACCACATTCAATCTATGTTAATAACTATGAATTCCTAGGTCTTATTTAACATTTCTTTCAATCCTTTCCTTGGTCTATTGATCAGACAAGGCACTGGACTTCTTCATATTTGGAATTCATTAATCTATATCGGTGGGAGAGTGTTCAGTCTGGAGCCGAGCTCTACAGAACAGTACAGAGAGGGGTACTGTTCTTGAACGATCCATTTTCCTGACATTTCCACATAATTAGGAAAAACGAAAATTTTATCAGCCTAGGGTAATTTAGGAACAGTCACATCAACAATAATTATTATGTTTTAAAACTAGACGAGGTCGGTGTTTCCTAAACGACTACTCTGAGACGGAACACCGAAATAAACTCAGAGATCACGATCGCTTTTAAGGTCCAGATACAATCTTTGTCAGGCATAGCCGACATACCTACCACACCATCTCTAAAATTGTGTCTGGTTGATGGCAATAGGCCCACCCTTACCACACATGGCGAAATGTGGGCTACACGACACACCGATGTATTCGCGTCAGAAGGACACAGGCGTGATGTTATAAACGCATGTGTTAGATTATTCAGTATATACAGAAGTACATGTGCCTATATATTACCCAAACAACAAGCTTTGAATATCAGAATGGTTACTAGTTAGTTATTTACTGTGTATGAAGGTTATTATTGAAAATGGTTTTTAGGGAAAGGGTTTTATGAAGTAAAGCACAGATAGACAAGGTTAAGCATTTGTTTTAATTTAGGCTTGTCAGTAATTAATCACAAAACTAGTCATCTGTTCGTAAAACTAGGTCATCATGGAGAAGAAGGACAAGAAACTCCATGGAAACAGTATTAAAGTATTCTATCAATACATTTCAGACGTTGTCATAAAGTATCGTTATTTTTTAAAACAATTAATTCTGTCTCTTGGACAACGGTCCAAGACAATTCAAAATAATAGCAACATAATAACAATAGCTAGGAATATTGGCCATAATATGACTTACAGAACAACATAGTCAATAATTAAGGTAAAATATCAAATTACTTAACTTACGTGAAATCTTACGTAATATCGATCTATTTATTCCACATAATAACGGCAATAGAACTAAAACTAACCAACTGAACATCTACCAAGCAACTGAACTGATATCGAGAGATCGCGTCGCCCCCGTAAGGGGGCGAGGCCAGCGGTACCGGGGCTTTGCCCCCCGGCCGCAGAGCGCCATATGGTGGCCTGTAAATACAGGCCCCTCATTTTGATGGCGACTTGGCCTATGGCCCTGCTGGACGCGCGTGAGGTGCGCGCGCCCATCTGAGTGAATGCTATGTGTTTTTCTGTAAGCGCGCCGCGACGCCGACGAGCCCGGCGGGGGACGACCAACGACAGAGGTGCCGACTCGACGCTCCTACAGAATATAGGTGTATTGCTCCCGCCCGTCCCGTTTCCAGAGCTATGAACTGATAACGTCATTACAATCCTTTTTTAACCCCCGATGCAAAAACGACAGGGTGTTATAAGTTTGACGTGTCTGTGCGGATTACAGATTTTTTCACAGCTCCCTCAATATGGATATCAAATGAAAGGGCTTGACTAGTAGAATACTATACACTATGACAAATTTCAAATCCAAGATGGCCGCTACCACAAAATGGTGAATTACAAAAAACCTGATTAAATACCAAATTACCTGAATCTTAAAACGCAAGAAAATAAAAGAAATGATATAACAAGGAGTCCCTACAAAAAGCATGAAATAAAAAATTTGAAAAACCCCCGACAGCGTGAAACCCGATAAAAAGAAAAAAATAACCTTGAAATTATGACCCTACGTAAGTACGTATGATTTTTTTTTATTAAATATTGTCCTGTCATAATTTCAAGGTTATTTTTTTTTTTTATAGGGTTTCACTCTGTCGGGGGTTTTTTAAACAGTTAAATTATTTTTTTATATACTACCAACGTCTTTTACGTCAAACATCTACCGCCATTTTGAACCAATCACAGATCATCATATATTTTGGCTTAATATCTTCTAACACAAGTAGTAATAAACAAATCTTATGTAGTGAAACCGTTTTAAAACATTATAATGTCATTAATCAATTTAATGGGAGTTGATTCGTAATTCTTAGACATCATCAAAAAGTATATCAACATTAACTGACAGTATTGTGCCAATCATTTGAAACTACCTATTATATTAAAATAGCAATATAAAATCCAAGATATACTACAAGTGTAATCAAATATTACTTAATCATTTATAGTAATAACATTTAAGTGTTTTTCTTACAAGTTAAGACGGTTGTTTTTTGTAAACACAATATCTAGTCAAATTGGGTACTTCTACTCGTACGTTGGTCCCAAACTTCTTAAATGTGACAGATGCCATTATCCACAAACAATATTCTAATATTATAATGATATCAAAATTAAATATCTAACACATGCGACGGGTTCACAACAATATGATGTTTCAAACCATAACATTTTGGTAAGGAAACCGGTTACCATTGATTACGAAATAACTTTACCTATGTCGAAAATTATAATGCCGAATAATAGCGCGGGTCATCCGCACGGGATAATTGAGCACCTTCGTAAGTAACGTCACTTCCTTGTTTTATTTCTGGTTCTGTGAACAATGTGGGTGGCTATACCATATATGTAGCAGGTCCTGAAGTTGTCTGCCTAATTATTATTTATTTATTTATTTTAAAACCCATACACTATCATCACTGGCTTACCTAATACAATAATGTAGTTATAGTTACATATATTAGCTTACAATTAGACTTACAATTATATATTATTACATATTAACCAAGAGCAATTTTACAAAATGCGGCCCGTGTGAATTCACGCAGAGTACAGTTGAAGCAGTCAATCTGTTGTGACACCGTATTGAGTGTACGCAGCGCGCGCGTCAGCGGCGCGTGCTGCAGCAGGCTGGTGCGAGCGGGCGGCACCCACAGCAGCGGCGGCCACCTCCGCCGCCCCACGTGCCCATCAGGTACACACAACCCAACCGTGTGTAGAACGCCTTTTTTTTTTTTTGAGGCTGGGAAATCATCAAATGACCCCTCCCGCTCTGGGTGGAGCAGAAGGGAGTGTCAGACTCTTACTGACTAAAACCCACCCGTGTTCCTTCCTTAGCCCTTTATGTACTAGGGCAGCGGTAACCCTTTCGGACGATCCCGCTACCCCGGCAGGCTTCGGCCCTGTCGGGCCCCGTCAACTATGCTGACATCTCTTTGAGGCGCACGTGGAACACATACGCGCCGTCCGGCACGGGCCTGGTCCTGATCGGACGGAGAGCCCATTGCTCTCCGCCCGCAGGCCCGCGCCTACGGTGGCCGGGACTCGTCACGCGGCTCCCGACGCCCGGAGCGTCTCCCTCGGCGGCTGAGGCGTGAGGATCTCTCCCTCGCCCATCCCGCCACCTCCTTCGCTAGCATGACTGCTTCGCAGAAGGAAGTGACCGCCTCCCACTCCCTCTCGCCCCGGACCATGGCTTGCACCAGGGCCGGGCGCGAGAGGTCGCCGCCGCTGCCGATCGCCTCTACGAGGACACGGCCGTGCTCTGCCCAAGCGGGGCAGACCTCCACCGTATGCTCCACCGTGTCCTCTGGGCGATCCTCGCAGTGGTGACACCCGGGCGTCTCCTCCCGCCTGATTATGTGCAGGAACCTTCCGAAACATCCGTGTCTGGAGAGGACCTGCGTCAGGCGGTAGGTGAGAGCGCCGTGACGCCTCTCTAGCCACTCCTCAAAGAGGGGTCTTACCGCCGGTGTAGAACGCCTGGGTTGTGTATTTTACAACGCATAATCTTAAATAAGTAAGTGGCGAGAGCTACTTCCCTTCTTACTTCCAGTTTACTATAGCCTACCATGCCCGGCACAAATAGAGTAGGATACAACAGTAGATACCCTGGATACACACCATACTGCTTTAAGTACAGGAATCTCACAAATTTGTTCTAGATACGTTCTAGCATTAGTTTGTACATAGCTTTATGTGGCGACCAGACGACAGCATTGCATTTCAAATGACTTTTTACAAGCGCTTCGTATAACGATCTCAGAGCGCTGATGTTCGTGAACTGGTTTCCTAGCCGTAAGACCAACCCTAAATTGCGATATGCTTTTTTACAAACATCAGTGGTATGTTTGCGAAAATTTAAATCAGTTGTAAAGCGCACGCCCAAGTCCTTAGCCTCTGAGACACGTTGCAGCCGGATTCCATCCATGCAATATTGATAATGACTTGGGTCGCGCGCGCGGGTAAATGCATAAATAATAGCACCGAACATTTGGCCGCATTGAAATACAACTTATTGCGAAGACTCTACTACCTCATTAATATCCTGCTGCAGTATGTCATGATCAGTTAACCAGTTTCAAGTCATCAGCGAATAACAGTGGTATGGATTTATTGTCTACTGTCGGCAGGTCGTTAACTGTTAAAATGAAAAGAAAAGGCCCTAAATTACTGCCCTGACTGACTCCTGATCTCGTGAAATAGGGCTCAGAGAGCTGCAGTCGACGTACTGACAACGGTCTCGTAAATAGCTAGCGAAAGATGCCAAAGTGTGAGGTGTACAGCCTACACCAGCCAATTCAGCCAAAAGGACGTCGTTATCTACTGTGTCAAAGGTCTTCTTGAAATCGAAGTAGGCAACATCTACCTGTTGACCCGCATCCACCGTAGGTACTATTTGTGGCATAAGGCCCCAAGTCTGCTATTTTTTTATAAATTCGTCATTCCAACGCGATCCCATTGTCATTTTGCTAATAGTTCGTAATCTGCTAAATTCTAATGGTCGATCATTGGTCGGTCAATGGTCTCGTAATAGAAATGTGTCCTAATGACATTGTCGTATTGCCATTATTATAAAGCCCGTTAGTAGAAATGATTTTCGAAAAACTACTACTTTTGAACATTTATTCATGCCAAATTTCATTAATATATGTTTTTACATATTATTTAAAAGTGTTATATGCAATCTGAAGTAGTAAGAAGTTCGTAAATAGCAAAACACATTAAATTTATGTGTAACGCGGATAAATGTGAAACTATAGGTAAAACTCAATAATATTTTATCTGTTTAGCTGTCAAAGTCAAATGTGACAATACTGCTTACTGACGTTTATTTGTTTTAATTTTTAGCGACCGGTGTTTTGTATTTATTTTCATTTGAGTGTTTTAATTAGATTTTTGTTTGTACCTATATTTAAATTATCTTTACTAGAGAAGCCTTTAATTATTTATTTTATACAAAATGGTGCTAATTGAGCAAATTTCGGCTCTAATAGGGTAGTTTCCTGGGTACAAAACTAATTATTATATTTAGTCCGTCAGTTAGATTATCAAAAAATAATGGACACGTATTTTTTCTTTTGTCAATCAAACAAAAAATGACAAAGATAAAGCGCGTCAAAATTTGGGAGTGGGGGGTCGTGACGTCACGCCATGCTAAAAAGTGTAGCAAGGCGTGACGTGATGCGGAACTTTAACGGGCGATATCTTCATCATTTTTTATATAATTGACAAAAGAAAAAATACGGGTCCAATATTTTTTGATAATCTAACTGACGGACTAATTAGATTTTTTTAGGAAACTAGCCTATTGACTATTTGGAAAACCACCAAGACGACGTTTGGCCACAGCAGCCGCATCAATAAAGGGCGAAGTTTATCGAAACAATATTGGACGGAGTGCGCCCAAATTTTAAATTCGGTATCAGTGGACTGCCCCAATAAAACGCCGGCAGAGTGGCGCACAGTAACTACCTAAATACAGTATAATTAGGTACCTATGCAATATAAAATGATAAAATGTGTAGCCACAACAATCATCATAGCACAGTACCACGTTTTAGACATCTGATAAAGAAACACGGAAGCAAACAGCCCTGAGAAGAACTGACGCCACGTTTTGACAAGTCGTTAAAGAAACAAGAGTATCAGGACTGCAGATGCCACACGCCGACATCGTGTTCTCCAGGAACACCAGGGTTGTCCAACCTCGGTTCGCGGCGACTTCCTGTCTTCTATCGCCGCGCCCGATAAGTTCGCTAACACAGATCTTCACACGACGGTGGCCGCCTCGGAAAGGAAGCGCGGATTACTAGGCACCTATATTTATGCCTTCGGCGCACACGCGCCGCGCCGCGCTCACGAACACACAGGCGACACCGTGCGGAAACCATTTGACAACAATCCGCTGTCGTGTGATTGGTCAAAAATGCGTTAATTCTATTCGTTATATTTTTTGTAAATGCTGGATTATTTGAATTCCCACGTATGTGTCCTGGTTTGAAGAACGCGGGACAAACGTTTCAACGTTATATCCATGAAGTACTACGAGGATTAGATTTTGTCTTCCCATTCATCGACGACGTGTTATTGGCATCAGAAAACGAAGACCAACACAGAGAACACCTCCAAATCGTACTGAAGCGATTAGAAGACAATGGCATCACCATTAACCCCGCCAAATGCAACCTAGGCAAACCAGAAGTCCAGTTTCTAGGTTACACGGTAGCAAAGGAAGGCATCAAACCACCGCAACATAAAATCCAAGCAATCACCGATTTCCCCCAGCCGACTACAATCGAAGAATTAAGAAGATTTCTCGGAATGATCAACTTCTATCGCGATCATATCCCCAACGCTGCAGTACTACAGGCACCACTCAATTCATACCTACACAATGTAAAGAAGCGAGACAAAACTCAGATCACGTGGACAGACGAAGCAACTCAAGCTTTCCAGCAATGTAAAGCTAGCATCATACAAGCAGCTTTACTAGCTCACCCATCACATCAAGCTACTCTTGCTTTATTCTGCGACGCATCCGACAACTCAGCTGGCGCCGTCCTACAACAATACGTAAATGAAACATGGCAACCGCTCGGATATTATTCCAAGAAATTCAATGACGCGCAAAAGAAGTATTCCACCTACGACCGAGAGCTACTCGCAATCTACATGGCAGTCAAACATTTTCGCAAGACATTCGAAGGACGCCACCTCATCATATTTACGGATCACAAGCCGCTAACATTCGTAATGACAAAAACACAATCGAATACAGAAACACCGAGAAGAACGAGGCAACTTTTATTTATCAGCGAATTTACCACAGACTTACGTCACGTGAGCGGTAAACAAAACATCGTCGCCGACACACTCAGCCGCATAGAAACAATCTCATGCCCATCTGCGATAAACTTCAAGGACATAGCCAGCGCGCAAGAAAAGGACAGCAACATTGAACAATTACTGCAAGAAGACAACATCAATCTCAAGAAAATAATAATACCAAACACAGACGTCGAGTTATACTGCGAAACATCTACACCATATATACGCCCGTATATACCAGAGGATCACAGACAAGAAGTTTTTAACAGCGTGCACAACATCAGTCATCCTGGTACGCGCACGACTCGCAAACTTGCAACACAAAAATACTTCTGGCCATCAATGAACGCAGACATCAGCCGTTGGACTCGAACCTGTATACAGTGTCAGCAAACAACAACAAAGCAAAATACAACGTCACACATCCTCGAACATCTCATCTTTCCCGCCAAGCGATCGCTTTCAGCACGTACACGTCGACATTGTTGGCCCACTACCTACAACAGCTCAAGGCCATCGTTACATAGTAACAATCATTGACCGACTAACAAAGTGGCCAGAAGCAATCCCTACCGACGAAATATCAGCTGTTCGAATAGCCGATATCGTCTACCAACATTGGATAGCAAGATTTGGATGCCCGACCACACTAACAAGCGACCAAGGTCGCCAGTTTGAGAGTGAGTTATTCCGAAATCTAATGAAACAAATGGGAATCAAGAAAAATCGGACCACACCGTATCACCCTCAAAGCAACGGAATGGTCGAACGGTGGCATCGCTCACTCAAAACATCATTACGCGCAAAACTATCCGACGCAAGTACATGGATCAACGAGCTACTTACAGTAGGTATTACTTGGTCTACGAGCCGCATTGCGCACCGACACCGGCGTGAGCGCCGCCGAACTTACCTACGGGTACAACCTACGTCTACCAGGGGATTTTTTTACAAGTACCTACACACCTACAATGGATTACACTTACGTCGAAAATCTGCGTGACATCATACAAGTAAACAAACCGCAAGCAGTCACCGAGCATCACAGTAATAATAAGCGAGTATTCGTGCATCAAGATTTACTCAAATGCAGTCACGTGTTTGTTAGAACCGATGCAGTTAAGAAACCACTCCAAGCTCCGTATGAAGGCCCCTACCGTGTTATAAGCCGCAGAGATAAAACGTATACTATACAGCTACCGAATCGTCAAGCTAACATTTCGATCGATCGACTAAAGCCTGCATACGTCATAGCAGAATATACCAATACCGTACCTCCAAGAAACATTACCAATACCTTACCTCCAAGAAACATTACCAATGCCTTACCTCCGGAAAACATTACCAATACCTCACCTCCAAGAAACACTACCATTACCGAGCAAACCAAGGCCAGCTGCCGGTACGCTTCGCTTGAGGGGGAGTACTGTAGCCACAACAATCATCATAGCACAGTACCACGTTTTAGACATCTGATAAAGAAACACGGGAGCAAACAGCCCTGAGAAGAACTGACGCCACGTTTTGACAAGCCGTTAAAGAAACAGGAGTATCAGGACTGCAGATGCCACACGCCGACATCGTGTTCTCCAAGAACACCAGGGTTGTCCAACCTCGGTTCGCGGCGACTTCCTGTCTTCTATCGCCGCGCCCGATAAGTTCGCTAACACAGATCTTCACATGACGGTGGCCGCCTCGGAAAGGAAGCGCGGATTACTAGGCACCTATATTTATGCCTTCGGCGCACACGCGCCGCGCCGCGCTCACGAACACACAGGCGACACCGTGCGGAAACCATTTGACAACAATCCGCTGTCGTGTGATTGGTCAAAAATGCGTTAATTCTATTCGTTTTATTTTTTGTAAATGCTTGTAAATGCTATATAAGTCGCGTTATTTTACCAAAATACACATCTTTCAATTCATACATCAACGAGTATTTTCTTCAACCTTCTGATATCTCAAGAACCTCCAAAAATGTATCATTAATGTAATTTTTGCACTTTTTTTTAGTTCTACAATGAATAAAAACACAAACACGATACTCGTCGTAACGAATTAAAAGCAATGACTGCACAATGACGTTCTAATGGTAGTTCACTGATCAAAGGAACTGTCAAAATTTTAGCAGATTACCGCCTAAGTCAGTCATTCATGTAGCGGGATCGTCCGAAAGGGTTACCGCTGCCCTAGTACATAAAGGGCTAAGGAAGGAACACGGGTGGGTTTTAGTCAGTAAGAGTCTGACACTCCCTTCTGCTCCACCCAGAGCGGGAGGGGTCATTTGATGATTTCCCAACCTCAAAAAAAAAAAAAAAAGTCATTCATTTGTCATTATGTACGAGATTACCATTCCATGCCATTTCTTTCAATGGAGTGTCAGTGGTTGACCACTGGAAAGTCATAATGACGCCATTATATTAGTAGATTACGAAACTTGTCAAAATCAACAATTATGAAATCAATGATTGACCATTCTGACACTATTGTAATAGCAGACTTGAGGCCCCTGGACGGAAACCATGCTGCGCGACGGACAACAGAGCGCTGATCTGTGGATACAGGCTACCGTGAATGGTCGACTCAAACACTTTAGCTGGAGTGCATAATATCGCTACCGGTCTATAATCGCAGGGTGCCGAAACACTACTACCTTTAGGCACGGGTACAACCCGGGTAAGTTTCCATCGCTCAGGAAAAGTTGCGGTCTCGATACAGACGTTGAACAAGTGTAGCAACGGCTCAACCAACACCGCACCGCAATCCCTAAAAATGTACGCCGGAATACCATCCGGTCCAGCTGAGCGCTTAGGCGGCAAGCGTGCGAGTGCGCGCCGTACGTCAGTGGGGCCAACGCGCGCAAGATGCGCCCGCGTGCCCGGCGACGCGCTCGCTGCCTCGCCCGTACTCGCCGCCGCCACACTCAGTTTGGGAGGTTCCGGATTGTACACCGACTGAAAAAACCGAGCGAACTCATTGGCATATTCGCATTCCGATAATACCCGTCCGTCCTTAACTAACTTCTGGTGATTCGAATCGCCTTTCCTAGACCTAATAATACCCCCAAAACGCTCGCGGATCCTTCGCCAGGTGCCCTTGCACACGGTTGCGGTACTGATCATGCGCTCGAGCAGTCTCGGTTTTCACTATCGCCCTGTGTCGTGCGAATTCCACATAAGTAATCACTGCGTGATTTACTTTGTTTATATTTTTTATGTAATAAATACTTAACTTTTATATCTCTAATAATTTCAGCTGTATACCAAACTGGATAAACGTATCTCTTATTTAATGAATTAATATGTTTGCTTTTTAGCGGAACACAATTGTCAAAAACGTTATATATCTTATTATAAAACAAATCTAAAACTATATCTGGATCGCGTGAACCGTAAATATCACTCCAATCTATTTTAGCTACTGAACTATACATTTTATTGAAGTCCGCTTTATTAAAATTCCAAAATGTACGAGTTATCAAAGATTGAGATTGCGAGTGTCGCGCACACGGCGATGCAGGAGAGCCGATGTATTATGAAGATAAAACAACGTTAGGTTTGTACATTCTTTTAAAAAATGATGACTGCGGAGTTCGGATGTAGTTATTCCCTTCTTACTGATTCGTCAGATCCAAACACAAACATTTTTTTAAAACATAAAAAAACTTAAGCTTTAAGCTCGTCTGAGAAAGCCTCAGCTATCAAAAGCCTGTCCTATATCGATTTGTAGCCCCTCCCCAGTTGGAATGATCCGGAAATAAAGAAAATTTAATCTATCGAGCTGAACGGATGAGGAAAGTGGAGGAAGTAACCGTGTGGTCCATGCAGAAATGATATTATTAAGAACTAAAAGGGAAGTGCCGTGACGTCAAACTTGCGATCAATATATATACTATAGGTAGTGGCATACAGTCCCACTGCCTACTACACAGGGTGGCGGGACATCCACGCGTAAACTGAAACTATGAATTCCACACATGATTCTAAACAGCCTAGCGTAGAAATTTTTCGTGGGTTATAAAAAAATGTGCTGACAAAAGTTAGTATTTTTTTTAAATCAAGTAAATATTGTAAAACGCTAAAAGGGCTTTTTTTGTAATGCAAATTACAAAAAAAGCCCTTATTGCTACGAAATAAAGGAGTTGTCACAATCAAATAGTTACCGTGAATGTGCGGCAGACCGCAACCTGCCACAAACACAGCATATCGTTACTAATAATCGTTAACATTTCGGGCTATTTCACTGAAATTATTCCACAATTTTCACCAGAACACCGCAAATATCTGAGTTCAAACAATAGAGATTCTTTTTGAACAGTTGACTGGACATTGCGCTCTGCTAATACATTATGATTATCTTAATGATAACACCACACCTGTATTCCCAACGGGGTTAAGCAGGCCAGATACATCGATTCCAAATTTCGGGTGCTACTGAAAAATTCCCAACAGTATTTACAACAAAATCACAACAGAAACGGGTTATACAATGTTTGGCTGCTTCTCTGATACGTCGGAAGCCATGTAGGGTACATGGCTAACGATATTGCGTAACAAGGTTTCAATCCCGATCCGAGGATTATGAAGGATATTCCTAATCAATTGCTTCATAGGTTTGAAAAATTCGATTGCTCAACAACGTACAGAAAAAATGAAGGACATTACGATCAATGGACATGTTATGTGTACGCAATTAGCCCGCTGGTAGGGTGGACTCAAATATTGTGTTTATTTTTCAATCGCCCGTAAAAATTCCTACCTCTATTTGGAGCAATTACAGAGGTTGACTGCGTTGGAGTAGTGATCGCAAACCTGACTGCTGAGCACGCAGTCCTGGATTCAAAACCCATGTCACCCAGTGTTATAGGCATATTCCATTAGGAATTTTTCAGTAGCAACACAGAATCTGCACGATCCAAATCGGGCCCGATTGGTGGCAATATCGGCAAGCGGCGCCTGCTAGGAGACTGGAACATAACTGGCGAAATGTGGCTGAATGAAATCACTGCCCACCCCTGTATTCTCCTCCTGCGGAGAATACAGGCATGTGTGTGTTAGGAGAGGCAACAGAGTCAAACAAACATGTGTGTGTTAGGAGAGGCATCAGAGACAAACAAACATGTGTGTGTTAGGAGAGGCAACAGAGACAAACAAACATGTGTGTGTTAGGAGAGGCAACAGAGACAAACAAACATGTGTGTGTTAGGAGAGGCAACAGAGACAAACAAACATGTGTGTGTTAGGAGAGGCAACAGAGACAAACAAACATGTGTGTGTTAGGATAGGCAACAGAGACAAACAAACAATAGCGATTTGTTTGACTATTTGTTGAACTATGTAGAAACCAAAATACGATTTTCAGAAGAACAAATACAAAGTGTTTATAGCCAGCCTGCACCCTGCAGCCCAGGCAAGGTACAAGGAAATCCTTGTTATATTTGTCGTCGTTACACAAATTAGTAGCGCGGCGACGGGTGACGTTTTGTTCCCTCTCCCTCCCCGCCCACCTGCCCCGCCCGTCCCCACCCACCCTTCGATGTGCCAATTAACGTTGAACGGTGAAAAGATTTGCTTTTCCTTTAGATATTTGCAGGAGCAAGTTTTACAAGCCTACTGTGTTCGGATATATCTTGGAATTAAATCTGCACAGTTTGTTTTTATTTGTGTTTCGAAACAGGTTTGATGGCAACGAAGTTTATAATTTGATTCTAGTCAGTGACCAGCTCCACTCGAATCTTAATGAAAGTACTAAAAGAAAAAGGGACAAAAGAATTATTTACCGCGAAAATGAAAGCGTTATTATGTTTCAAGCCTCTCCGTAAATACATTTGGCGGCCTGCGAACATGATTACATCAGGAACCCTTCCGCAATTACGTGTTTGCCGACCTTTTCATTTTTTTATAAAAATGGGAACATTTCTGTTCCGTTGAACATAAAATACTGCTGAAGAATTCCGAACTCCCCCGTGCCAGTGAGTGGTGGACAAATCTGCTGCTTACCATAACAAAAGCAAAAGGTTCCGCGTTCGAGTCCCGGCGCCCACATAACCTCCGCCGGACAATACATGGAGTGACGGGAGCCATCGCTCAATGATACCACAGACTACGGAGGGACAGAAGACCCGCTCCTGATGACGCACGATCGTGACTGTGATACTAACAGTCGATGAACCACAGGCACGTGAGGTGGAAGTGAGTTAAGCGATGCACTATCGCACTATCGTGATAGCCAAAGAGATATATTTTGTGATTTTCCTTTGCGAGAGCCTACGATACACATTGATTGACATTTCTACAATATTACCAAAGGCACGTCTTCCTTCCATTATATTGTTCTAAGAGACTGAGTGAGCCTTCTACGCCTGTCTATTCTTCGTCGTTAGTTTTGTTTGCGTTGGCAGACCCACCCCCGCCCGCACCACGCGGCCCCTCGGTCGCCTCCAATCAATGTAACTGGCCGTCGGAAATTCCCTCGATAAGTCAGTCGAGATTGGAATTTATCGACGAAGTTGTCCCTCTCTACTAGTTTGTCCTCTGCAAGTTCACTCCTGACCTAGTCTGTAGACTGACGGCAACAATATCGTTGGCACATTGACGCATTGTTCAACGAATAGAATTAAAGTTAGGCCGAGCTATGCCAAAGTGAATCAACCCACAATCTGTCAATAATTCTGTTACCTAATTACGTTAAATCCGATATTTCAAACAAACCAAAGAAAAAATATACAAACCATGTATGTACGCGTACATTTCTTCTTTTTTTTTTTGGTGTCTTCTAATTTATTTCACTTTCCAAGATAATAGATACCTACATAATTTAAAAAGCTAACACTCTTCAAATAATAATATGTACAAGTACATAAAAAAACCGCCAAGTGCGTGTCGCACTACGCAGAATGAAGGGTTCCGTAGTTGGGATGTATTTATCCCAAAAACCAACTTAACATTGTAGTTAGTCATCATCATTCATCGATATACATATGTTACGGTCAATTCTCCAACTACAGATGTAAAGTTTGAATCGCAAAAAAGGTACGCAACCCTAAAAAGGAGAGAAGTAAATATATATTATTATTCCGAAAAATAGTATTCCAAATTATTATTACCAAACTAATAATTCAGTGTTCTATTCATGCTACAAATGGACCAATCATTCTAGCATATTTGGGCCCACACTGTTTGCGCTGCACTAGATCCTGACTTCTATGTCAACTACATCGAGTGAAATCTCGTCCGAACAAAGATTCAAACGAATGAACAAAGAATGTATATCTTGTATAGTGCCTACTTACCCTATAAAGTGTGCGAGCGAGGCTAATATGTTTAGGAACAATAACATAAAGTTTACGATGGAGTCACGTCTGCGTTGAGTGAACTCGTAAAATGTTCTTAAACTGAGCAGCGACACAATACGTGTCAAATTGTCTGTAAAGAACACGGTTTTATTTCTGTATGAGTGGTGTCGGGTCGAGAAGGCTTTTTATTTAAATTCATACAGGACTAAATATGTCAATTACTGTGCAAGTGGGGCGGTAGTGGGGCGGCCAACAAGTCAAAGATATTTCTGTGCAAGTGGGGCGGGCCAACAAGTAAAAGATATTTCTGTGCAAGTGGGGCGGGCCAACAAGTAAAAGATATTTCTGTGCAAGTGGGGCGGGCCAACAAGTAAAAGATATTTCTGTGCAAGTGGGGCGGGCCAACAAGTAAAAGATATTTCGAGACGAAAAAACTTCGCGAACAGATTGTTAAAGATAGCCTCAGTCCTCCAAGCTGCAAGTCTTGATAATTCACGTTATGGATTATTCATTCATTTCTTAGCAGTAAATAAGCCGAATCGATAGTAAATAGTTTTAAACAAACGTTCCTCTGGGTCTTGTCTTCGAGTCGATGGTAACCATCTGGGTTAGAACCCGGGGGACCTACTTATCCGGGTTGTAACCCAGAGTTTCAACATTAGATGGATCCAATCTTTACTTAACTACAACAGTATTTGTAACGTTTACGTTATTTCCGTTTTTCCACAACACTAGAATCTATTCTGACGTGTGAATACAGAGCTGGCTCTCAGACCCGTCTGGCAACTTACAGAGTACATTAGCAAGAGAATTAGAAACTTGCTTAATTATACTAGCTCGGAGTACATTAGACAAATACTACACGGATAGGGGTGAGCGGCCGGGCGAGGGCGGGCGCGGCGGGTGCGACGCGATTGAATAAAAGGTCAAACATTTGCATGTCCCGCCGGCCGTCCTTTGCAGTATTTGTGATAATTAAGGGACTTGTTGTAAAGTCTCATTAGAGAGGATATTATATTTATTACTTCCTACGTTAGGAATTCAGGGCTGAAGTTACAATAGAGTTCGTTCAGAGTTGCTGGGGTTCTATTCCCTTGTCTTAGTCATTGTGTAGAAAGATGCCAGTTACTAATGATCCGAGGGAGGCTAGTCTTATATTTAACTAGGAGCGTTTCTTTTCTTCGCAGAGAGGCTTGGGAAAACGGCTAAAAATGCAGCTTGACCGGGTTATAAGCCTTCAGCTCAGCAGTCCATTCAATAGCTGACGGCGAACATGTTGTTGACCCTCAGTTGACCTGCAGGGCACAGCAGCCATTTACTGAAGTAGGTCGGTTCAAACAGTACGTGGGTACTTACAATGCAGGTTGTATTTACAAGCCAAGTGTACACAATAGCGGAGTTGCATTACTTTATGTTGTTTACAGCGCAGCGCGGGATAGTAGTGTGTATGGTGAAGTAAATTGTTGTGCGCGAACAATGGCGGGACCCCGGGTCCAGCTACGTTGGGGAACATTCGCCCAGCCTTTATTATGACCGGACATTATTTTAATAAGCTCTGTTCATCTCCCAAACAATACGTTTGATGTAGAACGAAAAATAAACGGATTACTAAACAATTTATTTATTATTTTTCCAAGAATGTATGCTATGGAGAATATACTCAATATGGTTTGACCAAATGCAAAAGGAGCATGTGAAGATCGTAGCACGTGGGTTCTGTACTGCCTGCCTTCCTGTTATGAGAAAAAGGCTTGCAGGCATACGTGTATTATTCAGACGTTGGTAATGATAGGGGTGTCCTGTCAGTTCACCAAAAAATAATTCAACAATTTTTACTTGACAAGCAACGATTGGCAAAATTATGATTTGTCATTTCATCCCTATACAATAATAAGTTTGCCAAATAATTCACTTAGAAGCTAATGATTCGATAAAAAAAATTAATAACGTATTATTTGACTAACAATTATTTTTTCAGGTATAACGTTTGGAATAAAAACGTTTTACATTTGACTTATTATTACGCAATTTCCAAAAAATTTAACTACTTGTGCTGATTGAAAAAAATTGATTATTTGTAGTAGGCTACCCGGAACCGAACTATTTAAACTACGCAATTTTTTTTTTTTTAATGGTTAGGTTGGGTTAGGTTAAAACTGTGACCCCCTACGCACGAGCCGAGCGAGCGAAGCGAGCGGTGCCGCGGAAGCGGCAGGCGAGTGCCAAAAGCGACTAGATTTTATAGTACAAAGTACTTTAGTAGGTTTAAAGAACTTCAGCAGTAAATTATTTGACCCAAATGGCAACCATGTAGGATAATGTTTTCGAAATTTGAAAATTATCTTCTTAGCTTCTCAAATCTCATATGCAAGCTCTTGGTTTAATAATCTATGTTATTTTCTGTATTATAAAATTATATTTTTTATAAACGTAATTTTTCCAAAATAATCTAAATATTGAATGAAAAATATATAAATGATTCAATATCATTCGAAACATTTGTAAAGAGAAGCATTTGCCAAATAAATGTTTGTAAAGTGAGTGTTTATAAAATAAAACATTTGCGGAATAAGTTGTTTGTGAAATAAATAATAAAACTATAAATTTGTCAATGGTGTTTTGGTGAAACATTAGTGAACCAATGACAGGGCAGCTAATCGTGTTTCCTGCCCATATCAGCGAGATCTTCCAACTTATTAACCGACGAAAAAAAAACGGAGCAGGTTCTCAAGTCGACGCGTATATATATTTTTTTTTTATGTATGACCACGCATAACTTTTTACGGAGTAGTCCGATTTTGATAATTCTTTTTTTATTGTTTTATCGAATACATACTCAGTAATTCGAGTCTTTGTGCTTTCGTCTGTCTCATTTCCTATCATTCGAAGCACCCCTAAGAAAACAACCCAGACCCGCCCCTTTAACGGTGTCTACTACATGACTCAACACACACCGGAACCATCTCACACTACCCCTACCAGTTCTCGTACTACATGACTCAACACACGCCCGAACCATCTCACACTACCCCGACCAGTTCTCGTACTACATGACTCAACACACGCGCGAACCATCTCACACTACCCCTACCAGTTCTCGTACTACATGACTCAACACACGCCGGAACCATCTCACACTACCCCGACCAGTTCTCGTACTACATGACTCAACACATGCCCGAACTATCTCACACTACCCCTACCAGTTCTCGTACTACATGACTCAACACACGCCCGAACCATCTTACACTACCCCGACCAGTTCTCGTACTACATGACTCAACACACGCCCGACCCATCTCACACTACCCCTACCAGTTCTCGTACTACATGACTCAACACACGCCCGAACCATGTCACACTACCCCTACCAGTTCTCGTACTACATGACTCAACACACGCCCGAACCATCTCACACTACCCCTACCAGTTCTCGTACTACATGACTCAACACACGCCCGAACCATCTCACACTACCCCTACCAGTTCTCGTACGACATGACTCAACACACGCCCGAACCATCTCACACTACCCTTACCAGTTCTCGTACTACATGAAAACAAATCAAGTCATATTCGATTTAAACTTTGTTCAGTTTGGTCGCGTGAGTCCGGCCTTAGTCGAGGTTCCTCAGACGGTCGTTAAATATTGCTGGAGTGCCGCCATACCGGTGACCGCTGAGCTAGATTTGCAGCCGGACTGCAGGTCACTTTAATGTATGCTTTTAACAGCTTCTTTACCATGCATGATGTAACATTGTTATGAATTCATGTTTTGTTTTGCATTTATTTTTGAGATAGCGTTTCACAAGTTCATAAAGGCAAGTATTGACTGCGTGTTTACAAAAAAAACAACCTTAAAAAAAGCTAAAGCAAGTGTTCTCACAAGCCGAGTGGTTCGTGAGTACACTTGAAACAATAAACACATAGATATTATATTTTGCTACAGTTTGCGCAGTGGCTGAGCGATCGACTGCTGCGCTGCGTGCCGCGGGTTCGATTCCCGCACGGAACACATATTTGTATTTATTTTATTATTTATGTACACACAGTAAAATACATATTGATATGACATAATTATAATATGAGTACAAAGGTACTGCTTATTTCTTAAGAAATTGTATTGCCTACAGGTAGTGGTTCCGGGTCTGGCTGTTTGTGTATGTGAGTTTAAATGTTTGTAAACTCACCTACGATACAGGAGTAATTCCTAGCGTGGGGCAACGTTTTAAAAAAAAATAAAAAATAATATTAGTGAAAAAGCAAAACATAGAGGAGTAAAAAATCGTGAGCAAAGTTTGGCAATAAGAAAACGTTAGGAGATGTAAAGTTCAAATGTACTCAACAACCGGACCTCCTATATTGACTTAATAACGCCATTCTTCAGAAATAATGCCTCAAGAAACCTGAAAGTAAAAGAAATATAAATCCAACATAAAGAAAACCGTGAAATATCTTTTTATTCCTTGTTTAATTTCGAGAGCACACTGTCTAAAGAATATCATAACATTTTACAGCATCGTTTCTCGTTCCTACCTAATTTCCACAATTGATCCTTTCCAGAAGGTTCCCAAGCGAGAGGAAGCCATCATTGTCAAATTGTGGTGTCGAAGGATTTTATTATGATGTTAAGTGGCAAGTTGGCTCGTTCCAAACATTTGGCCAACGTTTCATGAGACCAATGTTGGTAATATTGGGACTATTGAAATTTTAAACAGCCATTAGCGTCGTCTCGCGGCTTACCGCTCAGACAAACGTGTCTTCTGCAACTCAGCGTAATCTCAAAATAACTCCTAAGATTAAGTAAGAACACTCTTTATTGATTAGATCTGCCTTAAATCTCTCCACTTGTTAAAGAAATTTTTGAAAGTCCGCTCTCCTGTCCCTCCTCCATCAATCTAATTGACAGCTCACCACACCTTACTAAGTGTAGCTATCCTTTTTCATCCACAAACTTCTCGTTACCATAAATCTAACCGCTTGTCACATGAGCTGATAACTTCGACTCGGAAGAAAACAAAACAAGTCCGTTACCCCTATCCCACGGTTGGGAGAAGGCGTCCACTCTCGGTGACGTCACGGACCGTACTTTAACATTCCGCGTCATGGGTCCTTGTACTCGTAACTACTTGACGTCTTTAGAACCCAAGCTCACACTGCGTGCTACGCACAACATAAGCTCGTTCAGCTTCGCTTGTAAGTCGATCGCATCCATCAGGGCTTAATCGAAAGTACTATAAGCCCCGGTTTCAGACAGCCTATTCGTTTACCAATATTATCAAATCTTGTATTAATGAACTTACAAGAGTAATACGTTTGATTTCGTTCAACCAATCGCAACAGATACAACAATACAGAATAGATACGTCTTGACCGCAAATTTAGAAACTTGATAAGACTTGTAGCGGTATCTACAACGCCACATGCGAACAACGCGTCATACTGACATCACGGAAAATCCTGCATCTCGCAAGCAGAGTCTACTGCGCAATTAGCATATATACTTTCCCAACATCAATCGTGGGGCAATTTCCCGCCAGACACAACACCCGTCTGGCCGGAGGATCCTCCCTTTTCTATAGAGTATGAGTGAACTTTACACGCTGTTTCTCATACCTCTAAACTGGTGACCCCGAACATGAACGTCAGCGCGCCTTCGTGCAAATACTTCAGCGTGACGTCATCATCATCACTCCCGCAAGCTTTAGCGGCGAGTCACCCAGCCAGCCAGAATCCACGGCTTCAACGGGTATCCTGACCACCAGCATGCAGCGTCCGCGCATACCTGGTCATCACCCTCAGCCTCATCAGCAACCTCGGCACAGCATACTTCACTTTCGGCCAGTCAACAAGAAGAGCTTCCTCTCCTGGTCCATGCAGCAGCCAGCCTCAACCCGGCGCTGTACGACATCCGACGCACTGGAGTATAACGCAGCGCCACGCGCCAATCCGACTCACTGGGGACATCTTCGTAGATAGTTCCGACTCACCGCGAACTATGCGCCATCGCCACCCCGACTCACTGGGGCATCTCCGCAGACAGTTCCGACTCACCGTGAACTATGCAGCAACCGGTTCAGACTCACTTGAACCTCAGCTGGCCTGGCAAGCATCGAAAGATACAAGAGTCAGCCCACTATCGACCTCCGGTCTTCAGAGGGGAGTGATGTAGCGGTATCTACAACGCCACATGCGAACAATGCGTCATACTGACGTCACGCAAATCCTGCATCTCGCAAGCAGAGTTTACCGCGCAATTAAAATAGATACAAGTTTCCCAACATCAATCGTTGGGCAGTTGCCCGCCAGACACAACACCCGTCTGGTCGGACGATCCTCCCTCCCTTTTCTATGGAGGATGAGTGAACTTTACACCCTGTTCCTCATACCTCTAAAGACTTTTCTCGGAGGTAGCTGCTCTTTAAATGTAGGTATTGTGTGTATGAAAAAATTCATTAATAATAATTGACTAATGTTGCCATACTACATAAATATAGTATAGCATAGCTCGCAATGTGTTCGCACTCAGCGTGTGTGAGAGAGCTCGGGTTCATTACGACAGAGAACACGCTCATTAGGAGTCACTTTACTAGATGCACCCACCCGGATCTACTCTACGACCCCCCCACACTAGGCACTGGACACTGGACAACATACACGACTGTTTACAATCCCTGCTCACTTGATGAACTTATTCTAAGATCCCAACTAACATCCACCTTCACTCATGTTTTCCAAATGAAAAGTATTTCTCAATTTTAACAATTTTAGGAGTGTGTGTGTGCAACGTGAGGTATTTACAGAGTGTATTGTATAGTAACACTAGCTTCTGTCCGCGACTTCGTCCGCGTGAAATGTCTTGTACCCACCCCGTCGCATCGCATCGCCCACCCGCGCTATTACCTACTTCGTTTTCTGACTTTTTTTCCATATGCTCGGCCGCTAAGAGTTCTAGCGTGATGTTAAATAGCCTATATAGCCTTCCTAAATAATTGGGATATCAACTGTAAAAATAAGTTTTCAAATCCGACTGGTAGTTCCAGAGATTAGCGCGTTCAAACAAACAAACTATTCAGCTTTATTTTTAGTATACAGAGTTGACATGACAGAGTGGCATTAAATTACACTACGTATACTATACGTGTTTAGTATTAATTCAATACGGTATAAAAGTAAAAAGCACCAAAAATGAGAAAATATTTTTTCAAACAAACTAAATAGCTTACAAATTAGAATAAAACGAAACCACCCTTTGTAAATAAATTTGACTGATCTTAGATACCTAGGTAACAAAGTGGCAAGAGCGCCGGAACACCAAACGTTCTGTTAAAGTTTAAAATAGTAGCGGTCCCCCGACAGGACAATATTTAATAAAAAAAATTCATACGTAAGTACTTACGTAGGGTCATAATTTCAAGGTTATTTTTTGCTTTTTATGTGTATGCGCTTGCCACTCACACATAGTTCATATATTGTGAATGTGTGAGTGGACCCATATGAGAGTCAGTAATAAACCAGCGTTCAATGAAGACACTCGTTTCATTATCTCCGCACCCTCAGTTAGAAACATATCATTGGCGACGAGGACGATCTTAATCACAAGAAAAAAAAAATGGCGAAGTCGTTTTTAGGAAATTTAACTACGTTTGATTATAAATCATGTGAGTGGTTAATTTATAAAGGCCGGTTGACTCAATACTTCAAAGTCAACGACGTAAAAGAAGAGAATAGAAGCGCAATATTAATAACACATCTATCAGATGATTCGTATCGGTTGGTGCGTAATTTAGCATATCCAGTTGATTTGGAGGAACTGGACTATAAGAAGCTAGTGAAGTTGCTTGATACTCATTTCAAACAGAAGCAATGCTCATTTGCGGACAAGGCAAAATTTTATGGGGCGAAAAGGAACTCAGGCGAATCGTTGAGCGATTGGGCTGCACGACTGCGAGGATTGGCGAGCTACTGTGACTTTGGCGCCGCCTTAGACACGAACCTTACGGATCGTTTCGTCCTCGGCCTGGGAGCGGGGCCCGAGCGTGACAAATTGTTTGAGCAGAATGCTTCTGCCTTAAGTTTGTCGAAAGCACAGGAGATTGCAGAACGAGCGGAGAGTGCTAGAGAAGCCAGGAACGTAACATCCACTGATATGACTGTGATCAAAGAGGAAGCAGTGAACAATCTATCATGCAAAGGTGGATGCAAGCGGTCGAACAATGGAAGCGGTAAACGTGGAGGCAATGGCGGCGGTGGTGCTGGCGGCGCTCGTACGGGCTCGCGAGATGGGCGCGAATCAGCGTCGAATTATTATCGTGATCAGCGTTACGAAGATTTTCGTTGTTCGGTGTGCGGTTTAAAAAGTCACGATAAGGACAAGTGTCGCTATAAAAATTATAAGTGCCAAAAATGTGGAAAGGTAGGACATTTGAAGAAAGTGTGTGATAAAAATAATAAAAACGACCGAGTTCGCGTTAATAATATCGGTAGTGATAACAGTGAGGACACGGATGGTAGCTGTGATGAATGTAATAATTTCAATATAAGGTACGTAACCGACAAACCGTTAAACTTAATGATTAAAGTGGGCGATGTGACGGTGACTATGGAGTTAGATTCAGGGTCGGGTGTTTCGGTTATCTCGAAAACATTGTACTCAGAACTATTTGCACATTACAAATTAAAAGATTGTAAAATCAAAATGTGTTTGTATAACGGACATAAAATTTCACCATTGGGGTATTTTCAGCCTACCGTCGAATTTAATGACGTTAAGAAGAACATCAAATTATTTGTAGTAGATTCAAATGGCCCACCTCTTCTCGGTCGCGATTTTATGTCCGCCTTCGGTTTGATTTTAACCAACATTTATAAAATAAGTCAAGACGATGACGTTAATACATTATTGGAACAGTATCCGAATTTATGGAAGGACGAACTTGGTTATTTTAATATATTTGAAGTCCATTTGCAACTAAAGGAAAATGCAGTACCAAAATTTTTTAAGGCTCGACCAATAAATACCGTTTGCAATTAAAGGTAAAGTAGAATCAGAATTAAATAGATTAGTCAGTTTAGGTATACTAATTCCTGTTAGTAATTATCGTTACGCAACACCCATAGTACCGGTCTTGAAAGATAATGGCACGGTTAAGATTGCAGGTGATTTTTCAGTCACACTTAATAAGGATTTGGTTATAGATAAGTATCCGTTACCAAGAATTGAAGAAGTGTTTGCGAAACTAGGCGGCGGTAAACATTACTCAAAAATAGATCTAAAAATGCGTATAATCAATTTACGCTCTCTGACGACTCCCAAGAGCTCGAGCCTCCTTGCCGGATTGCCGCCATGGGATCTGGAGGCCAAAGTCCTCGCCCACATATGGGAGTGGCGAGAGGAGGCAAAACGCCGGGGCGTTGCTCCGCTGCCGCGAGAAATCACGGCACAGCGGACAGAGCTCCGGCGGGATCTCATAGCGGCATGGAGAGTGCGATTGTCGCAACCCAGCGCTGGGCACGCCACAATTGCGGCGATAAGTCCCCTCTTTGAGGAGTGGCTAGAGAGGCGCCACGGCGCCCTCACCTTCCGCCTGACGCAGGTCCTCACCGGACATGGTTGTTTCGGGAGGCTCCTGTTCAGGATAAAGCGGGAGGAAACGCCAGGGTGTCACCACTGTGGGGATCGCCCGGAGGACACGGTGGAGCATACGGTGGAAGTCTGCCCGGCTTGGGCGGGGCCCCGCCGTGTCCTCTTGGCGGCGATCGGCGGCGGCGACCTCTCGCGTCCGGCCCTCATACAGGCCATGGTCCGGAGCGAGAGTGAATGGGAGTCCGTCACCTCCTTCTGCGAAGCAGTAATGCTCGCGAAGGAGGAGGCGGAGCGCGCGAGGGAGAGGCAATCGCTGCACCCTCGCGCTCCTAGCCGCCGCAGGAGACGCCCTGGACGGGAGTCAACAGCCGACTCCCGGCCACCGTAGGCGCGGGCTTGCGGGCGGCGAGCTATGCGCAGCTCGCCGCCCGGTAACGACCAGGCCCGGGTCGACGGCGCGTTGTGTTCCACGCGCGCCTCAAAGAGCTGTCAGCACGAACTGACGGGGTCCGCTAGGGCCGATGCCGCCGGGGCTGCGGGTTGTTCGAAAGAGATACCGTGGCCCCTGGCACAGGCAACTGAAGGAACACGGGTGGGTTTTAGTCAGTAAAAGTCTGACACTCCCTTCTGCTCCGCCCAGAGCGGGAGGAGTCATTTGATGATTACCCATACAGAAATAAAAAAAAAAAAAAAAAAGGACTCCCAAGAGCTGACTACCATTAACACACCGAAGGGTTTATTTAAATATACACGCCTTGTCTACGGTCTCGCGAATGCTCCAGCTTTGTTCCAAAAGGCGATGGAAGTACTGCTGTCTGGTATTGAGGGCGTTAGTATTATATGGTTAGACGATATTTGTTTAACTGCGCCAGCAAAAACACTTCATATGACGAGGTTAGCTCAGGTTTTAAGCAGGTTGAATGAAGCAGGTTTGCGTCTTCAAAAGGAAAAATGTGAGTTTTTTAAGGAGAACGTAACTTACTTGGGTTATGTTATCGATAAGAACGGATTACGTACTAACCGCGATAAAGTTAAGGCCCTATTAAACGCTCCGGAACTAACAAACATAACAAAAGTAAAAAGGTTCCTTGGGGTGGTCAACTACTACAGAAATTTTATTCCAAATGCGTCAAGCATTATGAGCCCGCTCCACGAGCTGCTGCGTGGCCGCACTCGGTGGGAGTGGGGCCCGCGACAGCGGCGCGCAGTACGTCTGGTGTGCGCTGAGCTCGCCTCCGAGCGCGTGCTGGCACATTTCGAACCCAGCGCGCAGCTAGTGCTGTCAGTGGACGGGGGGCCGCACGGTCTCGGAGCAGTTTTGTCCCAGCGGCGGGGTAGCGATAGCTGCGAACGACCGCTGGCATACACGGCGAGTGAACGTAATTACAGCTAAATTCAGAAGGAGGCGACGGCAATCATTTTTGGAGTCAAACATTTCCATCAATACCTATACGGCAGAAGTGAACCATTTATTCTTAAAACAGAACACCGTCCTTTATTGTCAATATTTAATAATAAAACGGGCATTTCGTTAACCACAGCGTTACGTTTGCAAAGATATGCTATTATATTATCCGCATATAATTATATTGTACAGTATATATCTAGTGAGAATAACTTGGGTGCCGATTATTTTTTCCGTGCACCTGTACCTGATACTGTGTGTGAAGGAGATGGCGGATATGACGCATATTGCTCACTTAATTTTTTGGATAAGACTGCGCCAGCTGTTTTATTCACAGATGTGAAGAATGCTACTTGTAGTGACAAGACTGTACAAACTGTTGTTAAATATACAAATGTAGGATGGCCGCGAAAAATTGTTTGCGAGTCTATTCGCCCGTATTTTTTATGTCGTACGGATTTGCAATATGAAAATGGAATATTAATGCGAGGTCATAAGGTAGTAATTCCGATGACATTGCGTGAACGAATGTTGCGGGAACTACATAGCACGCATTTAGGCATCGTCAAAATGAAATGTAATGCGCGTAGTAGAATGTGGTGGCCCGGTATAGATGAGGATATTGAGAGGGGGATCGGAGCATGCAATGTATGCGCGAGCTTGAGGCCTGCTCCACCACGCGTCGCACCGTCGCCGTGGCCCAGTCCAGCGGCACCGTGGGAACGAATTGATATCGACTACTTATCTATACGGCAACAAACTTACTTAGTAGTGATTGATGCCTACTCTTAATGGTTGGAGTGTATTTATATGCGGAATGATGTAACCACACAATCCTTAATCAAAAAGTTGAAGCAATTTTTTTCAGTATTCGGGTTACCCGCTACCTTAGTCTCTGATAATGACGTTAGGATAAATTCTAAGGAGTTTAATTTGTTCTGTTCCAATAATGGTATTAACTACATGACGTCACCGATTTACCACCCATGTAGCAACGGACAAGCTGAAAACTCAGTGAGGACATGTAAAAAGATGCTAAAGAGTATATTAAGTGAAAGTACAGCACAAAATGATAAATTATTAGGATATTTGTTTGAATACAGAAACACAGTACATTGTTCTACGGGGCTATGGCCCGCTAAATTAATGTTTAGCAGAGATTTAAAATCACGGATTACCTACCTAAAAAAAAAAAATCACGCAAAACATCATCAAGGGAGGATGAGAGTTGCAAAAGAGTTTTCAAAGCAGGTGACAGGGTATGGGTCCGGTGTTACAGTGGTAAAAAGGAAACATGGAAGTTAGGAGTAATAAATGATACGATAGGGAAAAGAATGTATAAGGTGTTAGTTGTAGATCAAGGCTTATTTTGTATTAGACATATTGATCAACTGTTAAACTGTAAGAGTGAAAAAGGTACACAGATGACAATTGATTGTGCCGAATCAATACCATCGGATGCTCAGCTTGTTTCTAGTCCTCCAACTTCACCGGTTCCGATCACTTCACCAATAATGCTTGGGCCGGCTGGTGATACAAATTCAGTAGTTTCTAACAAACCGGTGGAGGTGGAAGCGAGTATAGCACCGGTCACTGTGGATGAAACTAGCGTTGCAGCTAATCGAAATCGGGCGGTAATAGCAGATATTGTGAGCCGAGAAAATGCACGGCAGCCTACAGGTGACGCATCGGAGACCCAGGCTCCTCAAGCCTCGGCTGCCGTGCAGGATTCAATAGCCATGCAAGACACACGTGCACGTTCTAAGCGCGCCAGGAATGATATAGATTATTCTGTATTTTACAAATAGATAGTTATAGCTATTAAGTAATTTTAATCATAGTCTTAGTAGGTACTTACTGATTTTGTAAGTTTAATTTTACTATGTTATTTGTCAACAGGTTCCAAAATTAGTGTGGAGGAATGATTTGTATGCGCTTGCCACTGACACATAGTTCATATATTGTGAATGTGTGAGTGGACCCATATGAGAGTCAGTAATAAACCAGCGCTCAATGAAGACACTCGTTTCATTATCTCCGCACCCTCAGTTAGAAACATATCAGTTTCATGTTGTCGGGGGTTTTTTTTTAATTTTAATTTAACACGTTGGCGGGCAGTAACGACCACAGGCGTCTAGGTAGCTAAAAGTGATACGACAGTACGCCTGTCGCTGTCTGAGTTTTTACTTGTATAAAATCAGTACGCCACACGACGACCGATTTTCCATACTATCATAAAGAACGGCATGTTGTACTGTCACCACAAGTATAATTAAGACTTTCGTACTGTCACTACACATTTTTTGCCGTTACGTCAAAGAAAGTACCTCTACGCACACATTCAAGTTGTTATGGTCCCCTCACTCCGCACACTCGCTCGTGGACGTCGTAGTTTCATACGATCAGTTGAGTAGTGCGCCGCTGCAGTGTTCCTACGTGTCGCTGCATGTTTTCGCGCGCAATTGTTATTTAGAAAGTGAGTACTGTTTGTACGCCTCCGTCAGATCCGTTCTTTCATATTTTTTTTTTTTAACCATGCGTTGTGACGCTACGCCTGTGGGCAATGTATGAAAATAAGTAGTGTCTCAGTAGCCGCAACCATTGAGATAGCACTGTCCACCAACGTGTTAATTTTTTATTTCATGCTTTTTGTAGCGACTCCTTGTTATTTCATTTCTTTTATTTTCTTTCGTTTTAAGATTCAGGTAATTTGGTATGTAATCAGGTTTTTTGTAATTCACCATTTTGTGGTAGCGGCCATCTTGGATTTGAAATTTGTCATAGTGTATAGTATTCTACTAGTCAAGCCCTTTCATTAATTGATACCCATATAGAGGCAGTTGTTAAAAAAAAATGTAATCCACCATTTTGTGGCGGCGGCCATCTTGGACCGATTTTCATCAAACATAGCTAAGAACACTGCCGACAAATTCACCTTTCAAACAAAAAAAAAACAAAATTAAAATCGGTTCATCCGTTCGGGAGCTACGATGCCACAGACAGACATACACTCACACACCCCCACACACAGAGAGAGAGAGAGAGAGACACGTCAAACTTATAACACCCCGTCATTTTTGCGTCGGGAGTTAAAAAGGACAGCGTCGCCGTCGGCGCACTGAAAAAACAAGTTTTATAGAGGCCACACTTACCGATCGCAAAGATATAGGATGCAACAAACTGGCCTATTTTTGTTTCTTTTAGGCGCGATGATTTGCTGATGTTTGTGATGTTTTGCTATGATTGTCACTCTCGTAATGAGAGTGACAATCATAGCAAAACAAGTGTGTGTGTATTTATTGCTTCCTTGTTTGCATTGCCAACTTTTTTGTGAAATATTTGGTTGTAGGTACTTGTGACATGTGTCAGAGCAGCAACAACGCATCGTAGATTTATCTTTCTAAATTCTTGCCCACCTCGTGTACCTCGGATTATGCCTCGATGCGCTGCCCTCTAACTCGCTAGTACTTCTACCTACAGATGAAGTGGAGGTATCGAATCTCATTATTGGATTACGAACATATGCTGCGGTTGGTTGGGATGGCATTTCATCGAGAATGTTAAAATCCTGTCTCCCCGCAATTGTCCCAGCCATTACTCATATCTGCAATCGCTCTATTTCCACAGGCTGTTTTCCCAGGGTTTTCAAAAGGGCTATTGTTCACCCGATCTTCAAAAATGGGGACAGACACAGTGTAGATAATTATAGACCAATCTCAGTCTTGCCTGCCATCTCTAAAATATTAGAAAAGATCCTCAATAATCGACTGGTAGACTATCTTGAGCAAGCTACAAAGCAAGCAAGCTACTAAGTAATAACCAGTATGGTTTTAGACGCGGCAGGTCAACTGAAAACGCTGTTGCTGCCTTGGTAGACTATGTAGTATCTAAATTAGATAGCAAAATGAAATGCTCGGCTATCTTCTTGGATCTTTCTAAGGCCTTCGACACTGTCTCCGTTCCCCACCTCTTATCTAAGCTGGAAGCTACGGGCATTCGCGGACATTCCTTAAAAGTTTTCCAGGATTACCTGTGTGATAGAACTCAATGCGTTAAAATTAATTATGTTACTAGTGACACCATTTCCTCGAGTTTTGGCGTTCCTCAGGGCTCAATCTTGGGTCCTACCGTTTCTTATATATATTAACAACTTATGCAAAATGTCTTTAATGAATTGTTCAATTTTCACTTACGCAGATGATACAGCTCTATTAATTCATGGTAGTGACTGGCCTGAAACCGTAAAGTGCGCGGAACTAGCTCTAAACTCAGTTATGAAATGGCTGTCAAAAAACATCCTAACCTTAAATTTAAATGAAACGGTATACTTACCTTTCTCCTTAGTATCCACCAACCTCCCTCCTCCGGTTTCAATGTTGCTCAGAGCTTATACTTGCTCACTCGGTCTATTTTCTTCACAATGTGGCTGTCCTCAACTCAAAAGATGTGATTCTGTCAAGTATCTTGGAGTATATGTGGATGGTTCTATGAGCTAGAAACCTCACCTTAGTAATCTCATATCGCGAGTCCGCAAGTGTATATTCATTTTTTTTAAACTAAGGCACTTCGTGGACCGACTTACGATTAAAACGGTATATTATGCCCTATGCCAAAGCATAATAAACTACTGCATCACGGTGTGGGGTGGAACTCCTAAGACAATCTTCCTGCCTCTGGAACGAGCACAGAGAGCGGTTCTCACCTCGAAGCCTTTTAGGTATCCCACCATGGCTCTCTACAGCGAATGTCAGGTCCTCCCTGTGAGACAGCTCTTTATCCTTGCTACTATTCTCCGCAAACATCCCTCTGTGGCTTACAATCCTAATGCTACCAAAAAACGTAGACACTTCGAAGTATGTTTAACTCACGGCCCTTGCTCAACGTCATTTTGGTATACTGTCAAGCCATTTATATAATAAAATAAATAAACTCTGTTGCATTTCTCCCATGTCTCTAAATGAATGCAAAACCAAGGTCACGAAGTGACTCTTGACAATGACCTATAACAAAACTGAAGATTTACTACAGATATCGTTCGCTTAATATAGTTAAAAAGGTAATAATAGGGGTTAAAGTATGAAATTGCCGTTTTATTGTAATAAGTACTTCGAATTGACATAGAACCTTCATGGTTTGAGATTTTTGAGTGAAACCTTTTTCACATGGTACCTATGAAGTTCTTCTTTAAAAAAATGTGCAACATTCGATTATCGACTTTCAGTTGTTTTTTTTATTCAGCTTAGACAAGAAAGATGGATACTTCGAAAATTCGAGTTATTTTTGAATACGAGTTCCGACGCTTAACTAACGCGGCAGAAACAGCTCGCAATATTAATGTTGCGTTTGGAGAGGGGACTGCTAATGAACGCACCGTGCGATTTTGGTTTAAACGATTTCGTGATGGAAACTTTGATTTGAAGAACGAGCCACGTGGAAAACCGCCCACACAGGTGAATAACAATGAATTGAAAGAGATGGTGGAAGCCGATCTGAGTCAAACTACCCAGGAATTAGCGGGATGGTTTAACGTTACCTTACCAACAATATTGACTCATTTGCGTCAAAACAATAAAATAAAAAATTATGAGAAATGGGTGCCTCATGATTTGACTGATCAGCAGAAAGAAACGCATGTTGAAACTTGTGTTGCCTTGTTTAATCGACACAGAAATGAAGGAATATTGGATCGAATTGTGATATGTGATGAAAAGTGGATTCTATACGATAACCGTAAGCGAAATATTTGATATTTTGATATTTTGACATTTATAATAACTAAATTAGACATGTAAAATTATTTTAAATCTAATGACACTAAATAATTATTGTATGCCTATTAGGTAGGACATATTGGAACTTTAATTTATTGTCAAGACCTGTAACTAACATATGCCCACAATAAAGATATTTTGAATTTGAATTTGAATTTGAAAAATGCAATGGCTGACCCCAGGTCAAACGCCGCAACAGTGTCCTAAAGCAAGGCTTACAAATAAAAAGGTAATGGTAACTGTTTGGCGGTCTCAGCATGGTGTTATTCACTATAGCTTTCTCCGATCTGGTCAAGCAATAACGGCAGATGTCTACTGTGCCGAACTCCGAACAATGATAGCAAAACTAGCAGTGAAACAGCCCCGACTCATGAATCGATCTTCACCATTATTGCTCCATGATAACGCGAGACCTCATACAGCACGAGAAACCGTTTTAACTCTACAGGAACTGCAATTAGAAACCATTCTACATCCTCCGTATTCGCTAGACCTTGCTCCAACGGACTACCATTTTTTTCGTGATTTGGACAATTTTCTACGTGATAAAAAGTTTTCTTCTCAGGAGGCAGTACAAAATGCTTTCACACAGTTTGTCGAATCTAGATCACGAGAGTTCTATTGCAAAGGCATAAATGACCTTCCTATTACATGGCAGCAATGTATAGATAATAATGGTAATTAATTTGATTAAATAAATATGTTAAATTAAAAAAAAAACGAATTTCAATTTTTCAGTACAAATCGGCAATTTCATACTTTAACCCCTAATATATTCATAATAATTTTTTATACAGGCTTACATAAGCACGAGTTTTTACCATATTTATGTCCCCTTCACACACTCAAATACACACACACATACATAGCTACATAAATAGGACACAACATTAGCTAGTCATTTAATGATGACGTACTGTGCTCGTCTTACAACTACTGCTACATGTTCAAATCTTGGGCGAGGACGCTGGCACCCTAAACACAAGTAATAATTATCAATGCTGATTCTTGACATGTAATTTTTTCCTAAATCTGTTTTCATCATTCATAATTTACTTATACATATAAAAATAAACGATAAAAATAGTTTATCGTTTATTTTTATATGTGCATACTGTGGTATCGTGTAATTGAAGGATCACACGTAAAATAACCTTTTTTTTTTCATTCTGATTTATATGTCGTTAAAATTATGCCTAGAATTTACAAGATATTTTATAATACTATACGATATGTCAAAGTTATTGAGCAAATAAAATAATAGTTTGAACCAATTCAATCTGCTCAGTAAATCTTACCTACTGTACTTTTTTGTATTGTGGCGCGTCTAAGCAATGATTGTAGGTAAATAATGTTTGGAACTTTACGTCATGATCATGAAACGAAATCAATTACTGTAAATAAGTAAGTAGTTTATCTATTTACTTATTTATTTACAGTAAACCCTATTACAAAGCGCAAATGCGGGAGGGATTTTTACGGAACAAACGGCATGCGTCCAACCTCGATTACGTCTCGGCGCGCACTGGCCCATAGATTATACAGTATTTATTATTGGTATAGATAAGCCACTCTGCGTCCAAGGCCGATAATAATTTTTTCCCACGTCCGAGAGATGGCGTTAAGGAGCATGCTAGCTTCCATACGGATCCAATAGATGACGCTCTAAAGTAGGCTATACTATTTTTTAAATAAAATTTTAAGTTTATGCGCTAAGAAATAATAACTTGATTTAAAATACTTCTGATTAAGTTTACACTCGTGATCAAAAAGTATTCTAAATCAAGTTATTACTTCTTAACGCTGAATTGATACCTATAAAAGAAAAACAGAAAACTTATTTCTCAAAATTTATTTCTTACCTCTTTTTTCTCTTATTACAATATTCAAATGCTTGCAATTTAACAAGGTCATTCCTATCAAAACTCGAAATCTTTCCATTTAATAACCTATTTACCCCGAGACACCAACTGTGTACAATGAAGGTAACACAAACATTTTTTGTAAAAGTTTATAGGCTTTTGGACTCTGCTTCATAATTGTTAAGGATATCATTTTTTCTTCAGTAGTGTAGCGTCTCCCTCGTGGTTTCTTTTTCCACCTCATTTGCATTTTCATGAAAGTTTGTGCCGCATCAGGTAGTTTTTCAATATATTTCAAATTTTTTTTGGATGTAGCCATTTTTTTAGCTACGCGTTTTTTTAGAAATTTATTTAGAATAGGTATATCAATAAAACAATTCAATCACCATTCCATATTCCATATATTATTATTCCCTAAAAGTATAATAAAAAAGAGGTCATACTCGATTTTAAATAGGTAGTTAAAATAATGCTGAATTTAACAAAACCTACATATGTCATCATGATCATTATTCAGGGTTTTCTAATGATCGTTTAATATCGTGTATGGTATAATTCTAAATAAATGACTATTTACGACCATTAATTTAAATAACCCTCCTTTTGGGCTTCGCCGCAGTCGGATAAAAAATACTTATCGTTACTGAATACATTATTAATATTTTCTTCAAAAAAACAATATTGCTGACTAGATACAAATGTTTTTATGTATTAATAGTATTACAAGTATAAAAGAGTGTTATTATAACTAAAGTAGGACATTGTCTTATTTGTAATGGTATTAATATTATCCTATGACAAAAGTTGATGTAATTCATTTCGTAACGTATGTCGATTGGCGATTTAGTGTCATCTTCATGGTTTTTTTTTTATCGAGCCAATTATTTTAATTCACGTTTCTATCTTCACACAGCGCTTCACAATATGTTCAACTTTCCAAAAATACATATTTTCTTTTTGTGCAAAATTAATATTTTGCTAGATTTACAGACGTTTAAAAAAGTTAAAAAGTACTACAACCTCGCCTTAACGAATTTAGTGCAGATATCGTCATAACCTACACTCTTGGTGTTTTTTAAACCTTTTATGATTTGTTTTATATCGTCTGGCAGACATGGCTTCATAAACATTGAGTTAAGTCTAGGTGTTAGGTATTGATTATGCTGATCTTTGTGCATAGTATTAGGGGTTAAAGTATGAAATTGCCGAATTGAACTGAAAAATTTAAATTAGTTTTTTTTTTTTATTTGACATATTTATTTAATCAAAATAATTACCAATATTATCTATACATTGCTGCCATCTAATAGGAAGGTCATTTATGCCTTTGCGATAGAACTCTCGTGATCTAGATTCGACAAACTGTGTGAAAGCATTTTGTACTGCCTCCTGAGAAGAAAACTTTTTATCACGTAGAAAATTGTCCAAATCACGAAAAAAAATTGTAGTCCGTTGGAGCAAGGTCTGGCGAATACGGATGGTGACGAATGGTTTCTAATTGCAGTTCCTGTAGAGTTAAAACGGTTTCTCGTGCTGTATGAGGTCTCGCGTTATCATGGAGCAATAATGGTGAAGATCGATTCATGAGTCGGGGCTGTTTCACTGCTAGTTTTGCTATCATTGTTCGGAGTTCGGCACAGTAGACATCTGCCGTTATTGCTTGACCAGATCGGAGAAAGCTATAGTGAATGCCATGCTGAGACCACCAAACAGTTACCATTACCTTTTTATTGGTAAGCTTTGCTTTAGGACACTGTTGCGGCGTTTGACCTGGGGTCAGCCATTGCATTTTTCGCTTACGGTTATCGTAAAGAATCCACTTTTCATCACAATGTCACAATTCGATCCAATATTCCTCCTTCATTTCTGTATCGATTCAACAAGGCAACACAAGTTTCAACACGCGTTTCTTTCTGCAGATCAGTCAAATCATGAGACACCCATTTCTCATATTTTTTTATTTTATTGATTTGACGCAAATGGGTCAATATTGTTGGTAAGGTAACGTTAAACCATGCCGCTAATTCCTGGGTAGTTTGGCTCGGATCGGCTTCCAGCATCTCTTTCAATTCATTGTTATACACCTGTGTGGGCGGTCTTCCACGGAGTTCGTTCTTCAAATCAAAGTTTCCATCACCAAAGCGTTTAAAGCAAAATCGCACGGTGCGTTCATTAGCAGTCCCCTCTCCAAACGCAACATTGATATTGCGAGCTGTTTCTGCCGCGTTAGTTCCGCGTCGGAACTCGTATTAAAAAATAACTCGAATTTTCGAAGTATCCATCTTTCTTGTCTAAGCTGAATAAAAAAAACAACTGAAAGTCGATAATCGAATGTTGCACATTTTTTAAAAGAAGAACTTCATAGGTACCATGTGAAAAAGTTTCACTCAAAAATCTCAAACCATGAAGGTTCTATGTCAATTCGAAGTACCTATTACAATAAAACGGCAATTTCATACTTTAACCCCTATTATTTTCATTGCAATTTACTAAGAATTTTATTTTTTATAAGCAGTCAAAATGTTGGGACATATTTTTCATTCAAAAGTGGCAAAATCCGCGGCCTTACCCAAATATGCTTGAACAAAACTACACTTATAAGAATCTTTTTAAAAACAGTCTTATTGCTTTGAAATACAAAAACTAATAACAAATCTGAGCTTAAATACTAATTAGAAATATAAAAAACATGAAATAAATCTCTTTAAAAGTTTCTAACTAGTTACCTACTTAAAATTTCTACTTTACGTTTTCTGCGCAGCGGTCCCGCCACTACTTGCGCCCTGGTGCTCAGATAGGGTCTTGTCGCCGACAGGTGTTATCTTATCTACAAAATAATTATTAAGTGCATTCGATATGTCATACGGATTTGTCACGATATTATTATTCAATTTAATACATGGGATAGATTCTAATGGCCTGATTTGCTTTGCCACATTAATAGGTTGCCATACAGCTTTTGCTTTATTACTTGAATTTAGAATATTGTAATTGTTTTGCGCTCGTTAGGTCAAAGACACAATATTTTTTAGTCTTTAGGTGTATTGCCTCAGTTTTGATTTATCACCTGCACTTGGGGTTTGTATATATTTCCACAGTAGTCCACGTTTCTTAGCACTACAAGTCTTAATACCCCGTGAAACCCACTTGAGTTTTTTTGTGGTTGTGTATAGTTGTAGTTTTGTAGGGAAAACAGAGGTCATAAAATAACTTAAATGTATCAAAGAAAATATCATAAATACATTATGTTTTCTTATTTTTTGGGATGGGAAATCATCAAATGACCCCTCCCGCTCTGGGTGGAGCGGAAGGGAGTGTACTCTTACTGACTAAAACCCACCCGTGTTGCTTCCTTAGCCCTTTATGTTCCAGGGCAGCGGTAACCCTTTCGGACGATCCCGCTACCCCGGCAGGCTTCGGCCCTCTCGGGCCCCGTCACTTATGCTGACATCTCTTTGAGGCGCGCGTGGAACACATACGCGCCGTCCGGCAATATATGCTATGTTTGAATCACAAGTACTGTACATATCAGCGAATGTCATTTGGTCTAGATAGTATTTGAATTTTGCCTGATTTTCCAAACAAAAATCTCGTCGCCTGATTTTTCAGTTCTTAATTATACATTCATTTCTTACTTGACATCTAAACAATTGTGCAGTGTCGTCAGACAATACGTCAATTACTTCTGACTTGCATTTTTTCCCAAAGTTATGGGCTAAATTGTCATTACATGTTTTGCTTACTTGTCTGGTAGGCTCTTTTAATTGTAAATGTAAATGATAATTTAGTAGTAAACATTCAAATTCGTTTGTTAATTTATTCTTATTTAAAATATTAATATTAAAGTCACCAGCTACCCTTGTTCAGTTTATCAAAAAATATGTCTATGTTACTAGCTAAAGGCACTCTATATACACAGACAATAACAATTTTTTAGTCTGTCATCTCAATAGCACAACACTCAAATGCTGAACAGACTAAACAGCTTGTCAGTGTTGATATGTCTTTCCAATTAGGTATGTCCTTTTTTTAACAAAAATACAAGAAGAACTAATGCAAAAAGAGGCGGGCTTTTTGCATTAGTTCTAGAGTAACATGATACATACCAAGTTATAGCTGTTGGGAATCAAACAAGAGTCTTCAAGCCCAGACATCATGAAGTGCTCAGTGAGACAAACAACATCAACGTATGTTTGTTTTAGTAATTCCTGTAAACAAACTATTAATATATTATGCGACTTTGTCCGCAGCCCAGCAATATTTTGGTGAAGAATGTTTAGATATTTAGGGGCGAAAAAGAGATTCAGATTCTAGGTATTCTTCACCTGACAGTTTTTCTGTTACACTCCTTGTATTCTCTTGCTTCATTGCAAACAACAAATCAAAGAGTTCACTAAATATAACCTTCAGACCATGATTATTTAAGGATCCAGAGCGTGTATAATCGTCGCCTTGGAGGGCAATGGAACTAAGCCACATTTTTTGCGAAATGGACTGGATTAACATGTTGTGAAAGATCCAAAGTTTATATTAGTAAATAAATCTAACAGATACCATGACTGGAAGCAGGTTTTTGTAAATTTGCCAATAAATTTTAGTTTAGTTTCAATAAAAGTCAAAAATTCTTAATTAATTAATTCCGCTTAATTCATTGTGATTACAAGTCAAAGAAATTGATTAATCAGTGGTCAATAGTTGTAACAGCTCATAGAACTCTTGACCACCAAAATTATTACATCATAACTAAGTGATTCGTCATTTTTTTATCCAACTCCGATATTATTTGGAAATATTTAATTGGCAGAGAGAAAACATTTTTTATTCCTGTTCACCAATCCGCATTCTATATTTCGACGAGTTTGTGCGTGTATTGTTTAGTTTGGTTTGAGACTTTTGAGAGTGAGTTACGAGTAACATCCACGGTGATTTGTGTAAAACGACAATAATTATTCACTATTAATATTAACTACTTAAATAACTTGTCAGTTCTAAGCAATTGATGTTTATTAGTTTGTAATTATTCAGCGTGTGGTTAATACTACTAACATGAATGTCAGGACATTCAGAGATGGATGGATGGATTTGATTTATTTCCCTTTAAAAATAAATGAAAAAGTTATTATCTAGTAAGAGTAATTATCTTCAGAGCCACAAGATAAAAGCGACGCTTAGTTTGTCTGTGGCTCACCGAATCATGAAGTCACATTGTATTTTTACTTATTTATAATCTTTATTATTATTATTTCGTTTATTTATCTAATTAAATTATTAAATATTTCTTAAAATATTAAAAAAATTAGTATGAGAATATTTAAAAACAAAAATAAATAGTGATCCATCGATGTTGGGAGCAGGGTCCAAGCTACCGGTGGTTAGGGCTCCAGAGACAGGAACCTCCTCACAATGCGAGCCGTATCGAGGAGTACTGCCTTTTGAATCAGGCCCTAGATCCAACCGCCTAACGATAGATGTCGATCGAGGCTTTCGGCCATCAGGCCATTGGCTGATACGAAAATCGGCATAATGACAGCCGAGCTCACATTCCACATATCAACAACTTCGTATGCTAAGTCGAGATGTTTAATTTATTTCTCTTTCTCAGCTTTCATGAGGTTCCCGTCATATGGAATGGTAACATCGACAATCACTAATCGATCTATCATCACTAAATCAGGCTTTTTGGCGACAATAGTCCTAGGTATCAGTAATGATAGATCGAACCCAGTAAAACGTGACATGGTCATTTTCAAGATCTTGGTCGGGCTCATACTTGTAATACGGTACCTCAGAATCCACAAGTTTATATTTCAAAGCAAGTTGCTGGTGAATAATCCTGGGTAAGTACCCAGGATTACAATTACAGGCTAACGGCAATTACTTGCACAGACATAACCAAGTGGTAATGCCTGTGCAAGTAATCGCCGTTAGCCAGACGAGAACCACTAGAGATAATATGTCTGATGGACTCACCCGGACGGTAGCACGCCCGACACACGTCAACCGTCCCATCCTTCATAATATGTCTCTGGTAGTTATTCGTCAAGATAACTTCGTCCATAATTGCACAGACGAAACCTTCAGTTTCCCCGAAATCGTCACCAAAACGTAGCCAGGATACGGACGCTAAGAAATCTACACCGGGCTCATGTAGAGCCCGATAGAAGCGCCCGTGAAGCTCCTTGCTTTGTCATACCTTCTTGCGGTCATCGGTAGTAAGTACTACAGGTTTGAGCCAGTTCTCTTTAGCCATGGAGAGCGGGGTGAGTCCCTTGTCCACAACAATCACATCACGGTCCATAAACTACTTCGGCTTTTAAAAAATAATCCCTGAAATTGCACACCTCGTGGTTGTGGAGGGCCTCCGCATTTAAAAAGCCTCGACCCCCGCACTTCCGCGGGATATACAGTCTCATCACCGATGATCGTGGGTGATGCATCCGGTTTGCAGTCAGCACTGTATGGGCCCTTCTATCCAGGGCTTCGAGTTCGGTCTGAGTCCATTTGAGTATGCTGAAAGAGTACATAAAAACTGGCATGACCCAACCGTTGAAGGCGTGCACCTTATTTCCGCCTGAAAGAAGACTAATGAATACCTTCTTCAGGCGAGAAAAGAAGTGCTTCTTCAACAATTGCTTCATATCAGCATCGTTGATGCCTAACTCTTCCGACATACCCAAATACTTATGACTGCACATTTGTCCATACCAAATTTCATCCTGATAGCGCTACTGAAAGTTTCGGTTACCTTCACTAGCTCCATCAGACGCAATTTGTTGGGGGCAAACAGTTTCAAATCATCCATGTAGAGAAGATAAGCTATGATCTGACAACCTCTCTTGAACCGATAGCCTAGACCTGAATCCTCCAGTAGTGTGCTTAGAGGATTCAGGGCTAAGCAGAACCAAAGTGGTTTCAAACTGCCGCCCTGAAATTTTCCCCGTTTAAACCATACAGGCTCATCATTCCCCTGTATCTGTTGAGACCCTGGATAACGAAGGAACGTCTGCCATACACGACTCAAGGAAGGTGCGTAGAGTTGCATCTGTCTCATACATCTCCAGCACCCTCATGAGCCATGTATGTGGCACCGAGTCGTAGGCCTTCTTATAATCTATCCAACATGGCATCAGATCCTGCGGGATCGACGAACCCTGTTGCCTAATGGCTACGTCTATGAGGAGTAGCTCCTTATTATTCATTAGATTAAAAAGTCAACAAGACAAGAGAGTTAAGTGACGTACACCCTATAATAAGAGTATTACATTGTATTTATAATGGAATAGCTCCATTACCCTCCAAGGCGACGGTATAGGTATACAAAGTATGGCGGTAACTTAAATTCAAATTAGATTATAAAAGATAGGCATGCTTACTAACAAACAAACTCTTTAATTTAGTTAAATCGAGAGGGTCATCAATCTGGAAAGTCTTAACACCGCAATTCAGAAAAATTACGTATTTGCACAAGGCCATCTATGGATGAATGGATAAAGCTTCTGCACAAAGCATGTGCATGGATGAATGAAAGTTGTATTCGTGAATTTTTTAGCGGCATTTTGCGTTTTTAGTAATTTTATATTATCTCCGAAACTATTTGACCAATTGACATACTGCAAAGGGTAAATCTTATCTCCTTGATATCCTTGTGATCATACAATAATTTATTTTGATAAGGATTCATATTTAAAATTTATATTGTCATCCAAACGTAAGCATGACAAAAAATACTTTTTTAAAACATAAAAGCGATATTAAAATATAAAAGATAGAAATATGGTGTCGTGGACTTTTGTGTAGAAAAAACTATTTAATTGCCATACATTGTTTTTGGTTATATGTGTACAACTGTTTAGGCAGCGCATGCAAATAATTCTGTTTTAAGAGGTATTTCTTTCCGACTTGCTAGACAAAAGTTGTGATAGCTCAGCTAAAATGCATGATGTAATCATAATTTATAACCTATAGTATTCACAAATAGGTAATGTAGCTTTCTACCAGTGAAAACATTTTTAGAATTGGATCATTTATTTATACATAAATACATGATCATGATTATGGAGGCGCCTAAGAGCGCCGTTAGTTACGTATCTTTCTGGCCCTTGATATTATTATTTTATTTTTTTATAGTTAGTTATAATTATGATTAATAATTTAATTAATTACATAGATAATTTCTCTGTATCTGAATCCCATGTTTGTGACGTTGAACACTGTAAACAATATCTCTCCTCCTATAGTAGTCCACTAACCATACTAACCCAAAATATTCGCAGTATTTTTAAGAATTTTGAAAAATTTTGCATTTTTCTACAACGTCTAGACATAATCTGTGACGTTATTGCCTTAACTGAATGTTGGCTTTCCAAACAATATAACATACCACTAGTCCCCGGATATAATATGTATAAAAGTAATATAAATTACAATGAGAACGATGGGGTGATAGTTTACGCAAGAAATCATCTCAATGTGTCTGTCGAAGAACCAAATATGCACGACTGTAACAGATTGTTAATTAAAATTGGTTCAGAATTAGCGATACTTGCCTTATATCGACCTCCCTCTTTTAGAAATATAAACAATTTCACAGACTCTCTAAACGGCGCCTTGCAGAACCTATCACCTTTAAAAAACACCATTTTAATAGGAGATATTAATATCAATATTCTTCCAGAAAGTACTGACGCACCCGATGAGGAATACCTTAACCTATGCGGTTTTCATGGTTTGCTTCCCGCTCACACGCTTCCCACACATCAAAGTGGCTCCTGTTTGGACCATATAATATTTAAGTCGAATTTCCCCGTACTTGCCCTTGTAACTAATTCAACAATAACCGATCACAGTGCTACCCTACTTATTTTAAATTGCAAATTACCAAAAATAGTCACTCGCACAATTTCGCGTTTAAATGTAAATAAACTTGAAGAAGACTTACGCAATATCGAATTTGACCCAGTTTATGATCGCACTGATCCGCAGTTTTGTATGTTGTACTTAATAAAAAATGTCCAACATGTAATTCAGAAGAACACTGTCATATCACGGCTAACAAACAAAAACTACAATATAAAACCATGGATCACGAGTGGACTCATTCGCTGTATAACAAATAGAGATAAACTGCATATGAAAGCTAAATCCAATTCAGATAATTTAATTTTGCAACTGTCGTATAAACGATATCGTAACTTTTGTAATGATCTTCTCAGAAAAGTAAAAAACAACTACGATAAAACTGCACTAGAAAAGGCGCGAGACACGTCCCGACGCGAAGCGCATGTCATTCGCCCTCTCGCGCCATAGCTTTACCCTTACTTCCGAGCGGTCGTAATAAAGTAGTTAGCTGATCCGCTGTGCTTCTCTTTCCCCTTCTAATGTTTTGCTGCCTACTTGTGCCGAACTGTACTTGTGTGTGTGGATTGTGGATCAATATAAACTATATAAAAGAAATCAGTGCCTTGTCATTTGGATTCCCACCACACCTACGGCGACGTGAGGCTCCTACAATTTCTTTGTTAATGTGGGAAAGTTCGGGGCCAATCACAATATTTAACAAGCACACCATTTACGTGTAGCACTATTTCATCATCCTTTGCATTGCTAGACACTGATGAGGCCGAGGTAGAAACGATAATTATGAGTTTGAAAGACGACTGTGCAGTTGACTGGGATAACATATCAAATAAAGTTATTATACAGTTCAGGCACATTTTGGTACCGCCATTAACTTATATTTTCCAAAACTGTTTATCTGCAGGTGTTTTACCCGAGTGCCTAAAAAAAGCTGTTGTTGTCCCCGTTTATAAATCAGGCAGTAAAGATCAAGTCACAAATTATAGGCCTATTTCGTTACTGCCTTCTATGTCTAAAATATTAGAAAAACATGTAAATAAAAGGCTTTACAAATACTTGGATGATAAACTAATTTTGTCTCAGCGGCAGTTCGGATTTAGGCCTAAAATGTCAACAGACGATGCGGTACACCATCTGACTAACTATCTAGCACAAGAACTTGATAATGGTAATTCCACACAGTAGGAATCTTTCTGGACCGCGCCAAAGCTTTTGACACGGTTTCTATTCCTATTCTGTTACACAAGCTTGAAACCATAGGTATCAGAGGCATTTGGCTGAAACTATTTAAGAGTTATCTAGAAGATCGTACCCAATGTGTAAGGATTGGAGATGTTCTCAGCGAGGATAAAAAAAAACACATCCGTTGGAGTTCCCCAAGGAAGTATTTTAGGGCCTACACTATTTTTGATATACATAAACGATCTTTGTAATCTAAATCTAGATCATGGTCAAATTGTTTCTTATGCTGACGACACTGCCCTTCTATTTTCGGCTGACTCAGAAAAAAATGTCTACAAGGTGGCGCGACACGGATTCAATATTGTTAATTAATGGCTTCAACATAATTCACTAACACTAAATGCAGACAAGAATTATATTAAGTTTTCGATGCGCAAGCAAACATCAATTGGCACTACCTCGACATTATATGCTCATTATTGCACAATTCCCACAAATAACCAATGTGTTTGTCCTAACATTAAAATTGCAAATACAACAAAATATCTTAGTGTTATAATAGATGAAACACTTTCGTTCAAGCAACATATAGAAGCTTTAAATAATAGAATTCGCAAGTTGATATTTGTTTTTAAAAAGTTACGGTATATTGCTGAACCAAAAATAGTTAAACAAGTTTACTTTGTATGTCAATCGATTTTAACTTACTGTATTACCACATGGGGTGGAGCGGGTAAAACATTGTTACTAACCATCGAGAGAGCTCAGAGGGCGATTCTCAAAGTGTCTACTTTCCGCCCTTTCCTTTTTCCTACTAGCCTCCTGTACAAATCTTGTGAAGTATTAACAGTTCGACAGCTATTTATTATGGGCATTGTATTAAAACAACACAAAGCTCTACCCTACAGCACTGGATATACTAATAAAAGACATAAAGATATAGTTTGTCCACAAAATTCTACAAAACATGCTTTTATAGCCAAATATTACCTGTACCTCGGACCTCTCCTATATAATAGACTAAACGCGAAAGCAAACATTAATTCACATTCAATTTCATTAAAACATTTATTCTCTGAACTATACAAATTATAAGAGAATCCTCAAGGTGGCTCTCCAAAGTATGGCTTACGAAGAAACAGAGAATTTACTAACTGTGTTAAAGTAAATATAGGTATACAAATATTTATCAAATTTAGAAACTAGGAGTTATGCTACTCAACATATAATTATTTTTCTATTGTCAACTTTTGATTATTCATTAATTTTTAAAGACTATTTTAGCTCTTTTCGCCTGAAACACAGGATTACCTAGTTCAGGCATGTACCTAAGTCTTAGGAATATAATTTACATTTAAGCAAAACTGTACTAATTTTCATGCCTTAAATTTTTTGAATAAATATATTGTATTATATCATTAACTCCGGAGATTACCTCCTACATAAGTACATACATACAAACAAACAAATTTTACCTCTTTATAATATTAGTATAGATTAGTATTCTATATTGACATTTGTATTGTATATTAACATTAGTATTGTATATTGTCATCTCTATTGTATATTAACATTAGTATTGTATATTGCCATCTGTATTGTATATTAACATTAGTATTGTATATTGCCATCTCTATTGTATATTAACATTAGTATTGTATATTGATATCTGTATTGCATATTGGTATTAGTATTGTATGTTGAAATAGTCTTATTTTGTTTTTTCAGTCTACGTGTTGACATAATCTATTGACATTTTTTTTTTCATTTTATTTTCTTTTTAATGTTTTCTCTTTTATTGACGTTGATTTCATTCTTTTTTAATTCATTTGTATTATGAAGAACATGATGGAGATCGATGTAAGACGGGCTCTTATACTACACGAGTGTTTATTTAACTTACTTGTAAGTCAAAGACTTGATTGCGAAAATGTGGCACCTTAGAGTCCTCAGTGCCGGCGGCGGCGGCCTGAGTGCGATCAATAATGTACGAGCAATTCGTCTGTACGTGTGTCCACTCGCTTTGAGGCAGTCGCCGGCTCATTAATATGTACGGCAGGAGAGACGGGATTATTTGGATGTTATGTGAGACGAGTAGGTAATGAAAGTGATGTAAATGTCAACAAAACATCGGAAAAGTCCATTTCGGTTCGGGAATCGAACCTTTTTCGATTGAGTCGGATGTTTCGTTCGGTGTATGGTATTATGCCAAACGTTAGCAGTAGAAATTAAAATATAAGTTTCAGGTGGTGTTGAACTTTTCGCTCATTTTCACACTTTACACAATAGCGAACCGGGCATTACCATTGGATATTAATAGGTTCATTTTAAAACTTCATAGGTAGGTAGTCTTTAGCTTTTAAGTTGTCAAGTAACGTAATTAGGTAAACGCTATCGAATAACTCCAAAAATGGGGTAAAATAAACAAACAGTAGTTTTCATATTCATCGATACGGCGAAGCTTTGGAAATCCACATCTGTTGTAGACAGAGTGTACGATGCTATACCTCTCCAGTTTCAGAGAAATAATTATTCAAAATAATGCTATTAAATAAACTTCAAAGAGGAAAACTCAAACATTTAACAAAACCATATTATTCAAAATGTATTGGCCTTTCAGTAACTCACTGCTTATTCACTCTTATTGAGTTTAACATTTTGTTGTGAAATATTAAGGGCTATACCTTCTGATGTCGGAATCCGTTTGTCAGTCGTCACTGACTGCTCTACAGAGTACGCCTGTCATTTGTGTATTTATTTATCTTGCTTTACCGATTGTTAAAAGTAGTGATTGTGACATAGTATTGAATAAAGAGAAACTAGAATTCGTCGATAAAACTGTTTTCCTGGGGATAACGCTCGACTCAAGGATGCAATGGGGTCCTCATATAACATCTCTTGCAAGACGGCTAAGTTCAGCAGCATATGCTGTAAGAACAATCCATCAATTTACTAATGTAGATACCGCGAGGCTGGTCTATTTCAGTTATTTTCATAGTATCATGTCTTACGGTATTTTACTATGGGGACGGGCTGCAGATATCGAGTCTATTTTTATTCTGCAGAAAAGAGCCATCAGAGCAATATATGACCTATGCAGGCGCGATTCTCTAAGGGAGCTGTTTAAAAATATTAATATCATGACGGTACCTTGTCAATATATCTATGAAAACATCATGTACGTAAGGAAAAATTTAAATCTTTTCAGTAAAAGAGGTGACAGACACACCTATAGAACCAGAAATAGGGACCAATTAGTTCAACCAGGTTTCAGACTGGCTAAAGTAGACTCTTCCTTCATGGGGTACTGTTTAAAATGTTACAATAAAAAACCTCCCCACATACTCCAACTCAATGAAACGAAATTCAAATCTTGCATAAAACGCACACTATGCAGCCAAGCATATTATAAGTTGAGGGATTACATCGCTGACAAAAATGCTTGGCTAAACGCTGGTCCTGCTCCACAGGACGCATAAATAAATTGATTAGCATTTGAAAATACTTCACACACGCCTACCCTACCTACATACTGTTGGAGCTGCTGAAGATTCTAAAATACTATGTTTGCACTATATAAATTCAATCTCCTAGTATTGTATAATTGCATAGAACGTATGTGAGTACAATGTTACATACTATAAAGCTACCATTTACTGGGTACGTCTTTCATTGACCTGAATGTGCCTTGGCGGATGAGAGTATGTCATGCTCACTCTAATGTCTCGCTGATGGTGGCACATGTGTTGGATCATTTAGCTCCCTTCAAACTGGTTGAGCTAAATGGTGCTAATCTATGCGTCATGTTCGTGAACGGGCGCCGTCAACTGGTCAACTCTTTGCTGCCATGGCTTATTATTATTTTTTTTTTCTTTAACGTTCTGCATCGTTATCACATGCATAATTTTGAACATGAATGATGTAACCAATACTTTGTAACAATATTATTTTGATTTAAAAGAGTGTCCATGGAGTTTCTTGCCCGTTCTTCTCCATAGGTACCTACTACGCTTTGGAATGGGCAACTAGCTACATCTTTTTGACTGACCGACCTTGACAGTTCAAAAGTGCCTGTGATTGGTATAATTGAAATAATTTCGGTCTTATTACAAAAAAATGCTTAAGTACTGGTTTAAACCACGACTAAAAAGTCTAGGATTGTGACGGTATTAAGATTAGTACCAGGATCAAAATGTGTCCTGATTACAAAACGAAGACTATCTGAGGATCTGTTAGTACCAAAGAAGATCCATGGTTCAAATAATATCCACAGATAAGAAACAAAAATGGCATTCTTTCATTCGTTCGTAGAGGCTTTATTTGAAACAACGTTATGTTTATCTAAATATTGATTTTATAATAACACTTGAAATAATTTCATCAATACAAAAATATGTCATAATTAGTTCTTTGTTTAGATTACAATATAATGAGCAAGAACAACTTGTACTTTTGACGCGCTGTTTATAATCAAGTTGTCATATTGTTTAACACCTCTAACGTGAAATGGAATGAATTACATTCGGCGACAGCCCGCGTCATTTGAAGCGAATGTTTATCTTTTGATTATAATATAAATAATGCACTTCTTATTTTTATTCATTATTCTTAGTAGTTAGTTGGTTTGTTCGTAAGTTGTTATGTGGTAAATCGTGAGCTAGCTACAAAATGGAACAACAAAAGAAAAAAATGGGTAAAAACTGGAGTTCTGAAGAAAAAGTTAGTAAAACATAATTTTTTAATTATTATTAGGTAAACAATGCTTTGTTTCATCTTATTTATACTACCAAACGCGGATGTTCTTATTATTATAGGAAATATTACGTGGGCTTATTGCTCAATCAGCACACATTATAGAAGATAAGTGCACGAAAACGTCAGTAAATATGCAGAAACTAAAGAGTGGACGAATTGCTATTATTATGTGTACAAGTACGTTATTTACGTGATATTAATCAGGGTATTTATTATTTTTAGATTAAATGAGATAACGGCTAAATGTCGATCAGATGGAGAATTACAGTTGGCTTGGAAAATGATGAAGTTGTCCGCTAAATCCAACTTATCTACCCATAGGACGCAACAATCAAAGGCAGGCGGTGATGACAAACCACCATCACCTTCTCCTGAGGACTTAGAAGTAATGGCGATTGCTCCTCACGACTTTGTTATTGAAGTTAATGAGTACGATTGTGATGCATTGATTAATAAAACTTCTTAAACATATCAGACCATATAACATTTATTGATTTTATATTATTTATGTGGGAAGTGCTCTATTATCTGCTTTTAGAGCATAAAATTTACAATCCAACATCTTCAACATATTCGGTACATCCGTGATAAAATGTCCGCTACCTTTTTACAAGTTTTGCTGACAACTGGTTGAGACACACCATGTAAATCAGCTGTATCGTCTTGAGTCTACAAATAAAACAATAATATTAGTATATTATTTGGATTTTGTCTAATGTTATGTTAGCATTGACCAAGGGTACTTACTTAGCGTGCCTAGTTACGTAATGTGCAAACCCCTTGCACTTCAGGACTCAATGGGCATCCGCGAGGGTTGTGGGATTCACGTAAAACATCCACAATTTTTTCCCCAAAACGTTTTGTGAACGTATACTTATATTTAAAATCTTCGTCACTCAATTCAAAAGGATTTACACAATGACGATGTCTGTAAGATCGCCGAGATGTCTCCAGCATGTCCAAATCTTCCAAATCCATCAAGTCAATCATATCAATATCCATTTTTTACGATTTGTAAATAAAAAGACACAACGCTAACCTCAAATAAATTAGTACCGATGTCAAATCCGTGGTTAAACTAGGGGTCTCAGCGGACTAACTTTAGTACCATATATAGTTCAAGAACTAGTGATAAACTTCATTTTATAATAACGTTTTATTTAGTCATGGTTTAAACCTAGTAACAATCCCAGTAATAAATTTAGATCGTGTTTTGGAATAAGACGTTGAGAGTCCCGGATCCCGGAGCCGACGAAGGTGTCCAATATACTTCTGGATGAACGTAGAATGTCGAACCCAAGATCCTCAATTCAAATTATGCTGAAGGCCGGTTTCCAATGTTGAAAACCGGACTACGGTAACCAACGGGTTCTTACAGAAACCGTATTAAAATTAATAAAAAATATTATAAGGGATAAAAAAAAACCGTCCCGCCTGCGCTATCGCTAGACGGACTCCAACAGCCGCACAGTTGTCTCTGCAAGAGGCTTCGAGCGGGCTCGAGGAACGGGTCTCGCGTCCAGGCCCCAGACGCACCTCTAGATCCTGGCGGCGAGACGAATCTCTTGAGGTGCGTCTCCTGGAATTGACAATACGGAGACCTAATAATATAAGGGGAACTAATTTACTTTCCTTGAGGTGACCGAGCTTTCAAATCTAGATGGCTAAAACATTAGCCGGTTAACATGGCCTTCAAATAGGAATAAGAATTACCCACGTGGCGTTCATCAACTCCACAACAAGGGCTTGTTGCCTTGAACAATAATTTAATACCGAAGTTAACACTGAGGAATCTAGGGTAAAACACTCACGGTTGATTTAAGGAGCAAGCACTTGACTGCAAAATCCTCGGCTGGCTGGAAAGTTGTCTGCGTATGCGCAATTTGGAATCCTGTAATAAATATCCATGGATCACGACCATATCCTTTTAACTACCAGGGAAGGGCTCACGGACCACTTCCTAACACCATTACAACAAAATCCTTACCTTTTTAAAACATTGAATAAGATTTGTATTATCACTCAAGCATGTTTAATGGCCAATAGACGCCATCACGGTTCAATAACTCTGTCATGGATCACAAACCGGAACTAGACGGAGCATTCCGAAAATCTCCCCTATTTCAAGGTAAAATGATTAGAGGATAAATAATAATAATATAATAAATAATAAATCGTTTATTTCTCACCACAAACCAAGTAAAGAACAAAAATAAATGATACATATAATTATGCTAATAAGTTACAACTTAGGTTGTGGATCGCTATATAAACACTACACCAAGACACTTAATTCTTGAAAATCACTAACAACTATCCAACGTGACGTTTAAATGCTGAAACAATAAGAATCTTCATGATCCAGACCAACAAACAAATTATTTGTGATTTCCAACATCGAAATTTGTCCTGATTGGGGTAATTCTCCCAGAATATTCATTCGGCAAATTTAGAATATACAACCTTGCCACACTATGTCAAAGACACAAGACATGCACAGGTTAAAATTAGATTTATTTGACAACGAAGTTTCTAGAAAGAAGTCTATATAGGAAAAGTAATTACACTTCCGTATTCGGTTATTCAGTTTATTATGATTTTTTACTGAAAGCTGAAAATGATTAGGGATTGCTCCATACGATATTATTTCGATGGTTAGCAATGAATATGTTAAAATATCGATTAAACTACAACTGTGAATCGGCGACCACCAGATGTCGCCTTCAACTATATTAAACTACAACTGTGAATCGGCGACCACCAGATGTCGCCTTCAACTATATTAAACTACAACTGTGAATCGGCGACCACCAGATGTCGCCTTCAACTATATTAAACTACAACTGTGAATCGGCGACCACCAGATGTCGCCTTCAACTATATTAAACTACAACTGTGAATCGGCGACCACCAGATGTCGCCTTCAACTATATTAATATCGATTAAACTACAACTGTGAATCGGCGACCACCAGATGTCGCCTTCAACTATATTAATCTATATGCCTTTAACTATCAGAAGCTGACGTTCGACTGAATGACATCTGGAATGTAAACAATCACTTGATTACAATATTTGATCTAATTTATTGTGCAAACCTGTTTAATAGGTTTAGAAAAGTGATTTATTGTTAGAAAGTTTTAACTAAATATTCCAGTGACGAAATACATACAGTCGAAGGAATGAGTCCTTCAATCAAATGCAGGTCAAAGTCAATTGTACAAACCACAATGAAATATATTACTCGGAAACATCATAATGTTACTTATGTTTTCAGGTAAATGCTACTTTACTTATTAGTAACGACGCTGTTTTATACCAACCCGCGGTAGGTACAAAAAAACAACGTAACAGTATGTATGTATGTACGGTCGCTATCATTAATGCAGAATCCCCTTAAGGAAATAAGGACTGTATTGGATCGCGCGGTAAAGGCCGTACCTACGTCTGTGTGCATAAAGTGATGTATCAACACAGAACACTCACCTCATAATTCGCACACTGGCTGGCGTCGAACGAAACAAAAAACATACCGTCGCTTTTGCACACAGGCTACGTAATTACGTATGACCTTGGTTGGTTCATACCATTGCTAAAATTGAAATCATTACATACATCAAGTACCGATAGCTGGTAGTCTTACGTATTGGATTATTGATGGCATAGGTCTGGGTTCCAATCTCGAGTTGGGACTCTTATTTTTCTTTTCCAACAATAATCTTTATCGGTTATTTTGTTATTCGTTTTTTATATATAAACAAGAATCATAATGGAACAATTATTTTATTTTCATTATTATATTGCAATTGTAATACGGGGTTAAAATAAAAATGTTTTATAAGTGATTTCAAAATGTTTATTCGTTATAATTTTATAAACTTCTAGTCAAAACAGTTTATTTTCTCATAAAGAACAATTTATTGAAGTAAAGCAGGTAATCAGTGAACTACGACCCTTTGACTGAAAATATTGTATCTTAGTAAGACAATAATATTGTGCGTAACTACTAATATATGTGGGTACTCTAAGAAATCACAACTTGCAAATCTACCCACGTAAATAAAAAAAGTTTGAACTCCTTGTCACACACGCGTTCACAGCAATACAATAATGACCGCGACCGTACAGCAAAATATTTCATATTATAGTCTAGTTATTTTATAGTCTTTCTTCTTTCTTTCGTTGTTCCTGAGCAGTTTCAAGATAGCTTGCTTGTGGATCGCATCGGAGATCAACGTATTCTCGTTTTTGCTCACCATATAACATGAGGGAAATTGTTGCACATTCAAAGAGATTCTTCTGTGACGGAACGTTTAAAACACGCGTTAGAAACTTTCATCAACTATTCACAATTCATGTCGATATTGGGAGTACGAAACATCATACGAACATTACGAGTATTCCAACTATTTATGCTCTGCTGCCCAATAGAACAGTTAGAAACTTACAAAACAGAATTGTACGCTCTTTTCAGCTTTTTCATGAAATCGCATTGTTCATTAATTCAATGAACGAGACGATTATTAACCTGACTGTACGCTTTTTTTTGCAAAAAAAAAAACTGGGTGTGTCCAGTTGGCGATAACATAAAAGTGATTTAATTTAAGTTTCACTATGTGGACACGCGTAAAAATCTTGGCGTGTCCAGATGACGAAATAGTAAGTGATACTAATTTTGAGTTTAGTGTGTCCAGACTCTCGTGTCGAGTTGGTGATAACCCAGACTTTTTGGGAGAAGTTCCAGTACTTGCGAAGTCTCTAATAGATAAACCATAGCTATTTATTTTCTTTCACACAAAAGTCACTTCCTGAGTACCCGAATAAACATAAACAACTGAACGCTGAACATAAGAAGTACATTATTTATTTATAAGTATTTCATCATCGATTACCTTAATAATAGAAGTATTCAAAACTGAATACGTAATAAGAAGGAAAGGAGTTCTGGGAATTATTGAGTTGAATTATAAAAAGCATTATCGTGTGCTTTATACCAGCTACTCAATTACCTTCTAACTCTAAATGTGAATAGCGTAAAGCTAATTTATTAGTAGTTCTAGCTGTTTCAGCCATGTAACCTGAGTAAGAATGAACGTGACATATTTAGTATAGTATCACAGTCGTGACATAACTACATGTATACAGCATTCCACATTGCGTGCTGGTGTCGACATCATACACATATTTACCACAAAACATCGAGAAATTGTTTCAAACTAATGTCCGATTGTCACAAGTGAACCTGCCTACTAAGTGGGAGCCTCCAAGGTTCGATTCCCAAACTGAACAATATGCTTAGGTGTGGCGATAAATGGAAAGGAGACCATTCATATTGGGCCCAAAATCGAAAGTAAAAAAAAAGATTGTAATCTGTTTGGGTCATCATTTTAAACATTTGGTACTATGGCACCAAAACTATGGAACCATTATTGTAGCGGCTTTCGATTTTAGGCTCAACTTTGTATGAAACCTGAATGGTCTCCTTTGAGAATGCTCAAGGTCAATTCCAATTGAATACCAGCATCACCGAACTGCTCTGTAAAGTACATTACATCTCTATACAAAGGTTGCTGTCAGGGAATAAAAACAAGATAATATATCCAAACTAAAAATGAGCCAATAATGAAAATAACAGCTAACTGTATTATTATACCCGGCCCGAAAATACAGCGACACAACAATAAAGCGCTCCGTAAAGCGCGCACCAAAGTGACGGCTCACTAAACACACGGCATTACGAACGTACGCAATGAACCGCACGCAGGCGAAGAGGGACAACCCGCGTACTACGCGGAATAAATACGCGCGGTACGGTTAATACGCGTAAGGTTTATGCCTCAAGATGAATGTTGCGCTCAAACGATGTTACACGTCGCGTGCTTTAGTTTATAGTCAAGCTATTTAAACGCAGATTAATGAATCTCATCCACCGCGTAACAGGAGAGGCAAACTATCACACGACCTCAGATACCCCAATTAGAATATAATATAAGCATTGTGTAAGCACCTGGGGTCGGCGACCCGAGGACCCTCGGAAGTATCTGGTGAAAGGAGTTTGTGTGCCACAATTATTATGACTATAATACACCTATGAGTCGCCTACTAATGTGAGAAATATAGCTATTTTTATGGTGTGACGTCGAAACACGTGTTATTTTTCGTTTTCCAATTGTTTCTCAATCGACCGAAGCGCAACTGCAATTTTGTTTTTCACAAGTATTTGTAACGTAATTTTATGTCATTGTTTCCTCGCAACTTCGCAAGCGAGTTGATAACGTTGTTTCATACGTGTGAGCTTTGCCCACTTGCATCAAAATGTACTGTTCTATGGTTCTCTCTCAGTATCAGGAAAGTGGTTGTTACATTAGTAGTGCACACTACATGCTACTCATGTAAAATCAACGTCAGGAGTTAAAGAAGTCTATAAATGTTGTAGATACAAATGTGGAACAAGAAAGTGGTTATCGATGCACCTAACTAACCCTAACCTCGGCCGCCGCCGCGTCGCTCACCTCGCCCGCAGTCTCCGTCGCGGCGCCGCCTCCGCCGCCGCCGGCACATCGCCACAAATGTGATTTGCACACGACACAGCCCGCGGCCGGCGCGGAAACCTGATCAATTCGTGGCTCCGAATATTTGCTACAAATACATTATATTATGTTGTATTAAGTCTTTCTATCAATGCATTTCCGCACCCTAATTGCGTAACACACGATCAATCAGAATCTGAATCATTTTGAAGCAAATTGCTAATCCATTGCTTCATAAGTTCGAACAATTTGTCTGATCAACACGTAAATAACGCAATGAATGTTGTTGAACTGTCAAAATGAAACCGATTACCGCCACCACTAGACCAACGTACTCGCCACCACTAGACCAACGTACTCGCCACCACTAGACCAACGTACTCGCCACCACTAGACCAACGTACTCGCCACCACTGGACCAACGTACTCGCCACCACTAGACCAACGTACTCGCCACCACTAGACCAACGTACTCGCCACCACTAGACCAACGTACTCGCCACCACTAGACCAACGTACTCGCCACCACTAGACCAACGTACTCGCCACCACTGGACCAACGTACTCGCCACCACTAGACCAACGTACTCGCCACCACTGGACCAACGTACTCGCCACCACTAGACCAACGTACTCGCCACTCGCTCTACTTAGGAGATGCAACAAAGGTCAAATGGCCGCAACAATTAGCTTCCTTCGTCACCCTACTACTTCTGTTCTAGGTACCAGTAAAGCAATATCATCTATACTCTAGTTCTGGAACTTTAGCAGAATTACAAATTTCATCAAACCTAAACACTAAACAGTCTATTGAGTGTCGCTCCTAACAGCAAACTACTATACACCTACGTACCCTGATGATTTTTGTTTTTTTTTTTTTCCTTTGACATTGATTTAGATTCTGTAATTACTTGGGGTCACACCCGGACTTATTACTCCTTATTTATTTATGAAAACCGTCTACTTTTGGAATGTTAGTGAATATGTGAGCACCATGTATCTATCACATAGTTAATCTATATGTAATGGTTTCATTTATCCATTTTAATTCTTTTACCTATTGTGGTATAGTAATTTTATTTTTTGGTGCATCGTTTTCACATATAATTATATAAATAATATATGCAAAATATTGTAAAACATTTTAAAAGAGTAACGGTGGAGTTTCTTGCCCATTCTTCTCCATAGGAAAACTACCTTTTGGAAGGGGCGACTAGAATCAATTTTATTTTTGACGTTCAAAAGTGCCTTTTATGTGCCTATTTGAAATAAATGATTTGACTTTGACTTTGATAGGATCTGAAGTGCTGCTCCGCCAAGTCAGCCGATGGTGTTCACGCTGATATAGTTCTAGTAACAGGTAACAAGTTCACTGTCTCACACAACGGTTTATAAACAACCTTTCACTGAGTGAGTTCAATACATACCTAATCCAATTAAAAATGAAGGTACAGTAGCACCACACTTACTCAGCCGCTATTACGGTACATCAAGTTTTCATGAAAAAGGTCGACTTTGTTCATACCTGAGGTCCCAGGACGAACGCGCCAAGTAAATTTAACGTAAATATACGATATACGTATATGTACGATTATGAATCGAAAATACAACTATCGTAAAGGATTTTAGTGTTTTATCCGGCAAGCACAATTTTATAAGTATCACCCTTAGTCATGAATAGTCTCAAAACTAAAATTGACACTAGGTATGTGCGAAACGACCATTTTCAATTTTGAAATCGTTTCACTATACGCGACGCGTACTCCGCCCGTTCGTGCTGGGCCCACAGTGTGACGGTCGCTTTCTAAGCTCGAGGTACTGTGCACTGAGTTGTGTGACGTGACACTTCCTCAAAGGGTCCCATGTGCCGGGAATTGTTTCTACCGCTACTTCCCTGTTCCGATGTGATCGAGTTTGATCATTATCTCCGCAAAGTGTAATGAGACGAGTTGAGACACGCGTGACGTCCACGCACAAGTGTTCCACGTTCAGGCTTGTCTTACAGACAGGCGGGAGGTATAACTCCCACGTACAAATTGTATGTGATGTTGAGAAACAGTTACAGGCTAATGTTTTCAGTCGATTTTATTTATTCATAAAATAATTCAGTGAACGCCAGGAAAATACAGATTATAAAGAATAAAACTAGTTTTTACAAGCTTTTATTTAACTTGCGATGTATGTACGAGTATGTATGTATGTTTGTTCGGGTGGACTCTTGCAACTCAATTTTGAAGCAGATATCTTCAACCGATTGAGCTGAAATCTTGCATGTATTTGTAAATCGGATGACAATGTAAAATTATTATGACATGAAGCTGATCTGATGATGGAACCGGAAGGTGGCCATAGGAACTCGGTAGTTAAACGACACAATCCAATCTAGTTTGGACTCGTTTGATCCGCCTGGACGAGTAGTTTGGTGCTAGATGGTAACTAGAATTTGATGATGGAGCTGGAAGATGGGCATAGGAACTCGGTAATTAAACGACATAACCCCATCGAGTTTGGGCTCGTTTGATTCGTCTTAACAAATACTTTGGTGCTACATGGTAACCAGGGACTAAAGATGAACAGGTAGCTTAAGTGCAGTAAACGCATATAACGGAAAAACACTGCTACGCGCTACGAACTACGCCGTAGTCAATCTCGCATCAAAAATACTAAAAGTTAATAAAATTAAAAGAAAAAAAAAACTTAAAAAAAACCGGCTTTTATTACTTATTAATAAAAAGGACTAAAAGGTTAAAAATAATTTAAACCTGATAAGAAATAAATAAAAGCGTGTTACAGTTCTTGAATGTTCCCTCAAAATGTAACACGCTTTTATTTATTTCTTATCAGGTTTAAATTATTTTTAACTTTTTAGTCCGTTTTTATTGATAAGTAATAAAAGCTTGTTTTTAAACAGTTTTTTTTTTTTCTTAATTTTTTTTTAATTAGCCTATACTGTCCCACTGGTGGACAAGCCCTATACTGTCCCACTGGTGGACAAGCCCTATACTGTCCCACTGGTGGACAAGCCCTCCAGCTACTTTTTTCTCGCTCAAAAAAAGAGATTGCTAGATCTTAGGTTTGAAGTACTTCTTAGCTCACTTGGCCGTTTATGTTGCTTTAGTTGATTGGCATAAAATTAGAACCAATCACATCCTACTAATATTATAAACGCGAAAGTTTGTAAGGATGGATGGATGGATGGATCTTTCATGCCAAAACGACTGAACGGAACGAAATGAAAAAAAAAATTGGCACACAGATAGTTTATAACCAGGATTAACAATTTTATCCCGATCTTCCCGCGGGATCGAAACTTATGCGGCGATACCGCGGGCTGCAGCTAGTAATAGTAAAGCCACCCGACCGTGACTAACAATCTTTCTAAAATATCTGCTAAAATAATATCTCATCTCCTGAGTTACGCTCCGCAAGTGTCAGCTCAAGTTTAACCGACACCTTAAAACTCTGAGCTGAAGTGTGAACTTGTCCAACATGTCATAAGATAAACAAACAAAGTCCGCCGCCATCTTAGGCTTCATGTCTACGCGTGCTACTCTTACTTCTCTTTTATTGGAAGTTTGAAGAAGCCAACTAGCTTGACGACAAACATTGGAAAGTGCCTCACTTCATACTTACTGCATCAACTGCACGACAGGTAGGTTTCACGGTAAATGTATGCTACGCTTTGTGTTTGCCCCCCCCCCCCCCCCCCCTTGTTTCTGTTGGCAGTTGCGTGACGCACTATCAGTAGCAATAGCATTCATTTTGGCAGTTCAACAACATTTATTGCGTTATTTACGTTGTTGGACAGACACATATTACGAAAATATAAAGCAATGGATTAGCAATATCATTAAAATGATTCATATTGAGATTGATAGTGTGTGACGCAGTTAGGATGCAGCCGGTCGATTCTGTACAAATCTCACCGTGAAAACTCAAGTGAAGTGAGCTTGATGTGAGTTGTCAGTAGTGTCAATCCCTAGCATTATTTGGAATGACAGCTCACTCCACGCTCACTTCACCTAAGTTTTCACGGTGAGATGGTTACAGAATCGCACTGCTGGTCTGTAAGTTTTCTGCAATCAATCAAAAACCTTAAAAACCGGCCAAATGCGTGTCGGACCACGCACAAGGAAGGGTTCCGTAGTTGGAATGAATTTATCCCAAGAACAAACTTAACATTGTAGTTGAAAATCATGTTCTCCCATACATTGCAGCTGCAAATGTAAGTTGGTCGACTATTACTCGTAAACTTGTAAAGCCTACTTAGCTGCGATAGTTTTCCTTTTAACTTCATTATATATAACATGTCCCGGAATTAACGCACACCACCAAACACCCCAATTAGAATATGGAAAATAATAAAGCTTCCGAAAAACAAATTAACTTCCAGCGATCTGTGGTTGACTGTAATACTAACTAAGCTGTGTTAAAATGAATTACCGAAAAGTTAATACAAAATTAACCGACAAAAAATGTTGTATTTAACAAACAAACATGAAGCTTATTCAAATTATAATTCTACGAAAAATATTCTATACTTTCAAATAATAAACTAAATTTCCAAAAAAATACAAAATTTCCGAAAAAAATACTAAGTTTCCGAAAACTTATAGTTTAGTGAAATTTGCAACGTACCTAACACGCATATATCTTCTTTAAATCGAAAGAGCTAGGTTAGGTTAAGTTAGAACTGTGGGCACATAATGCACGAGCCGAGCGAGCGAAGCGAGCGGTGCCGCGGTGGCGGCCGGCGAGTGCCAGAAACATATTTTTGAATGTAAAACCAAACCACACAGCCACAGCGCCACAGTTATGTAATGTGTAAGATTGATTCTAAATTTATAATATAAAATAGGTAACTTACGATAAAAATGATGACCTGTAGATTTCGGTAAAACGCAATTTAGGCTGGTGGAAAAATATAACGTCAGCAAATAGACCTATCCAACGATACCCCACGCCATGGGGTAGACAACAAAAACTATTTTTTTTTTCAAGTTTTTTTTTACCACTTTGGCTGCGTGATTGCGTGATTAATTTTAAGTACATATATCAATGCCAAATTATAGCTTTTTCTAGTACTACGAGTCTCTCCCGATCGATTCTGTAAAAATCTCACCGTGAAAACACTCCACGCTCACTTCACCTAAGTTTTCACGGTGAGATGGTTACAGAATCGCATTGCTGACCTAACATGCGGACGGACGGACAGACAGACATGGCGAAACTATAAGGGTTCCTTGTTGACCATAGAACCCTAAAAAAGGGTCAACTAAATATTTTTGTTTTTAATTCGATGAAACACAATTCTTGTCAATATCAGGACGTCATTAAGTGTGCAGTGCCTAGTCATGATACGCGTCGAACCACATTACAGCGAACCAACACGTCGCAATTATGGCTGTACCAGACATCCCACATTTATTCACGTCTAGCTAGTGGCCGAGCAGCGATCAATACACGTCTCGAATACTTTCGCGAACATCGCCACCTATTGAGTGATCACATAAAAATGTGCACCGTCCTTTATCTCCTCCGATCGACACCGTGATTATTTCTATCCCCTTTGATGTTATTAGTTCTCAACAGCCAATATCGCCGACTTGCAATAACGTGTTATAGCTGAAATCGTCGCATTATGAGTTGACTCTTCCGTCCGTTCCCGTGTCACCCGCTGTGCTCCATAAAACGTAATCTGGCGTGTTCTCGCGTCGTAAAGGCGTCCGTCGGCGGTCGTGGGGCGGTCACCTCAGCCACCGTGTCTTTCTCGCAATAAGCGGCCGTTGTCGAACCACGTCGACGTCGGACGCAATCCACCGCACGCTATAAACATTTATTTCACGATAACCTCTTATCGCTGCTCTTTAATGTTATCGTTTGGCTTTCCAATATAAATCAACACTTGCTTTGACATTTAGGTTCGCTCTTGTTTTTTGGAAAAGTAGGGATATCACCCGCATAAAAAGTATCCTATGTGTTAATCCTGGTTATAAACTATCTGTGTGCCAAATTTCATCCAAATCCGTTCAGTACATCTATCCATCCATCCATCCATACAAACTTTCGCATTTATAATATAAGTAGGATTTGAAAAGAAGACAGCACACATTAGCTTTCTCGTGTTTTAAACACAGTTATTTTAAACATGGGTAGTATGGTACGTCTCTTTAAACATGGGTAGTATGGTACGTCTCTTCCCAAGAAAAACAACAAAGATTACAACCGAATAATGCTTTCAGGACTACGAGTACATTACAAGCCCAAACGGATTTTCCCGTCTTTCGTTTTAGGCCGACATTCACAACTGAATGTTAAATAAACAGCTTGTTATGTTCATCCCATATCAGAGCTGTTTGTTAGAACACTACACCGCATTCAGACCTTTCATTTTAGTGAGCGTACTATTTTTTTTATTACTTGTTACTCCGGGCGGAGGTTATTTGCTAAAAATGTTGGCGTGCTTCGAACGAGCAAACTACGGCTAACAAAACAATCATAATGAAATATTCTTGAAATAACACAGATTTGTTACAATACAACGGAACTGGAGCAAATGAGACAGCCTACGAGACGGGTATGTGGAGTCAGATGTGCCGACTGATGTACAAACAAACACGGCGCCTATTCGTATGTGTAACTGACGTCAATAGCACAATGTTGCTCGTCCACTTGGCTCTGCTAAACGTCGTGGCATGCTTGGACGTGCAGGTGGAGGGCGAGCTGGCCTTCAACCTGCGGGTCCCCAACAGGCCCAGTGGCAGCGGACAGCCGTTCCGTATGGATTGGGACGCGGGCCGCCAGGGCACCCAGGTATTCAGGATGAACCAGATGCGGAATAACGTGACGGTGGCGCCGCAGATGGAGTGCGTCTACCAGTACCCTCAAAAGAAACAAGTGGACGCTCTGCTCAGCAACATGATGAACGAACTGACCAAGGTGAGACGTTGTTTCGCATACTCTCATTAGGGTGAAGTTAGCGACGACGTCATTAAAAGTTCTATGTAAAGCTCTGTACTTTTTTCTTTGATATCGTGGTGGGACTTCCACTCTCCTGAACTCTAGGTCTGTGCTGGTAGGGATTACTTTGCCGAAACAGGTCTAGGGTGAGGAGCCTGACCAAGAGAGATACATAAACCCGCAGGGCAGAATGTGGCGAGCTGTTGGGCAGCAGCGACCCCACGGTCCCCATCTCCCGGGAGAAGTCTTCCTTCGTTCCTCACCTCTGGCTTGCCATTGGCCAGCTGGAGTGAACACTGACAAAAACAGAACTCCCACCACATTCTTGCCTTTATGAGTCTCCTTGAGGGGAGATTCGCAAGAGCATTCGCCGCGTTCGGAGGAAGGAAGTATTCTAGTTCTAGATAACCAGTTCACTTTAGCCACCCAAACCCATAATCCAAAATATTTGTTTCCATATCCTGCAATAGTCCTATACCAACAGAGGGTTGTCCTTGGGTGCACTTGTACAGTGCTTGCAGGAATAATCGTCGGTTGGTGCCTCAATCTATTAAAAATGTCGAACGGGCCTCTGCGGTGAACGGTGTTCTGACAGTTCCTTATAATTAAAGTACAGATAAACTGCTCCTAAAATTATTGTTACAAGAGAAACATATTTTTGACATTTTAACTTGTGGGCTCCACACTAGGTCGACGCTGTCTCATGGAGTCCTTGAGAGTTTTAAACAATTTGATTGTTTAAAACTCTGAGTTTGTATGTTTGTATGTAGGGGGTAATCTTCCGGTCGGTCCGATTCTACCAGTCTTGATTTATTTGAAAATGTAACATAAAACAAAGTAAAAAAAAAGACTTGTAAAATAACATATACCTAATCGTAAAACCAATTGTTTGAAATAAGGTGTGTCGAAAATGTAGGTATTTATTTATTAGCAACGATGCGCCAAGAGAATGATAAAGTAAGAATGTACGAGTATGTAAGGTTTGGGAGGTAGTGTGAGAGTGAAGGTATGAGTGAGGAAGTGAGGGAGATAGTGTTAGTGTAAATAGATTATGACATTACTCCAACGTAGGCTTCGGTTTCTGAGTAGGTGTGAGCTAACAGCCATTGTTTAATCATTTTATGAACTTGGGATCCTCGCGCAACAGTATGTGTCATCTTGGAGAAATATTAGAACTGGTTGTAGAAAACTTCATTTGCTTTCAATGTTGTATTGATTAGATTTGTACTACACAACAAACTAATTCAATACTTACCCTGGCACTGCTACCATTCAATACTTACCCTGGCACTGCTACCATTCAATAAGTACCCTGGCACTGCTACCATTCAATTTGAAATACTTGTTAAGTACTAAAATTCTGAGTCGAACAGTTTACTAAAGAGATTTTTCTTTCAAAAGCGAGAGAGATTATCTGCAGTAACCCAGATTTATCCAGTGAAGCAATCACAGTTTGTTTGAACGATACGTTGATTGATACCGGTCCGGTTTAGTTCGCTCATACTTTGAGTTAAAATCCTTTAACAAAGTTGAATTCTGTGGAAGTACCTACTCGATATTTAACGATTCGTGGAGTTATGACGGAATTATTTCGGAGCACAAGTCTTTCCTGTCGCAGGACAGAAATATTATAGGCTGGGAATTGTTGTTTACGAATTTTCCCCAAAAAGCATTGCTAATGGTTGTTCAATGTTCTCTACGTCGCACAATTAAGTTGAGTTTGATTCATTCTGATCGTTTCACATGCAATTTTTGTGCGTAACTACCTTGTGGAATCACCAGTTTCTTTAAAACTTATATGTATTTCATACAACTTCCAGGTGTTCGTGCGAGCTAACGAATACATGAATGGCTTGAAGACACGACGGAATAAGAATGGCCCGAATAAAACGCATCGCGAAGACTTCGCCGTGGACGTGATGTTTGTGATGAGAGGAAACGCGAACACGGAGCCTACGAAGGAAGAGGAGAATGGGACCGTGAAGGAGGACTTAAGAGACCTCACCCGGTTTAGGGTGGTTGATAAAAAGCTGAAGCCATTCTTCGAACGTATATACAATAACATGACCGGCGAGTACAGGTAATTGGGTAATTACCCGAACTACTCAACCTCATTCTCGAAACCTGGCTACCTACCCAGGTTTCGAGAATGAGGTTGAGTAGTTCGGCCATGTCGACATCATAGTGTTATCCACGTCCATCCACTTTGCTCAGCAGTCAGTACCACAGACCAATAAAGCAAGCAAGTACAAATAAACAAAAACCAAACCAATCTTTACAGAAAGTTCTACAACGCCACGTGGGAGCGGGTGGACCGCTCAGGGCGCGACGCCTGCAACCACCAGCCCGAGGTGAAGCAGATGTGGCGCGACCTGCTGCAGCACGCGCAGGCCAGCCTGCGCAGGGCCGCGCAGTGCTGCGTCGACGAGTACCTTCGCGACATGGCCGCGGAAGAAGAGGCACAGGTTTTTCTGACAGAACAAAGCTTAGAGCCTGTGTTCACTGAAGGAGAACACGCTTTTGCGCTAGTATGTTAAGATCCCATGCAATAGGGAGCAGGCCTGGCGCCACCCGCCGAACAGGGAGCAGGCGGCGCCACCCGCCGGGACCGTCCAGACTCTGGGTTGATACTGAGAGGTTCCTATTGGTATACCAACAACACTTTGCAAAACAGAAGTTAAATTCCTCTCGATCATAATAAATAACTTTTACTTGTTTATTTCTTAGATGCGTGAGCGCTTGAAACAGTATCTCAAGACGGAGCTCAGCTATGTGCGCGCCAACCAACTCAATATGCTGTGTGACACCTACCAGTTGTGCTACAACGAATTGTTGAAATAATTTCAAATGATGTATTTGAAATGACATCTTTGTAATGATACTTGTAGTTATGTATGTAATAAATAAAAAAATAAAAAACAATTGAACCGTTTTAAAAACATTTCCACGGCTGTCATGTAAAATATTCGTCCTTGATTAAAATTAGAATGCCAACCTTCTAAAACTAGAATGCCAGCCTTCTAAAACTAGAATGCCAATTTTCTAAAACGGAACAATATTTAATTTCTTATCTCACAAGCTGGCTAATAACATTTTTACTGGAATTGGCGCACGTACTAACATTAATTAGGCGCAGTGGCCCGGGTTCGCTTCCCGAGTAATAAACAGTGATGTATCGCGCGACTGTCGACACAGAACAGACCAACACAAAAGCTCCGCTGTTAAAATACTTCAGATAGCACCTACACCGTTGCCATGGTAACGGTATTTATCAAAGTACAGTCACAGGTTGATAACGTTTCCATTATAATATCTTTGTTAAAGTACTTGCGCGGCTGAGGATGGCTTCGCACTTCTTATCAAGTACACCTTCTGTTATTATCTCTTTTGTGTGTGTTGTAAGGGGGTGGGCAGCGGTCGTGGCTCGTTAGGCAAATGATTAATATGTCCGAAGAAATAGCGCCGGAGTTCAGGGGTTATTGTGGTGAGGCAGTCAGGCACACGACCATGTCGACCACGCTGGGAACATTGTGTTGTTGTATGAATGGCTACTCGTAGTAGCCGTCTGTTGTGTGGCAGTCGTTCTGGCTTTTTTTTAATTTCTTTATTATGAAAGGTCACCGAGTAAGACCAAGGTGGTCCGATAGGTATAGTTCGTGGTTCGAATAAAAGATGACTTTAAAAAATACTTCTAATTTTATTATTAGCCAACAAAATAATGTCTTAACAAAATACTTTTATTAACATCAATAATACATAATGTATTAAATCCTAACTAACACAATCAAATTAAATATTACTTATAGCTTGTACATAATGAATGAAGTCAATATTAGCCAACACATGTTATTAGCCGTCGTATATAATGATCTTCTCTAATCCTATCTCCGCGGCTCCGTATGATCTAATCCTATCTCCGCGGCTCCGTATGATCTAATCCTATCTCCGCGGCTCCGTATGATCTAATCCTATCTCCGAGCTCCGTATGATCCCCAAACTGTCATTAAGTTCCTCATACAACACATAATTACTACCGAAGTGTTATGAATTATAATTCATCTAGACTGAGCCAAGTGACCAGCACGACTCTGATTAGATTACATAATAAAACTCCTCAGTTTTGCTATGAATAATTAAATTCAGAATACATTTACTACTTTTTGAGATTCTGATTTCAGGCTCTTCTTCACATTCAACCAAATCAGCCTATCGCAGCCCACCGCTCCGCTGGACGTAGGCGACTCACAATCCTTACAGATAATACATAAAACTGACAATAACCACCACACTACGAGTACAGCTCCATGAAGTTGTGGTGGAACCTTCGGATGCTGTCCATCATGTACTGGAATTCCTCGCGAGGGTGCAGGATGGTGGTGCGGAAATGGAAGGTGCCCGGCAGCTGACCGAACCCGGTGCCCGGGATCACACATACTCCTGAAAACAGAAGATCGCTATGGTGAAGGAGTTGCGAAGTTTGCTGGACACTTTCTTATGTTAGCTTGGCAAATCTTATCACCAGCTAATGGTACGTGGTAATAGTTGCTTTTAGAAAACCTCAAAAGAATTGACAATCCAAATTGGTTTACATTTGTAGGATTTATGTCCAACCACACATCCATTAAGTAGGGAAAATATATTCAAAGGAATCGAGAACCTCCTTTTCTTCAAATAGCAGTTTAAAAAAGAAACTACAACATGGGGTCAGCAGACGTGTTGTTAACCTTAAAGTGGGGTACAAACTGAAACGCCGATAAGACATAACAATAAACTTCCTCGTCTTATTAACAAGACAACATCAAGTGAACTTGAACACATAAAAGTCGTGACCAAGTTCAACCTACCAACAAACATAGCTACATACACGATGGTCCACAAGTTAAAGCGAGAACTCTCAAGTTATGCACCACAAGTTGGGGCTGGCACAACTTGTAGCTCGTACAACTTGTAGTTAAGTATGCAACTTGGAGTTACAACACATTACCGGGAGCCGCTTACCTTGCAGCGCTAATTAATAAGTGGGAGTCATTAGTGACGGGCCTAGGGAACTTAAACACCTTGTATGTTTCCTTGAAGCGTCGTGGGAAACTTAAACATCCTGCATTGTTGCCTGGGGGCGTACGGCGTAGGGGGACTGCTAGGGCTTTGTTGTAGTCGATCTGATGTGACTTCCACCTGTTTGAGAACGCAGGCCGTGGTGCGAGCGATTGGTTTAGAGGGTTGCTGGTGGTAGTATATATTATGCGGTAGATAGATTTGCTACCCTACTATATTGGACTGTTTGAACAAGACCAAGGTTGCCAATTCGAAGGTATACAACTTTAAATTAAGGTAATTTTTATTACAAAAAAAAATACTGATAATTTCTCATAATTACATAATAGAGGCTTGGCAATTTTGTATGAAAAATAACATTCTCCAAATCTCCACCTTTTTGCTGGCTTGAAATGCGATCGATTTTCATCGTGTTTTTGGACATTTTTTCGCATACTTTATTTGGTATTCCATCATCAGAGTCAATAAAATATATGAGATTGTCATAATAATGTATGTCATAAAATATATTAGACAAATATTCTTCTTTTAGTTTTAAGAATTGACCACGACACGCCCTTTTAGACAATTTTACAAAAAAACGTCAGGACCTGCCAAATCTGCTGAATTAGGGGGTCAAATGAATGTCAACATTTCTTAAAGTTTTATTTTTGTTTCGTGCTACATGGCTCTCTCTTATTGGAACGTGTTTTCTAGTTCTAACTGATTGATTTGATGAAATAAAAATTGTCCCGTAGCTCCTTCAAGGATGAATGATGCAATTTTCCCAGGTAACCTGGGTCAGCAAAGGTTGTTCTTCTTCAGCATAGCGAAAATGTTGTTTATTTACAAATCCTCTGTGATGAAAATGGGTTTGGTTACTCGTACTGATTTGTTGAAAAAAATTGAGTAAAAACTACTAAAGTTTTGCAATCCATGTGGGAACGTTAGAATTATGTAACTGAAATTAATGCGGTAGTTGTGGCCTTCTAAATGATGCCTAACGAATGTACCACATTTTAACTAAATTGTGGATATCAAAAGGGGCGCCAAATGAAAATGTTGACCAAAAAAGTTGTATATATCCGATATGTCAACCCTATAGAAGAAACGTTATGAATTATCACATCAGAATGAGCAGCAGCTGAACCTATGCCTACAGCATATTCAATGGCAAACAATGACTACAATGTTTGTCTTATTTTCTAGAAGCTTAATAAATATTTGTATAATACCTGATTCTTCAAGTAGTCGTAGGCAGTAGAACTCGTCGGGACTCAGGCCGAGCTTCTTGGCCGCCGCCTGCGCCGCCTCCGGGAGGTCCACGCGCGGGTATGCAAACATTGCACCCTGGAGAACAGCAAACATCACACAATACATGAACTGAAAATTGCTTTTACAAAACTTCATCTAAGTAAAATCTATGCATTTTAAAAAATTACAGACAGAATTAGAACCAGAACGTAGGCTGAAATATCAGAGCCACGACAAAGGATTGTAACCAATCATGATCAAATTAAAAAAATGTCTTATAAACATACTGTTGCATAAGCAAATTCCATAGTAAAGTTTTTTACTAAACATATGTTACAGTATAAAGTTCTGGCTATGCAACCAAATGTTCTGCACATTCATCCACTCACATCAATAGGATTGCAGAAGTATCCGGGGATGGAGTTGAAGGTCTTGTAGGCGGTCTGCGTGCGCTCGGCGAGCACCTGCTGGATCTCGTCCAGCTCATGAGCGAACTGAGGGTACGAGGGCTCGCCGGGAGACGGGGGCTTCATCTGGAAAATGGGAGATTGGGGACTGAATAGAAAAGATTCGCTTCTATTATACGGTTATCAATTTTATTCAATTCTATCTTATTTAAATCTTATCATAAATAATACTACATTTATTTGGGTTGTGGTAATCCTCACTGATGTCAAAATCAGATGCTTATTGCTAGTCAGCTCTGCAAAATTTTCTGTAGAAGGTAAATCCACACGTTCAAATGTCTGTAATTGTTGTCAGTACAGTAAGCTTTGAACCTTTTCTCTTGCAAAGATTAAGAGCCACGGAAGTGTTTAAGGAATTGTAGACTACATACGTGAGTTCGGGAATCAGTTGGATGTGGGAAGCACAGGGTAGTTTATTGTGGCGATGAGTGGGAGAGTCCCGTGTACAGCAGTGGACTTCTTTCGACTAAATGATGATGGTGTGGATGATGTTGCAACAGTTAGTATGTCTACTGGTTAGTACTGACCACACAGTCCAGTATGCACTGCCCCAGCACCGTGGGGCACTGCATGACGGCGCGCGCGGTGCTGAAGGCGGCGCGCACGCGCGGCGCCAGGCGGGTGAGCTCGGCGTACCCCGCGCGCAGCCCGCACTCGGCCGCCCAGCCCTTGGACGCCGTCACGAAGCTAGCCAACTCCATGCCGGAGTAAGGGGCGCCCATATCGTGCATCACCTAAAGAGGAAACATCAATCATTAGATGGCATGTCCTAGAACTAAAAATCGAAGACATGTGACATCTACCAACCCGCATGGAGTGGGCCGTAACTGTCACATGTCTTCCAATTTTTATAGTATGTATTATATAGTATATATTTTTCTAGCCGATGTTTTCCTTCACCGTTTTGAGAGCAGTGGTGATAAAATAATTTACACAAAGTAAAGTGCCTGTCTGGGTTTGAACCTACGATCTACAAGCTGTAAGTCGCAGCTGTTACGACGGACCCACCACTGCTCAGCGATAAGTAGTAGGATTAAAGGGTGTTATGAACGGTCTAAAATCAAACATATATAATGTTTAAGCAGAGTAAATAACAAAGCAACGTCAGACGAATTAGAAGTAGGTAATATTTAGAAGTAGGTAATATTTAGAAGTAGGTAATATTTAGAAGTAGGTAATATTTAGAAGTAGGTAATATTTAGAAGTAGGTAATATTTCATCTAAAAAAGATGCAAGTCGCTTCACCGATGAAAACTTAAATACCGCACGCTCCACATTACATGTGCACCACAGCTAAGAGTACCAACGTCGGCCCACCAAACAGTTGCAAAAGTATCCAGCAAGAGCAGCTTGCTGTTAGAAATTGATGTTCTAGGTACCTAAATAATGTAGGTACCTAAAAAGACAGAAGATTTGTGTTAGAAAATAAACGTATTCTAAATAATATTATTATTGTTCTTTTTGGTGTGCTGGAATCCACTGCAAAATAATGTTCTTTCCCGCAGTCATCAGGCACAGTATGCGTTTGTTTGTTGTTAAAATCGACATAGAATATAATATTCCTGTAGCCAGATCTCCATAATGTGTAAACAACTTCAACACTTTCTTGCATCGCTTAAACGGACTGTCGTTAAACTGCATTATAGATGGTTTGACTTGCGTTCGTAAATCCTTGCGTTCACAAGGTACCGCACATCTGCAGCAGTCTCGGGCAAAGTCTTCGCACATTGCGTTGAAATCTTACTGAACAATTAATACAACATCCTTCTGGAGTAAATGTCTTAATGCATCTTCCAATAATGCAATCCTTCAGTTACATACAGGAAAACAGAAATATCAATTTCATGCAATTCGAAAGATACGGAAAAATAAAATGAATATTATTGTCACTTGACACGTCTTGTGTTTTTGACAGTGAAAATAGTGATGCGGCTTGATTTTATTTAACTCGTTACTTGAGTAAATAAAAGGGTACGTATTAAAATGCCGAAATTTCATAATAACTATGACTGAAATACCGACGTCCAAAACAACGAAATTCAAAATACCGAAAGTTTTAAATGCTAAACGCCGTTATATCGAAACATAAAATACCGATGTCCAAATGCCCGAAAGGATGAAACCCCGAATGGACAAAATCCCGAATTGACGAAATACCGATGGATGAAATCCCAAAGAGCGGCGACGTAGTTCCCGCGATTACTCATAAATGGCACTACAACACAATTATGACGGTGGGCATACTGCTTAACATGTTTTAATATTTTTTATAGCGGGGGTAGATCTCTAAAAATTATTTTATTGCGTAATGTTTTATTCATTCGTAGTTACTGTTAGCTACTTAGTCGGTTTATTATTTTGTCGGTACGTCGAAAATTAAAATACCTACGGGTAAAATGTCAATGTTCAAAACATCGAAAACTTAAATATCGATTGTATCGAAATATCGAAAATGGTTATACCTACCTAAGCTAAAAAGGTCTAAGATTGAAATGCCGAGTGATTAAAATATCGAATGTTTAAAATGTTTGGTTTTACATTCAAAAATATATTTCTGGCACTCGCCGGCCGCTGCCGCGACACCGCTCGCTTCGCTCGCTCGGCTCGTGCGTTGTGTGGTCACAGTTCTAATCTAACCTAGCTGTTTCGATGTAAAAAGATATTATATGCGTGTTACGCATGCGGCTACAGAAAAAAATAATAATAATGATAATAATAAGTCTGTGGCCCGACAGTCAAGCTGACAGTAAAAAAAATTTTACTCCAATATTTTTTAATATTTTAAATATAATTAAACAAACAACAACAACAATAATCTTTTGATATGTGTTCCTACACCATTTTTATGACCGGAATTTAATACTATTATAATGGATCCAATACTAATAATACACAGAAGAAATTTTCAATGCTGACACGAAGTCGGGCACGACAACTCGAGACCACACACCCAACATCTTCGGGTCCGTCGCTCAGTTCCGCCTCGCAGTTGCCGGAACCTGCTCCAGACGTGAATCCAGTGACACCGGCCGCTGCAGTTGCGTCGAGCTCGAGCGACGAATACTTTTCGCCGCCGACGACACCACCACCAGTACGTCGACGCGGAAGAGGCCGACCACCGGCCAGCTTAGGACTCCGAGGCCCACCGGCCTCTGATAGGGTCCCCGCTGCCGGTGGAAGTGTGCAGCGCATGAGATGGACACAAACTGTCAATGAAAATGTCATGCGCGCATACTTTGGGGCTACAGAGGGGGGAAGTAACTTGACTGCGTACCGTGGTCGGATGCTCTCTCTGTTTCAGGTGCTCGAGCCAGCTGTCAACGTGTCAACGCAACGACTGTCGGATCAGGTGCGGGTTATCCAGCGTAACCATATGCTGGATGACGTTGTACTTGATCGACTACGCCTCGAATCACGGAATAGCCACGTTGCGCTTGCTTCGTCATTGGTCGCGGTGCAACTGCAAAATTTACCCAGTTTTTCATCGCGACCCAACCGCGTTGATAAAGAAGATGATGATGAGGCTATATCCGTGAGTTCCCAGTGCAATGTAAGATTGAGGAGCGCTTTGGACGATGCTTTCCGTGAGTACCGATCTATTCCGCCTGGACTCAGACCACGTTTACCTCGTTTGCCCATGCACAAGAAAAACAAGGCGCTGGTGTGTGCTCTAGACTCGCAGCTGTCAAATTACTTTAACGACAGCAAAGACCTCACCGATACCCATTCAATCTTGTACTGTGCGGCTGTTGCGGCATGTCGTGTGGCTCATGTCAAATTCCCGAACAGTGACAGAGCCGCACGACCAAAACCAGCTATACCAGCTTGGCAGTGCAGGATTGAGCGTCGTATCGGGGAGACTAGAGCACTCATCGGCAAGCTAATCTGCTTCAGGGAGGGCAATACTCGCCCTAGAGTGATGCGTTTTGTGAGGCGGGCGTTCTCGGGGACTGATATTAGTTCTCGAGATTATTTGTCCCGCGTCACAGAACGTATCGACTACCTGAAGCAGAAGATCTGTGCATGGGCAAGCCGTATTCGTCGGTACAGGCGGAGAGTGGAGCGGTACACTCAGAATCGCACATTCCAGAGCGACGAAAGGTGGGTTTACAGGGATTGGGAACGACAGGACCAATGTATGACTGACACGCACCTACCAGATGATGACGCCATGTGTTCGTTCTGGCAAAACATCTGGTCGGTGCCTGTCAGTCACACCGAAGGAGATTGGACTGGGAAGATCGAGCGAGCGTGCGAACTTATACCAGAGATGGAGCCACTTATCATCAACCCCCAAGATATTGCTCGTGTAGTCCGTCCGTTGCCTAATTGGAAATCTCCAGGGCCGGACGGGCTGCACAACTTTTGGATAAAGTGGTTCCAAAGATCGCACGCCCCCTTGGCATCCCAGTTCCAGTCAGCCTTAGAGTCAGGGTCGCTGCCCCAGTTCCTAACGACAGGAATAACCCACCTGCTCCATAAATCAGGTAGTACTGCGGATCCCAGAAATTATAGACCGATCACTTGTCTACCGACGTTCTATAAAGTTCTTACATCCATTTTGAGAGCTAAAATTAATAAACACATAGGCAACAACTCCATCATGTCTGTCTCTCAAAATGGATGTAAGAACGGGTCCCGCGGTACTAAGGAGCTACTTCTCATTGATATGGCCATTAGCCAACAGGTTCGTCGTTCCCGAAAGGATCTGTCGACATGTTGGATAGATTATAAGAAGGCCTATGACTCGGTGCCACATACATGGCTCATGAGGGTGCTGGAATTGTATAAAGTAGATACAACTCTGCGCACCTTCCTGATGACGTGTATGGGGCAATGGAGGACGGTCCTTCGCTATCCAGGATGTCGAAATATCCAGAGGAATAGCGAGCCGATAAGGATCGAGCGAGGCATATTCCAGGGTGACAGTTTGAGTCCGCTTTGGTTCTGCTTAGCCTTGAATCCTCTAAGCACGCTGCTGGAAGATTCAGGTTTAGGCTATCGGCTGAGGAGAGGTGGTCAGGTTATATCTCACCTCCTCTACATGGATGACCTAAAACTCTTTGCCCCCAACAATTTGCAACTGATGGAGCTACTGAAAATTACTGAAACTTTCAGTAGCGCCATCAGGATGGGATTCGGTGTGGACAAATGTGCGGTCATGCATGTAAAGCAAGGGGAGATCGTGGAATCCGTGGGAACCCAACTCTCGGATTCCACAAATCTTAGAGCCCTCTCCGCATCAGAAACCTGTAAGTATTTGGGTATGTCGGAAGCGCTAGGCATCAATGTTACTGACATGAAGCAATCGTTGAAGGAGCGCTTCTTTGGCCGCCTGAAAAAAGTATTTAATAGTCTTTTATCAGGCGGGAACAAGGTGCGCGCCTTCAACGGTTGGGTCATGCTGGTTTTGATGTACTCTTTCGGCATACTCAAATGGACTCAGACCGAACTCGATGCCCTGGATAGGAGGGTTCGTACGCTGCTAACTGCAAATCGAATGCATCACCCACGGTCATCGGTAATGAAGCTGTATATCCCGCGAAAGTGTGGAGGTCGAGGCTTTTTAAACGCTAAGAACCTCCACAATCGCGAGATATGCAGTCTTAGCGAATATTTCCTAAAAACCGACGTGGAGATGCATCGAGATGTAGTCGCGATGGACAAGGGCCTCACACCGCTCTCCTTGGGTAAAGAGAACTGGCGCAAGCCAGTAGTGCTTGACAATAATGAACGCATGGAGGTATGGCAGAGTAAGGAGCTTCACGGGCGCTTCTTTCGGGCCCTACATGGGCCCGATGTAGATCTACTAGCGTCCGTAGCCTGGCTACGTTGTGGTGACCTCTTTGGAGAAACCGAAGGTTTTGTCTGTGCAATTATGGACGAAGTTATGATGACGAACAACTACCGGAGATTTATTGTGAAAGACGGCACGGTTGACATCTGTCGGGCATGCCACCGGCCGGGGGAATCAATCAGGCATATTATCTCCGGGTGTTCTCGTCTAGCTAACGGAGAGTACTTGCATAGACACAACCTTGTAGCTAGGATAATACATCAACAACTTGCTCTGAAATACAACCTTGTGGAATCGGAGGTGCCGTACTACAGGTATGTGCCCCACCCAGTTCTCGAAAATGGTAATATCACATTGTACTGGGATCGATCCATCATCACTGACAGGACTATTGTTGCCAATAAGCCTGATATAGTGGTGGTGGATCGATCAGAGCGACGTGCAATGATTGTTGACATAACCGTCCCGCATGATGAGAACCTCGTGAAAGCCGAGAAAGATAAACAAATCAAATATCATGACTTGGCTCGCGAGGTTGTTGACATGTGGGATGTGGACTGGGTGTTCCTTCCTTAGCCCTTTATGTACCAGGGCAGCGGTAACCCTTTCGGACGATCCCGCTACTCGACCAACACCTGAGGAGGCTCTCGTTGGGCAGCTGGATCAAGGGCTTGATTCAGAAAGCGGTACTTCTGGACACGGCTCGCATTGTCAGGAGGTTCCTCTCTCTGGAGCCCTGACCACCGGTAGCTTGGACCCTGTTCCTGATACCGATGGGCTACTATTTTTTATATTTTTAAATGTTTTTATACTTTTTATATTCCAATATTTAAAAATATAATTTATATGATTACATTAAAATAAAGGAGATAATAATAAAAAAAAAAACAAAAAAAACAAACAACAAACAACAACAATAACAACAATTAATTTTATTAATTTTGTATTTTGTGTTTCACGAATTGTGTCCAAATAAAATTTTTTTCTTCCTTTCTTTCTTTCTTTCATTGATTGATTATCATTGGAATGTGAGTAGGACAAAACGCTCTTTACAAAGTCAAACAAAGCCAATCTTAGCCAAATGTCACACCAATGTACCAACAACAACGGTTACTGTATTTTGGATCTTGCTATGATTTTTTTCTTGAAGTTTTTTTTTTTGTGCATTTTGTGCCCAAACGTACGAAGCTGCTAGGAACCTCTCTGGTACCTACGTTTTTTTATTTTTTATTATCGTGGAGAAATGCTCATGCATTCTGCACTACCACGGGGAGATAGTGCAATAATGTGGGACTCCCACCCACTCAAACCCACTAAAACTCCACGGTGTCCTCCTCTGCCGCTTACGGCGGGAACACAGGCACGCGTTAGAACTCATCCGTGAACCCGCATCACCGGCGCACCAGAACACATAGCACGCCGTGACCACCCCAGGGACCAAACCAGAACATGGGCGCCAGACGACCCCGTGTCTGGGCACCCTTGGCGCCCTGCGACGGGTCAGGTCATTGGCCCCGCCGCCTGCCAATTTTCGGCCGCAGAGGATAGGGAGAGCGGCCAACGTCATACCAACACTCCTCCTCCCCTGCGGCCCCACCGCGTCCGCCATCAGACGGTGGCGACCCCGTCAAGGCCGCGGAAGGTAGATAGAGCGGCGCACCGCAATACCGGCACTCCTCTCCCGCCGCGGGCTCCAACCCTCAGCCGTTATGCCTCCCATCGGCGACATCGCAAAAATTACCCACCTACATTTTGGGGAAATCTCAAATCAAATCTCAAATCGTTTATTGCAATTCATAATGTACAATTACAGGTGGTAAATAAAAGAAAAATAACAGAAAAAATGATGGACTCTGTCGGGCACAGCTAATTATGGACCCTGTCGGGCACAGCTAATTAAAAAAAACGCCGTCGTCGTTAAATAAAACGTCTGGTCACTTTTCACCCTTTTAGCTTCAACGAAAAGAGTTCCTGGAAGGATTTGAAGAAGGCCTTTGCCCAGCAATGGGACAGCCAAGGCTAACAATATATATATATATATATATTATGAATATGGATAGAATATACATAGTATTACTATCATTTATTTTATTACTTTTAACAACACCCTTTTAACTTAAACTTTTTACCGACCAAGTTACCGACCGATAGTTAGATCCTATAGTCATACTTATTGTTAAAATTAAAATTAACTTTGACGTAACTACAACGGAGCTTTTGATGCAACTCACCCAGTCATTGATATAGGAATACTACAAAAGTTCTACACATGACGACACACGATCCTGCCAGTCTCAAATGATCCCAACACGTCTTAATTCTCACCTTCTTGAAGGAGTAGAAAGGCTTGCAGACGACGTTTTCCTGGTACACCTCGTCCGCCATCAGGAACAGGTTGCGTTTGTACGCGAATTTCACGATCGCCTCCATGTTCTGCCGAGTCAGAACCTGCAACCCAAGGAGTGGTCAATAAGTAATACATCAGAACTGCAAAGAAAACATATTGCAACAAGCTGGCGTCGTGTCTCATCTCAAGCAGCATGCTCCTGTAAGTATCTCTTCCACACGTACAGTCTAATTCGAAAGCGACATGGACAATGGACAGCCCTATGGTTAATTGGCTCATTTACGCTGATTTTGGTGTATCCTATACGACTTATAATAACCATTTAACAATTTGTGGTCCCTAATAACTGTAACTGCATAATTCCGACTGTATCAGAATGTATTTAAAGTTATGTAAAACCTGTCATCATCGTCGCCACAAACCGTAAATCAATGCTATTTGTCTCGTTTCATGTTTTCATATCCCATTTATTGTCGCAATCATCTGGCTTTGGAATAGTTTCCAATATTTGCAATGGCGGCGGAATGGCGGCGGTCGATCAAATTGCGCGCGAATCGCCTGAATGCCGGCTGATTAATACATGTCGCCCACAAACTACCGGCGTGTTCACGGATATTGTATGAATATCGGCTAAATATAGTTTGTACGACTGTTTTTCGGTTTTTCAATTTGTATGGTATTGTGCTGTTCCAATACTTTCAATAGAAATATAATATTATGGAAATATGTTTCACATGCGAATAAATATTTTGTACTTAAAGTCTTGATTACCATCTTTCTCGAAGATATACTGTGGGTCGCTTATTATATAGCAATGGACTTAGGATGGACTTAGGACAAGAGAATGATGACGCAGGACATCAAACTCGATGTCCTAAGGGAGGGAGTCCTTATTGAAAAGAAAACAACTATAATTATGTTTTTCTTTGTCAACAGTCATTGTATCTGGTGATAAAGAAGACCATATAATAATTATTATTTTACAATACTCAGTTTTTCAGTAAATACGATGCTCAAGCGATCCAAATATCCATTACTTCCTCATGTCTCACCTGCCCCGTGGGGTTCCCAGGGTTGATGACGACGATCGCCCTGACGTGGCAGTCCCCGCTGGCCTGCCGCCAGCACCTCTCCAGCTCGCTGGCCTGCAGTGCCCACTCGTGTTCTTCATCCAGATAGTAGTTCGCTTGGCGCAGACCCAGCTCCGACAGCGTCCCGGAGAACAGCGGGTATTGAGGGATCGGGATCATTACCGCTGGGGACAGGATAGAAGGTTGTTTAGAACTACTCGTTAATGAATGAATAACGTCACGACTATCATAGGTTTTTTGCACACCCACATTATGCCAGCAATGAAGTTAAAATCCCTTGTAACATATGGCGACCCCATAGTTCCGCCAGTCTCTCTACTCAAGCGGCCTATGGGTATCATATACGCGCCGAGCTTGGTGTCCTGCGCGTACAATACAATAACGCTTTCAGGATGCTGTTGCGGCTGCCGCGACGTTGTAGTGCGTCGGGAATGTTTGCTGCAGCTCACGCGGATGGTTTTCACGCCATCATGCGTAAGAAAGCGGCTTCCTTACTGCAACGGTTGCGTAGCAGTCGTAACAGCATCCTGAGAATGATTGCGGGTAGGCCAGATTGCCCCATCCAACGACACTGGGTGGAATTAGCTATAGGATTATATAATTAGTACTAACAACACTAACATAGTATATTATGTACATTCTGTTACTAACTCACTAACAACGTTATGGACACTTTGCGTCGGAAATAAAGATATTTTATTTTTTTTATTTATTTATTTATAGCCATTCACCAGGCACAAAACAGACCCCGTGCTGCTACAAAGAATTTTCAAATGCGCGTACTCCATGATCGGGCATATTGTGCCCGACCTAGGAATCGAACCCAGGAACCCACGTTCAGCAGTCAGTCGCTTGCTTGACCAAAAAAGCAGTCAATAATGCACTTGAAACCGGAACACAAGAATGCTAATTAGCAGGAACAGATGACAACGGCATGAAGGGACCGTGGCGCCGCGCGCCGATTCCCTTGTTCACAAATTAAACTAAATTTAAGTTCAGTACATCCTTTTCTTTCTATTTCATTAAGAAAAGGATGCACTGAACTTAAATTTAGACAGGACTAAACTAATATTTATCTTCTGTCCTTTCCTTAGTGAATAAGATAATGAAGAAGATTGAGGGTAAGCTTATAATTTTGTCAAGTAACACATGAAGTCGCATCATAGCATAATTACTCGTCTGGTTGTGCTGTTTGAATAACGACTTATAAATTACCTACAGTAAAATCATGCCTCGATTGAGTAACTTTTTAAAAGTTAAAATAATCGTCCTTTGGGAACAAAAACAAAGTTTAAAGAGTATTGCTCGAGAATTAAATGTCGACGTAAATGTAATCTAAATTATAATCCGTTTATATTTTAATTTTTTTTCATTAGAAATCTAACTTTTTAATTTACTTCCTTATAGAGAAACATCGTTCGTTTATGGGTGCGACGGTATCAAGAAACTGGTGAAGTGAAGTGTATTGTGTGCCACGTCCGATTTATTTCATAAGGCTCTAACGAAACTGTTAAGGAACCTACATGACATAACAAGACAATGACAATGTCTTTTTATATGTATAGGGTATAGTAATAAATCTTTTGTGTGTTTTCAGGATATTGGGGATGGATGTCTTCAACGGGTCCTGGAGAGCTTGTCGAAGTCGGCGCTCGAATGAATGGCGAACGTTACATGCAAATCGAGACGTGATGATTCCAACAGTGCGCAACATATGCCCTGATGGACACATTTATTTTATTCAAGATAATAGTTCGGTGCATTGGTCAAGACCGGTTATGGAGTGGTTTCCTACACAAAGAGACATAACTTTGATTGATTGGCCATCTAAAAGCCCTGACTTAAGCCCGATAGAAAATTTGTGGTGTCAAATGGTGCTTAATTGGGACTCAAGTAAGGTCAGAACTAGACAAAATTTAGATGAAGAGGTTATGAGAACTTGGGAATTAATGCGATTAAGTGACATTTGTTTTAATATGGTAAATGGAATGAGATCAAGATTAGAAGAAGTTATAGAAACTGAAGGTTACCCACTGCGCTAGTAGTGTAGGTGTGACCCCTTTTTTGTAAACAGTTTTGATAAATCTCGAGAGATGTAAATTGTTGTTCTGTTTGTTTCAAACGTGAGTTCTCGAGATTCTCTTGTGAAATCATCAAAACTAAATTAATTATCAGTTTTATCAGTAAATAAATGTTTGTTATCTGAATTGGGTTGATATATTAATTAATACCATAAGAATAATAAATAATACTACGTATATAAGTGAATATTTATTCCGAAAGAGAAAGACCGCCTTGTAAGCATCTACTTCCCCTCTCAACCCGCAACACCCCGCTATCGCCCTACAGTTACCACCAAAGCTGCCTAAATATGCTGATGTTGGTTATGTCAATAACTACAGAACACTAACTTCATTGCTGTCACAGAGATGGTGCGCACGTAAACATCGTAGTGTGTCATCCTTTGATAGATGTCACTTTTTATACATTTCTAGGGGGTGAGGTTTCTCTGGAGCTGTATTACAAGGCAACACAACGCATTGACATTAATAAAACAGAACTGCATAAAATGGCGCCGCGGTCACAGAGCCCGCAGACCTGTTCAGACATACTCATTTTAAAATAGATTGCTTTTGTTATCCTCACATTCAGTATTATAAACCTCTTTACCCTCTTACCGTTCCCTCGGATTACCCACAGAAGGCGGGTTCTCTTGTGTCAATACAATAAGGTATTGTATTAACAGTGTCATGGCGTACAAATTCGAGCAGACTAGTCATTCATTTCTGAAGAGAGTCACGTTTACTGGAATCTTTCTAGATTCACGTGCAAATCAATTTATATTTGCATTGTGCGGACTGACATGTTTTGTGAAACATTGCTGTGACCTACTTTATATTACGAGTACCTAATTGGTTTATTAAAAGCCAGAATTACATTGACATAAAGCCTATGATGTGGTTCTGGGAATACATGTCCCACAATGTTGTCACCGGTGACATAATTACATTTGTTCCTGCCTGCTTATGGCCACAATCGGCGAGGTGCGATATCTTCCTACAAGGTGTGGTCATACTGATACTGGTTATTTTTACTTTTCAATACTTTGCCTACAGCCAAAGTAATATAACATTCTGCATCATGTATAAGTTCCATGTAATAGAGGGCGAGTTTTTTGTCACTGACCGGGGACAAATACTGCCTCCGAGCTACCCGCCACTGGAACAGAGAAGCAGATATAACCTTCATAAACAAACACCAAACTCCTTGGACAACATACCAGGTGGTTTCCCGTCCACATCTTCAACCAGCATGGTGAGCACGGCCTTGATGACGTCAGAGGCGCCTGAGCCCAGGTACACGTCGTCCGGGCTGGCCGGCACGCCATCGCGAGCCTCCAAGTACTGAGCCACGCGAGCGCGGACGATGTTGAGGCCGGGCGATGGGGAGTAGGCACCTACTGAACCCTTGCTGAAACAACAGGTGAATTATGACAAAACGCTCGTATTCATTCTGCGGTGAACCTTACTGCTATTGGACACGATTATGATTGCGATATTGACGTCTCAATACCCGCGAATATTTTGAAGCATAGTGCTAATCCATTGGTTCATAATTATGTTCGAAAAATTTATCTGCGTAATGCGACAATTTCACCTATACCACGTTATTGCAAGTTGGCGATATTGGCTGTTGAGAACTAATAACATCGAAGGGGATAGAAATGATCACGGTGTCGATCGGAGATAAAGGGCGGTGCACAATTTTATGTGATCACTCAATAGGTGGCGATGTTCGCGAAAGTATTCGAGACGTGTATTGATCGCTGCTCGGTCACTAGCTAGACGTGAATAAATGTGGGATGTCTGGTACAGCCATTATCGCGACGTGATGGTTCGCTGTAATATGGTTCGACGCGTGTCATGACTGGGCACTGCACTGTTAATGACGTCCCGATATTGACACGAATTGTGTTTCATCGAATTAAACATGAAAAATATTTCGTTGAGCCTTTTTTAACGTTTTTGATTGATTGCAGAAAACTAACACACTAGCAATCTCAATCTGAATAATTTTAAATTATATTGCTAATCCATTGCTTCATATTTTCGTAAAATTGGTCTGCTCAACAACGGAAATAACGCAATGAATACTTTTGAACTGTCAAAACGAAAGCCAACGCTACTGCCAGTGTGTTACGGAATTACCCCGCAGGCTGTTTTACTTTTTACGTCGGTGTATTTATTAGTACCAGGATAACATATCCTCCTGTAGCAATCACTGTCAATATTCATACAATTAATCCAGCTTCCTCCAAAGATAGGCCGCTGACGTAATGACGTCACATCTAGGTGACGACGGTCTAATTAACGTCCGCTTCATATAGCTGACAGATCCGGCGCGCGGCGCACTAACCACTCAGATTAATTAGACAGCACATTGATTCGTGTTATTATGACACTTTATTCAAATTTATAGTTAGATTTGTATTCATACATATACTACAAATTTAGATACTTGGATACGTATGACGGAACCATAACGGATACTTATTATTGTATATAAAGGTATACAATAATAAGTATCCGTTATGGTTCCGTCATTAAATGACTTTGGCATACCTTATTTTCACTGCCTAGTAAGGTGTAGTGTAGTACCTCCATTGTAATTTGAATAGGCTTAGGGGGAGACTAACGAGGCAACACTACGACTAACACGAATACAATAAACTATTCAATTATTGTAAGTGCAAAAGCAGAAACTCATCATTCAAATTACATTTTAATCCTGCAATGCGAAAACATGACCAATTCGTTCTCACAAACAGGACAAAACAATGAAAAAATAGATTAAGAGAATTTAAAACGAATGAAAACGTACCACCTTTACACAGATCAATTTGATTCCACACAATCCAATGAGAAACAATACAATTTCGCGTCCAGTACATGTCTGTTATTTGAGCATCAATATCAATTTGATTTGAAACACTAATGCGACCGGCTGCCATAAATGTCGAGCGTATCAATCTAAATCGAATATGGATGTCAATCAATCAATCATTGGAATCAGTTGGAATCAATCAGTGCAGGTAGCGGGTATTAGCACAGTGACGTGTCAGGAGAACTGTGTAGCTTGGGTAATGATGTGTGTATACTATGTAATTAGGAAATCATTAGTGGAGGTGTTACTCGTGCCATTAGGGTTTATGTGTGTGTGGGTGAAGATTAGTTCGCACTAGTTTGCTTTGTTTTTAACAGGCTCGTTTCGTGGATTAGCTCTGAAATGACGAACGCTTTGTAATCAATGCGCTTTACGTTCGCTTAGATAAGAAAGAAAGCAATAATGCCTGTTTTAGTAAAACCTGATTAATTTAAAGAGAAATAGGTACGCTATTTAGTTCAATAACAACCTTTGAAGAATTCTACTCCATTTTATGCCACAGTCCATTTAACAAACTTCTAGGTCCTTAGTAGTTTCAGTTACCAACTTAGCTGTGCTTGTAGACAGTGTGGCTGAAAAAGAAATTAAACCTGCTACTTACAGACTGCAGGACCTATATTCAAAGAACTAATATCAAAGGCCGTAGAAAACGAAAATTAATGTTGTACATCATTTATAATTAGGTATGAGTATACACATATTATACACGAGAGAATGAGAGGACTATAAGAAAAAAACCATTTGTAAACTAATGAAAATCGCCTTCAAAAATAAATTATATCTTTCGCCAGCCACAATGGCGTTTGATTAATAAATGATAAGTGATTTTATTTCTGTAAGTCTTCTAGGTTTGTACACACAGTTTTGCACGGCAATCATATTTTAAAAACTAGCTGAGGTCGGCGATTTCTTGAAGAAAGGCCAAAACAAACTCACAGTCACAGTCTCTTTAAAGTCCATACATAATCTTGGTCAGATCATGTGAAGACCATGTAGATTGGTGTCTGAAATGGTATTTTGAGGAAAGGACGACATAGATTGAGTGGACCTGTCCAGTCATTGCACGTATTTTTCAGTAATCATGCAGCTCCGGAGCTCAACTTGCTCATGATTTACTGTTAACCATTGAAATGATTTCTATTCTCCAATTAACTGTAATATAGTATTTGTGTTAATTTTATAGTCTAAAACTTGTGCTATGCAGGTACTCACGTGCAGTCATCCAGTATCTCGCTCGCTCTATGGCGCACATCCTCGGGCACGTCTGCTGAGCTGGCCAGCTCAGGACAAGCCGCCACTGCCAGCACCTGATAACACAAACATATCGGTTTAGTTAGACAAACAAACTTACCAAGATTTTATAACGTCTTCTATGTCAAAGCGGTAAGCAGGAATCACCAATCCATCAACAGCCACAACAGCATCTCCCAACTTTCGCCACAACATTGAAATGATTTTATTTATCTGTGCTTTCCGATATCCGAATCCAGTGTGTCCTAGGGTGCGGCATTGCAAGGTCGTCGGTCGCTACTATGGTTCGATCCACGATCTCCACTCGTCTTTGAAGCATCTTTACAAATATGGTTCAGCATCTATTACAAATTATCTTTTTCCCTTTCCTTATGCCTTAGTTTTAGTTTATTAAAACCCCGTATTAATTGTGATCCCATTTGTGTACAAACCGCCTCACACATCGGGTATGCTAATACAATCATTAAATCTGAATTCCGATCCCATCCTTTCTATTTCCTATAAGAATGCGTTCACACCGCAAATACTCACTCAACATGTACTATCCACCAACTGTGTACAGTCCAGGACAAATATACCATCACTAACAGCAATTTTCTCCTAAAATATTGACTGAAATTATGAGGTGTTCATCGATGGATGGTGTGTGTGAAAGATTATATGAGTGAAAAGGTAAGGAAATTGTTGCCATCTTGGTAGTCACCCCCCGACTAACAAGATTACGACAGTTGAGAAGCATGAAAGAAAAAGGCATGTTGCGCCAACCACAACCAAAGTGGGATAAGGACAGCGGAGTGAAGAACATGAAGATAATGAAGGTATGGGTTATCATGTTCAGTATGTTCACACAGCGGCTTGTGTACTGTAAATGTATGGGTTATCATGTTCAGTATGTTCACACACCGGCTTGTGTACTGTAAATGTATGGGTTATCATGTTCAGTATGTTCACACAGCGGCTTGTGTACTGTAAATGTATGGGTTATCATGTTCAGTATGTTCACACAGCGGCTTGTGTACTGTAAATGTATGGGTTATCATGTTCAGTATGTTCACACAGCGGCTTGTGTACTGTAAATGTATGGGTTATCATGTTCAGTATGTTTACACAGCGGCTTGTGTACTGTAAATGTATGGGTTACCATGTTCAGTATGTTCACACAGCGGCTTGTGTACTTTAAATGTATGGGTTATCATGTTCAGTATGTTCACACAGTGGCTTGTGTACTGTAAATGTATGGGTTATCATGTTCAGTATGTTCACACAGCGGCTTGTGTACTGTAAATGTATGGGTTATCATGTTCAGTATGTTCACACAGCGGCTTGTGTACTGTAAATGTATGGGTTATCATGTTCAGTATGTTCACACAGCGGCTTGTGTACTGTAAATGTATGGGTTATCATGTTCAGTATGTTTACACAGCGGCTTGTGTACTGTAAATGTATGGGTTATCATGTTCAGTATGTTCACACAGCGGCTTGTGTACTGTAAATGAATGGGTTATCATAATCAGTATGTTCACACACCGGCTTATATACTGTAAATGTATGGGTTATCATGTTCAGTATATTCACACACCGGCTTATATACTGTAAATGTATGGGCTCACCTCAGTTGCGATGTCGCCCAAGCGGCACCGCAGATTACTTGTTGGCCGCTACGTCGTCGGCTTACTGGCAAAAAACCTGACGAGCGGCCCCTCCTCGGGTTCCTCCTGGCTTCACCGTGGGTGTCCAAGCCACGGCTACTGAGCCCCCCCGCCTCGACAGTGCGGGAACCCACCGGGGGGGATATTTTTGCCCCTGACTGAACTCATTACACAATCCATATCTAGTCAATACACTTGACTGCTAATAACGGTTGTCTATGCGTGACGGAATAAGGGCAGGTTGCCCACGTCCACGAGTGGGCGACGCGTGGGGGGTGGGGCATGCCCCTTTGCTTAAGACTTAATATTAACTACACGGGTCTGTAAGGTGACAGATGATTGCTTGGAAAATGTGGAACGGATGTCTCTTCACCTAAACTATATTAGCTAAGTAGACGGACCTGTCTGATGAAGGTGATGGGTTTCTGCCCCAGAGCGTGGCAGTCTCCGATGTTGGCGCGAACTACCCGGTCGAATGGCTTCGCGACACCCTGCAAAAGAAAATATTATATAAAATAAGAAGTATCATACAAATTCATAAAGTAGTGGTACTCCTGTAGTTTCAAGAGACTAAGGTAGGTTGAAAAGGGTAAATACTTAGAACAGTAGCATTACATAAAATCTTTAGTCCACTCAAGCAAGTGGTGAAGCTGCTGCTAATGTTGGAGCGTGAGAGACAAACATCATTCGTCTCCAAACCACCTTATCGTCGAGGTTTTAAATCCGACGTGAGAAAAGTAATGACACCAGTAAGTTAGTTTGACGGAAGCAGTGGAAAAACAAGAGGAATATAAATTAGAGTGAAGATCGACCCCCGCGAGAGTCGTGAGAGGCAGCGCAGGAATTATACCGATGGGACTGAATTAATATGGTGGCAATTACTCTCAGGGAAAGTCGTACGGGAGGTGAGCTGGGAAGAACGACGAACGACGACGAACTTACTGAGGTAATCGTTTAGGATGGCACGCTGTAGGTCGCAGGTTCGATCGGTAAATTATTGTTGTAGTACCTATAGCCAAAGTCAAATATATATTTTAAAAGTTCAGACGGCACTAAAATAATGTTTAAGATTAGAGATTCTGCATAGTTTGCGTAGGATTTATTGTTGGTAAATCTTAGTAAAGGGAGTAAAATTAAATATGAATTAATAGATAAACATCACACAGCCACTAGCCAGAATTGTATTGTTATCATGAGGAAATCGAACAGTTCCTAATTACAGAGCTCGATGAATTGAATATGGTGTAGGTATAATTACAGCAAATAACTCTACATAGAGTTATTTGCTGTAACAGATTTTATAAAAGATTACTATAAGAATCAACACGAAACATCAATATTTTTCCCTCTAAAGGCCACGTGGCATGAATAAATGTATACAATTTATCAACTATGAGTTTCTTATCCTGCCACTACCTAACTGTCCAGTCCACCGTGCAGGGCCTGCATGGAGGACGAGGAGACAGCAGCTCATGTGCTTCTAAACAGCCCGTGGGTTGCCACATAGGTACCTATGTGTAAGGGTTGTAGGTTGTACAGGGAAAAAATGCTTCGGCAACCCAGGTACCCTCCGTGGGATAGACAGTAATACCAAGGCGTCGCTGGCCTTCCTTGACGAGCTCGATGTTCCCACCCGTAAGTAAAATACGCGCTGTGACGTGGAGTTGCGGACAACAGCCCGAATTACCTATTACCACTACTTAATTATAAACAGTCGACACAGTACAAAATACGCGCTGTGACGTGGAGTTGCGGACAACAGCCCGAATTACCTATTACCACTACTTAATTATAAACAGTCGACACAGTACAAAATACACGCTGTGACGTGGAGTTGCGGACAACAGCCCGAATTACCTATTACCACTACTTAATTATAAACAGTCGACACAGTACAAAATACGCGCTGTGACGTGGAGTTGCGGACAACAGCCCGAATTACCTATTACCACTACTTAATTATAAACAGTCGACACAGTACAAAATACGCGCTGTGACGTGGAGTTGCGGACAACAGCCCGAATTACCTATTACCACTACTTAATTATAAACAGTCGACACAGTACAAAATACGCGCTGTGACGTGGAGTTGCGGACAACAGCCCGAATTACCTATTACCACTACTTAATTATAAACAGTCGACACAGTACAAAATTTTTCTAATAAATTATAGTTTGTTGGAAGAATGGTGTTTGTGTGGAGTTGATCATCAGTTCATTTGTCAAAATGTGATGACTTCTTTTTTCTTATGCTCATTATGTTTACGTTTAACCTACGGGTTGTTATTATTGAATGTACCACTAGTAAAAGTGGAAAGTGCGTTGTATGCGTCAATGTGCGATAGTGAGGAGTTGACTAGTAAAAAATAGTTGTTATTAGAAGTGACACAATAAATATGCTAATAGTAACTACATCCACCCTTGAATGTGACTGATAAACCTAGTTCAATGCAATGTTACTTGTTGACTAAGATTTATCTAAACGTGAGGAAAACTATAGTAACACGTCATAATGATGCCTGATGCAGGGACCGGCGCGTGTGTGCCGCGCACGACTATTGCATGTAGTAGCACACATATATGTTACAATGTTAAACAATATCCTTGTGTGTTGCTATTGTTGCCAATGATCCTTGTTGTGTTGTCATTGGGAAATGCGCTTACCCTTCCATTATGCGGCAGAACCACAGAGCACAGACGTGCTCACATTCACGTGAAACCTTATTAGGGGCCGACACAGCGCGTTACTCCGCCATGTTCATTTATCCCATGTCTCCAAAGACATGTCACAAATTGAAAAATGCAACACATGATTGAAATGCAATTTTAGGGAAAGAAGCGCCTAAAATGTACAAAATTCACGTCGCCCTAAATTTCCGATAGCTACCGAAATGTCAACGGTAGGTACCTACTCGTACCTCTGGCATTTTCTGGACAGTTATCAAAAACAATATCGGAACTACGTTTTAGTACTTGTATCTACTATTATGTATTCTACGGTCTAAGTAAGTCTTATACTATTAACTAGGTAGATACCGATCTCTATTATTATTATATTATATCTTCAGAATATATCTGTCTATAATTTTAATAACCGCGTTCCAAGAATCTGAATTATACAGTCATGGTGAATTATTTTTCCGCAAACTTCATTAACATTAAATGTAGCAATTTCTCGGAAGCGCTGTGTCCATCAATTATCTTTACATTACACGTTTAATTTATTTTGATTTACTTCTACTGGAAGTTCAAATGTAAATATCCAATTACATTGAGTGAGAGGGGCAGGTGCACTGGTGGGTGTCTGAACTACTGCCACAGATTAACTCCAATGTGGAACTAATTCTCAATTAGGTAATGGTTTAAGGGTACATTTTTCAGGATATAACAGTGATGTGCTTAAGAGTTCATAAGTTTACAGGCCGATGATACCAGATAATTACTGTCATTTGCTAAGTAATTATAAAAAAATAAACGTGTTACTGAGCGAGATTTACATCGTTTACATAAGTAAATGTTTTTGCCGGCAAATATACTCATTATAACAACTTATTAGTTGAGGGCGCCCGCCGTGTCTCTCTCCAGCAAATCTTCTCTTATTTTGTTGAGGGCGCCCGCCGTGTCTCTCTCCAGCAAATCTTCTCTTATATTGTTGAGGGCGCCCGCCGTGTCTCTCTCCAGCAAATCTTCTCTTATATTGTTGAGGGCGCCCGCCGTGTCTCTCTCCAGCAAATCTTCTCTTATATTGTTGAGGGCGCCCGCCGTGTCTCTCTCCAGCAAATCTTCTCTTATATTAGTCGAGGGCGCCCGCCGTGTCTCTCTCCAGCAAATCTTCTCTTATATTGTTGAGGGCGCCCGCCGTGTCTCTCTCCAGCAAATCTTCTCTTATATTAGTCGAGGGCGCCCGCCGTGTCTCTCTCCAGCAAATCTTCTCTTATATTGTTGAGGGCGCCCGCCGTGTCTCTCTCCAGCAAATCTTCTCTTATATTAGTCGAGGGCGCCCGCCGTGTCTCTCTCCAGCAAATCTTCTCTTATATTAGTCGAGGGCGCCCGCCGTGTCTCTCTCCAGCAAATCTTCTCTTATATTAGCTACTTACACAACACATAGGTGCATAATACACGAACTCGCGTCTTTTTCCGATAGAGTGATCCTCCTGCGCACATCTTATGAACTATTTACTTATCTTTAAAATACAGATTTGCTTTTTTAATCTTTATTTATTCTCAAAGTTTATCATTGTGAACCTGGTACCTAACCAAAAGTAGGCCCAGGGTTAGGTACTATACCTAATATTCACACATTTGCAACTTTATGTTGACATTCCTCTAAATACGGAAGTTTTGCAATATTTGCAAGAATAATATTATGTTACAAAATAAATGTCGCATCATCAGTCATTAGCCTACTGTTCTACTAGTACGCGAGTGTGTGGACACTTGGGCAGCGGTAACAACATTTTAGTAATAAGATAACACACTTAGAAATAGGGTTCTTCAACTTATTTTCCGACAGAACCAGGTATAGTGTGTTATGTCGGAAAATATGTTTTCGCTTCTGCACTTCCTCCTACAACTTTGGCTCAAACAGAAGATACTATCACCCGGAAGATACTTAACAGTATCCGCGCCATTTCAATAAAAAGTTATCATTGGTTCAAAGGAAATGAATCGCTGCGGCAATCTCCAGGCTTGCAGTCACATCGCTGAGCCGAGCCAAACGACGGGCGCGAAACGAACTGCCGCCATCTTGGATAGGTGCCCAATACCGGCCACTAGCAGGAGCTTCAAGGAAACGACCAGCTCGCACATGGACATAACTGTATAACCCCGGACTTAGCACAAGTGATGGTCTGCACCTTAAATGTTAAACGAATCGATAAAAGTGGAGGTTAGGAAGACGACGACGAGTAGGTGGGAATAATGTTAACTGGACTACGTTAACATTATTGATGTTTTATAAGAGACACTGAAACTATTTCACTCTTGATAGAATCAACGGGACGTTTTTATAACAGTTAAGGTCATCTAGACATAACAAGCATAGTGTTTCGCTTAGTTGAAAAGGGCCCACCTCGCCAGGTTAAAACAAAAATATTAGAACCACTCGCTTGTGTCCAGCCCGAGCGCTTGCACATCATGTCAGTTGGCCGCTGCTTCTGAAACGCATGTCAGCACTAACACAATTATGCACACGAAGTAACATGGCCGTGATATAATACCAGCACATAGTTGAAACAATGTGCGGCTAGTTTTATTGTTTCTCTTTCTACAACGTAAACAAAACGTAAACAAAACGGTTTTGGTATTGACGGATGGGTTGCCGCTACAGAACTATTATTTGTTTTAAGGCTTTTCTATTTATACGATCAACTATTGAGTATGGATTGTGGGTCGGCAGATCGCTAGGTTTGTAGGTATGTCACATTGTTACTTGATTCAAATGATCGGTTCTTGGCAACTTGTTAAGTTAACGAGTTTAAACCTACTTATCAACTTAATAATAACTTTATACCTACTGTGAAATTGTCTGATAATTCACAGTAGGTATAAAATTATTTACACCGTCGGAAAGCTCAACGATATTCGAGTATACCGGGGCTGTTTCGGCGCGCGGAGCAAAAACCGCATTACGTAGCTGCCATACACAGACTGCCCTCCCTCCCCGTACCCCCCAGAGCTGGGGTTTTTGTGAACACCCAGATAGGATAATGGAAATACACGGTACACAGGTGTTAGGGTAATGGGGTGCTGGGGTGGTCGCCAACCAAGACTTTTTGTAAGTCACTCCGAAGGTTGTTGGAGGTAATAGCTGCGCGGCGCAGAAACATAGTTGAGTGCAATCTGAGCTAGCTTTAATGCGATGCATAACCTGATACTTTCACTGTTGACGTACAACCTTGAGCCGCCGTATAGAAAGTTTCTGTTTTCGGAAAGATTACAATGCAACTGTATGTCACAGGAGTCGGACAACAACTAGTCTCTACATTACAATGCAACTGTATGTCACAGGAGTCGGACAACAACTAGTCTCTACATTACAATGCAACTATATGTCACAAAAGTCGGACAACAACTAGTCTCTACATTACAATGCAACTGTATGTCACAAAAGTCGGACAACAACTAGTCTCTACATTACAATGCAACTGTATGTCACAAAAGTCGGACAACAACTAGTCTCTACATTACAATGCAAGTGTATGTCACAAAAGTCGGACAACAACTAGTCTCTACATTACAATGGAACTGTATGTCACAAAAGTCGGACAACAACTAGTCTCTACATTACAATGCATCTGTATGTCACAAAAGTCGGACAACAACTAGTCTCTACATTACAATGCATCTGTATGTCACAAAAGTCGGACAACAACTAGTCTCTACATTACAATGCAACTGTATGTCACAAAAGTCGGACAACAACTAGTCTCTACATTACAATGCAACTGTATGTCACAAAAGTCGGACAACAACTAGTCTCTACATTACAATGCAACTGTATGTCACAAAAGTCGGACAACAACTAGTCTCTACATTACAATGCAACTGTATGTCACAGGAGTCGGACAACAACTAGTCTCTACATTACAATGCAACTGTATGTCACAAAAGTCGGACAACAACTAGTCTCTACATTACAATGCAACTGTATGTCACAAAAGTCGGACAACAACTAGTCTCTACATTACAATGCAACTGTATGTCACAGGAGTCGGACAACAACTAGTCTCTACATTACAATGCAACTGTATGTCACAGGAGTCGGACAACAACTAGTCTCTACATTAAGGCTTTTGCCTGATTAGATTATTGTATTGTAGATTACTGATTGATATTTGTACCCATTTAAACACCTGTACCACAATATAATAATATTTTTTTTATTGCTCGTAAGTATAAGACCGATGTCTGCACATGAACATTAGTGCTGTCGGCAGCTAGTTACTTTTGAATTTATGACATCCTCCCGAATTTGAGATGCAGTGAGAATGTTGGAGCGTAGTTTCACACCTAACATTCAAAGCTACGGGACTCGTTAGTTAGTTCCGACAATTTCTTTCAGAACACACACTTCATTCTTTTTGTTTTACTTTTTATTCTTGTAAATGCTGTAAAGTCGAAACCAATGGGAAACGCTGCGCTTGTTAGAAATTTTGAGTTCACATTGTATGTACCATGCACATAAAGTACCTGCATTATTTATGATTGAGTAACTACGATCGATTTCGATAAGTAGGTATTTCATTCAAATATATTTACAATTAAAGGGACTATCCTTTAGTTGTAAATATATCTGTATCTAACAAACTACAAGTCTACATTTTCAGATGTTGTTCTCTTTCTCAAAACTGTCATTTTACGAGCTTGTTTATTTACAAGGGATGTGTTTTATGCTGGCCCGACAAACGCGGCGACCCGACACATACACGCCAACACATAGTAACCCAACCCAACTTCTGCCCGACACCTGGCTAAAAGGGAGCGTCATGTGCAACATATAAAACCGCGGATTTTTGCAAGAGTGAGTTATAGTTATAGCCATGACACCTGCATCCCCATAGGAAACAAATAGTTCAGTGATGATAAAACTACGAGAATGTTCAACTACATCATCGAACGTACATATTTCCCGAAAGAATTGACACAGAGAACGGTGACTAATGTTAGTTGCAAGTCAATGTAATGTTAGTTGTAAGTCATTTTACATCCAAGAGAATGTTCTGCGGGAAATGCGACCATAGGGCTATAGTAAGGAAATGAGTGTCGAGTATTTGTTGTTGTGTGTGTGAGTGAGTATGAAAAGAAAACGACTCGTATCTACATTCCACCGAAAATCCTCAAAAATCGAATGTAGGCATATGAATAAGAAGTAGAGGGGCTCTTGAAAAAGACACTGCCTGGTCCGAACAGACGGTTATCGTAAGATACATCGAGCCCGACCGGGTGCCAACACATGTCCTCGTAGTGAGCCGTCGCAGACTGTAAGATACATCGAGCCCGACCGGGTGCCAATACATGTCCTCGTAGTGAGCCGTCGCAGACTGTAAGATACATCGAGCCCGACCGGGTGCCAACACATGTCCTCGTAGTGAGCCGTCGCAGACTGTAAGATACATCGAGCCCGACCGGGTGCCAACACATGTCCTCGTAGTAAGCCGTCGCAGACTGTAAGATACATCGAGCCCGGCCGGGTGCCAACACATGTCCTCGTAGTGAGCCGTCGCAGACTATAAGATACATCGAGCCCGACCGTGTGCCAACACATGTCCTCGTAGTGAGCCGTCGCAGACTGTAAGATACATCGAGCCCGACCGTGTGCCAACACATGTCCTCGTAGTGAGCCGTCGCAGACTGTAAGATCCATCGAGCCCGACCGTGTGCCAACGCATGTCCTCGTAGTGAGCCGTCGCAGACTGTAAGATACATCGAGCCCGACCGTGTGTCAACACATGTCCTCGTAGTGAGCCGTCGCAGACTGTAAGATACATCGAGCCCGACCGTGTGCCAACACATGTCCTCGTAGTGAGCCGTCGCAGACTGTAAGATACATCGAGCCCGACCGTGTGCCAACACATGTCCTCATAGTGAGCCGTCGCAGACTGTAAGATACATCGAGCCCGACCGTGTGCCAACACATGTCCTCGTAGTGAGCCGTCGCAGACTGTAAGATACATCGAGCCCGACCGTGTGCCAACACATGTCCTCGTAGTGAGCCGGCGCAGACTGTAAGATACATCGAGCCCGACCGTGTGCCAACACATGTCCTCGTAGTGAGCCGTCGCAGACTGTAAGATACATCGAGCCCGACCGTGTGCCAACACATGTCCTCGTAGTGAGCCGTCGCAGACTGTAAGATACATCGAGCCCGACCGTGTGCCAACACATGTCCTCATAGTGAGCCGTCGCAGACTGTAAGATACATCGAGCCCGACCGTGTGCGAACACATGTCCTCGTAGTGAGCCGTCGCAGACTGTAAGATACATCGAGCCCGACCGTGTGCCAACACATGTCCTCGTAGTGAGCCGTCGCAGACTGTAAGATACATCGAGCCCGACCGTGTGCCAACACATGTCCTCGTAGTGAGCCGTCGCAGACTGTAAGATACATCGAGCCCGACCGGGTGCCAACACATGTCCTCGTAGTGAGCCGTCGCAGACTGTAAGATACATCGAGCCCGACCGGGTGCCAACACATGTCCTCGTAGTGAGCCGTCGCAGACTGTCCCGGCCCGGACCTACATATGTAAATCAGGGAGTATGCGGCCGTCTTCCACCGCACTCTAGTTACTTATTCGGCCTAGTTTGATACATGTAGGATAAATAACAAAAAGTCCACACCATACAAAATGTTTACGCACTATGTATTAATCAAGTCAACGCTACATCTACAAGATTTGGGGAACTGAAGATTTTGACCTTGCCTTGCCTTTATGTGTATGAAATTTGTAAATTTGTACGCAAATATCCCGAATTATACACCAAAAGAGAAGACATACAGAATAGATTTACTCTAAGACACAAAAACAGACTAAACATTCCAACATCACGACTCAAAATGCATTCATCAAGTACATATGTAATGCCAATGAAAATATATAATAAACTACCGGAACATCTTAAGAATATAAATAAATATAATATGTTTAGTAATAATTAAAGCTATTTTTAATAAACAAAAGCTACTATAATATAAATGAATACATGAATGACAAACAGTGACTGGAATAGCAATAAAATTTATATATTTAATTAAGATTACTTCTACATATGCCAATTACATTCACGCATATAAAATAAATAAATAATTCGATTTTAATTCGACTCTAATCTAAACTCTAGTATTGTATATTATTATAATCTAAATTAATTTAATTTAATTAAGAATGTTCTAAATATTATTACTTATTAAATTAAATTTTAATATTTTTACTTTCAATTGTTTATCCTTACTTATGTTGCTGTGCCTTACTACTACTTACTATTTTAACAACTTAATTCACATTATGGTATGCAAATAAATGAAATGAAAGATTTTAATAGAGGCACCACTAAGGGACTACTCACGCTTATTCAGCTTATCCCCATAGAAAACAACAATTTTGTATGGAGATGCGTACGCATCCGTTCAACTTTCCGCGTCTATTCAGATTTCGCGGCAAACAATTAGTATAAAATGAGGACAAATTTGTTATTATCATGCGAGTGCTACAGATAGAGTTTAGCGCTATTCTTCCGCGTTCAGCGCTGTTCCGCCGCATGCAGCGT